>CAXKVX010000103.1:0-522755 GCA_964058865.1 Eleocharis quinqueflora | reverse complement strand
ATGGATTTTTCGACTTATACAATTAGTTCAAGTTTGATTAAATGCAAAAACTAAGGCTTTTGGTGAGAGGATTGGAAATTGGAGGTAGGACTGTACTGTGTCCGACTGGTGGATTTGAAGCTCATCTGTGATCAGTCCAAAGTTTCTTTGTGCGATTAACCAGCCTTCAGCAAGTGGTTTTTATTATTGGTTGTATGTTTTGCCATTTGTTCTGTAGGCTATTAGAAGTAGTATGTCACTTTTAAATTTGGGAATTATTAGTTCACAGCAATTATCCAACATATATTCATATACCATGTGCTACCATAGGATGCAAATGATCTTGCAAAGTTTGTGAGGTGGTACCAGCTTATCTTCCCAAGATGTATACTATTTCCTTCAATGGCTAAACCCGAAGATTTTCCAAATTTTCTATACTAATTTTAACCAGGGGGGCTCAGATAGGATTAGATGGGTGTTTTTTAGCATGTTGGATTTTGGTTATTTGGTCAGGTATTGAACATAAGAGGCCTTTGTCATTATCCTATAGGACCCTTATACAAAAAGAAAAAAAAATATATATAGAAAGAAAGGAAAGAAAAAATTTCCATTGAATTTTTTTTAAATTAAATATAGATAAATGCTTAATTAAACAATGGCCTCCTACATTGTCACTCGACGACAGCACGTCAGAATCCTTCACTTGATATCATTCATTGTGTCTATTTTGTTTTTTAAGAAGTTTCATTGTATAATTTTATGACCTTACCTGTAGAGATATGTTGCTTGCCTATTTTGTGTGGCTTTGGGGATTGGCATTCATGAACCATCTGATCAAAATTAGAATGAATGGACTGATGATGCAAAATGCTTAGCGATACGAAATATATAAAATCCAGATTGTCATGAGTTATCTGTCATGCTTTTTAAGTTTTCTTATGTGCATTGAAATTTGAATTTATCTCCCTTTCCAGCCTTACTATTTTGTATGTATGCCAGTGCAACCAAAATCACCGAACTTCCGTTTCTCTCACACGCTTATCTCTAACCACAAGAAATGTCACCCTACAATATAAATGCCAGAATGGGTCTTTCCCATTGACTTCAACCTAAGCCGACATTGTCTCTTTCAATCAAAGAATTCAATAGTGAGGTTAATTGAAGCATGGATGATGAACTATTGAGTAAGAGAAATACTCTATATATATTTCTTATTTAGTTATATTCAGGAAACTCAATGAGTTTTCATAGCTATGGGTTTCACTCTACGCCCGGTGTGATAAATTGAAGTTCTTTCCTTTTTCTTGATATTTTTCATTTATTCTATTTTTTATGCATTGATAAATCTGACAAGATTATAGCAGGTTGAGAATCTGAAGTTTTGGTTTTTAAAACTAAGCGGAATTTGAGAGTATCAGGCAACTTTCCCTTCTGAAACTTCATTAAAGGCTTTGTATCTTATTTATTCTTCTCGAAAAAAATTCTATTGGCCTTTTCTGATATCAATTGTTAAGCATTAAAAACTTAAGCTTATATGGGTCATCAATTTAAATCCTATCATAAAGTTGAATATAGTGTAGATTATAGATAGGTGTTCTGAATGAGATTTCTCATTTACAGATTATTTTGAGGGAAACTTGATATATATTTAAATTAGTTTTTTTTTAAATATAAGGGGTTCCTGAACCCCCAACATATATAACTAAATGCCTGTTAACGGGATTCCCACCTTTGTGCTCATGGAGGCTTGAACCCATGACCTCATTGAGGTCATCCAACGAATGTGGTTAATTTTATTATAACATGGTGGTAATGTATATAAAAATCTAACTGTAGTTCATAAATTGTTTTTCAAGTCTAGCATTCTGGCTAGAAATTGATGCATGATGGCTGCCTGACTACCAACATAACAGATTTGTTAGCATTTGTATGAGCCCTTCCAATCCATATCACCTACGAATGAATGCAATATGCAGCTAGTTCTGCCGTCACATGACTGATTCTTGCATTTCCAATACAGAAGAATTTCTATAATAGAACACTATTGTGGTTGTGTACTTCTGTAAGTTTCTTAAAAACTCAATTTTCAGATTGATCCATAGAAGTTAGTATCTTACTATATGCGATGCGTATCTTACGGTTCGATACGAGTCAAAGGGCAAGAGATACGTATCTTACGGTTCAATACGAGTAGTGAAATTCAAGGGTGAGTTGCCAGTTCCCAATATAAATACCTTAATATGCAAGAAATTTACATCGATAACAATTGACACTTATCAATTTATTTAAAATTACTATGATTTCTTTAGTTATTAGATATTTTTTGTTAGATGCTAATTACTATAATTCTTTTGTTAATTTAAAAATAGCTCAGCGTACTTAATGACACGATACAATATACGATACACGATACGATACAAAATCCACCGATACACGATACATTTTATGATTCAACTACTATAGATCGATCATGAAAATATCTCTCATGGCTCTGCATAAAATTTCTATTATCACAAGTCCCGCATACATTTTTTGCGATGAAAGTGAATTAGAAGAAATTGTTGAGACGATTTTAAGAAAATCTGAATTAACCAATTCATTGAATATTTTTATGCATTCGAAGTTTCCATAAAAGTTTATCTGCTTTCCATCTGAAGTACAATTTCTTTACAACATGCAATAACTGCAAGTGCTTCTTGTGAAAATAAAAAAACAATGCAGGGTCGCTTTTATTCGGTGCTAGCAGTGCACCACCAGGATTAAATGAACAGGTGATCCAAGAGGACCAACACAACGACCAAACAGCAGAGGAAAAAGAGTCAGCTGCAGCACAACTACGACTCGATGAACTGCCAATGGGTAAGATTTTGTCAACCATGCAAAATGCTCTCCCTGAAGACGCACACATAGATGCTGATGTTCACGTGATGATGAGAACCTGTATTGCTAAATTTGCAGGTGTTCTCACAAAAGAGGCGAAGCAACAGCGAGCACTGGCCAGGCACAAGGTTATGCAACCTGAAGATATAATTAATGCAGTAACGAAACTTGGCTTCGAAGGATCTTCTAATGCCCTCTCCCTCTTCTATTCTCGCTACACAGAGGCTACTAATCCCTTGGGACACAATATAGGTAAGTTACCTTTTGCTCCTCATGGTTGTGTTAGAATTGCATAGTTGGAAAATGACATTTGAACTTATATTACATATCGTTCTTATATTTTTGTTCTTTTACATTACCTTATTCTGTTACATAAGATTAAAATACCTTATATTGCATACCACTGTAAAATACATCAAATGGCTTGAACTTGAACCATTTGAATGTGTACTCATAGAGCTTAAGATGGACAATTATACTTCTAAATGGCTAGCATTTGCTTTTCCAAACTCTCAAGTCTTGAGTGCCAAATGTAACCTCCAGAATTTTCAAGGCCACTGCACGGTTCTGATCTGCTCCCAACTGAAATGATGCAACCACAGGGAGGTGTTAATGTTTCTACAGATAATAGCTTTAGACCAAATGAAGGTAATTTAACTTTTGCTCTACATTATAGTGTTATGAATTACATAATTGGAAAACTTCCAACCTTATAATATGCATCTTCTTATAAATTACTTTGTTTACATTCTCTTAATGTTCTATTACATAAAATGATAAAATCCAATTATAACTCCTTATATAGGCCTAAATGTTGGCAATAACGAAATTCATACCAATGAGGCATAAAGAGCCCAAGTAGCCAGTTTGTGCAATCTTGTACAAAAGGCCATAACTCTCTCTAGAATACATCGAAAGACTTTAAACCATTTGAAAGCAGACTCGGAAAGTTTAAATTGATAATTATACTTCCTAAAGTGTCAAATTGAAAGCAGACTTTAGCATTTACTTTTCTTGAACTCTTTTAAGTCTTTTAGTGTCAAATTTGACATCTCTATAATCCTCAACAGGTAGTACTCATGTTTGGTTGGAGATTCTTCCTTCATTGTTTTCCGTTGAACCTGATTGGGGTAATTTACTTTTTGCTCCACGGCAGTGTTAAATTTGCATAATTGGGGAAAAACACTTCCCAACTTATATTATGCATCTTTCTTATATTTTTCTTTTTTTTCATCATCTTATTTTCTTCACGTAAAATCTAACTTCTTTATATAGACCTAAAGATGGCTGTAACAATAAAAAGTTGTACCATTAAGGAATAAATGTAACAGAAGCTGTCAGTATGTGCAGCACAGTCTTCTATAAAAAGGTGCATAACACTCTGTAAAATACATCAAATGACTTGAAACTTGCACCATTCGAATGTCCACTCATAGAGATTGCGATCAACAATTGAACTTTTAAAATAGCTAGTATTTTCTTTTCCAAAACTAAGTCTTGAGTGTCAAATGTTATATCTCCAGAATCCTCAACAGATAGTACTCATGTACAGTCATCAGTGCTCACTTCTGATCTGCTCTCAGCTGAAACGATGCAATCAGAGGACAGTGTTAATAGTCCTGCAGAGAATTCCTTTAGACCCAGTGAAGTTAATTCAAATTCCTTTAGACCCAATGAAGGTAATTTAACTTTTGCCCACATGACAGTGTTTTAATCAAATAATTGGAAATTTAAACTTGTAATAGGTATATTGTAATCGCATAACATAAAAATTCATTCATTACTCTTCACAAAGACCTAAATGTTGCCTATAAATGGTAAAAGTTAATACTATTCAGCCATTTGAGAGACACTAGTTAATCTCTGCAGTCTTCTACAACAAGGTCACAATTCTCTCCAGAATACACCAAATGACTTGAGAATTAAACCATTTATAAGCATGCCCATAAATCTTAAACTAACAGTTATACTCACTATAGTGGCTAACACTGGTTTTTTGAAACTCTTTTCCTATAAGTGTCAAATTAATCTTAACACTCCTCTACAGGCAGTACTCATGTTCAGTCGCGAGAGCACCTTAATGAGCCAATTCCGACTCAAATGCAACGGCAGGGCGGTGTTAATGTTCCTGCAGTGATCTCTGTTGGACCTAATCGCGGTATTATCTTTTTCTCCAGCTGTTAGTGTTATAATTGCATAATATGGAAATATTTTCGAATTTATAGAAAGTATCTTGAACTTCTTATCTTACAATACATGAAATCATATTGCAACCTTTCATAGAAACCTAACTGTTTGCTGCCAGCAATAAAAAAAAAAATCTTACTATAAAGCCAGATAAGAAACAGAAGGCAGTCACCCTGCAGTCTTATATAATAAGGTCAGAACTCCGTCTGGGATGCACCAAACTTAAGATCCAGATTTATACTCCTGTAATGGCTAACATTTTCTTTCAAGAACTCTTTTAAACATCAAACTTAACAACTCTAGAATCCTCAAACAGGTACTGTTGTGCAGTTGCCGGTGCATAATGTTGACCCGTTTGGGACTGAAATGCAATGGGAGGGCAGTGGTAATGTTCCTAGTGTTAATTTATTTTTTGCTCCACATAATATTGTCAGAATTGCATAATTGGAAATACTTCCAAACTTATACTATCTTTCTTATACTTCCCTTCTTTTTTCATATTAAATTCTGTCTACTAATGGAAGAAATGATAAGCTACGAAAAAAACAGTAGTAACTCTACAGTCTCCACTTAGCTCACAGCTCTCTCAATAAACAAAATGCCTGAAATTTGAACATTTGAATGTGGACTCATAGAGCTTTAGATCCATAATTGTACTACCGAAATGCAAGCATCTTCTTTTCCAAAACTTAAAAGAGATGTTTAATATCTCCCGAATTTTGAACAGGTATAACTCGTGTGAATCCTACTTCCTCGTTCCAGCATGGGGGCAATGCAACTCTTCTGCCACCTTCTTCTTCTCTCCCATCAGGGCCGTTGTCCTCCATGCGGCCCATCCCAATGCAGAACCCATGGTCTGCCCAGCGGGAACCACTTAACCTCATCCCACCCTCAAGTGATGAACCTTTTGCTTGGCTTATGGCTGATGCAGATTTTGCACGGCAAGTGCCAATCCAGATGAGGAACCCACAATGGAACACAGAAAGTTACGTTACGAATGGATTTGGGGATCAATGGCCTAGAGATGCAACAGGCTTTAATGCGCCACCATGGACTCAGCCAATAAATCAATCAGCTTTTCCAAGGTATGCACAGATGGCAAGTCACCTGCAGAATGTAGGAGAGTATGGCACAACCATGGCTGCAGATGGGATTCTGGGTAGCGAAACAGGAAGCATCTCCAGTGTACCTTCCAATGAAATGATGTCTGATGCGGACCTGGCTGATGCACTTGAGTTGTTAAGGGAATATGGAGTGCTCTCAAATGAGCCTTGAGATGGTAAACAAGGAACTGGAACTAGAAACGCCTCAGGTAATTCCAGTATCCCACTCTGCAAGTTCTTAGTTGCTTGCTAAGGTAATAAATTATGAAATATTGTTTTTAATTAGAAAATTTTCTATTTGAAATTTAATAAAGCTAAACCTGCTTGCGGATTTTTAGCATTTCTATTGTCAGACTATTTGAATGTATGTGTGATTTCTCTGGTTGTAGTACCTTTAGACCTGAATTAATGAACTAATGCTTGTTCTAGATTTGTAATATTTTCTGTTATTTGCTTATTCGGCTTTGAGGTTTTCTTGTGTTTGAAGGTCGTTGGTGATATTTACTTTGGGAGCTGATACGTAGATACCATACTTGATACCAACTATTGATACCGATTTTATTATGCACCTTTAGTTGAGTTATCATGCACATTATTTGAGTTATTATGCATCTAAATTTTGTAATGAAATAGTTATACATATTGTCGATTTTATTATGCACCTTTAGTTGAGTTATTGTGCATGTTATTTGAGTTATTATGCATGTTTTTTCTGTAATGAAATAGTTATATATGTTATTTTTTATACTGAAATAGTTGTGGTATAACATGCATAATAACTCAAATAATGTGCATTATAACTCAACTAAATGTGCATAATAAAATCGGTATCAATAGTTGGTATCAAATGTGGTATCTACGAAACATTATCCATTTATTTTTTACTCCTTCAGCAGGCTAATCATCATTTCATTGCATTCCTATCTGAATTCCACTGTATACAGTATAGCGGTATTAATTGAGAAGTGAAATTTCCAGAATCTGAACTCATTTCCCAATTTAACGATATTGTGTGCATACATTCGAAACAACATTTTTTTGTATACAATCTGCAACATAAACCATCATCCTAGGAAAAAGAAACAGAAGTGACTTTTCATTGCAAAGCCCCTGCACCGAGTTGAATGGAGAAAAAGAATTTCGTTCAAACTTCATCCCTTTTGTTTAATATTTGTCTTTGTCAGTAGAGACCAAAATTGATCCTATATACAAAAAATAAAAAAGCATGATGCATACTTAAATAGTTTTGAATGACCGGAGAATTTTTTTTCTGTGATAAAGTCATAAAGAGTTAAATTCTACTTGATTTCAGAATAGTGGCATAAAAATGTGTGAATCGTGATTCATTCTCCGAGCTTGATTAGCCATTGTACATTTGGCTGCTTGAGAGGCCATTGATCTGAGAATGAATCACGATTCACACATTTTTATGCCACTATTCTGAATTATAACAGAGTGACCAAAATAGGACAGAAGTGAGAGTTTTAAAGATAAACAATGGAGTTGACTGTTGAGTGATCAAATATGAATTTGTGTTGAATTTCAGTGACCTATGGAAAAATGTATCCATGAGAAATCATATCACCATCTGTAACAGTGTTTTCCTGAAATCAGTGAGAAACTATATCATGCCAAGTTTGCAAGGCAACTGAATCTAACCTTTTCCTTCATTTACTCTTTTAGTTGATACTGGAGAGAAGCAGGCAGTAAACTTCAAAGTCTAAATTCATTCGGACCCGCACCTTGAACTTCGCATCCTTTGACAAAACTAGTTCCCAAGTACCGCAGTAAATATTAAGAGAAATTGTCATTTGTTGTGCTTCCGATTTTTTTAATAGAAACTTAATAAATAAATTATAATAAATAAATAAAAGATTGTTGTTCAAGTTCGAATAGTAGAAAAGATCGGTGTTTTTCTTTTTTTTCATTAGCTTTTATGTTGTTTATTAATAAAAATATTGATATTTTAATGTATGAGATGAGTTGTATTTAGTTATTTTTTCGTAACAACTCAGTTGTGCTCGTCAGTATCGTAATTAATTTTTTTTATCATCGCAAGTCATTGAGTTGTAGATACATGAATCACTTCTACCGCATCAAGTCTGATTTGTAATGGGAGAAACAAGCGATTCAAAATTATATTTGACCCGAACCTAGTGATAATTTTTTTACTAAATGAAGAAATAAGTTGAAGATGAAGTCAAATTTGAGATGTACATTCTTCCGATCATAAATCAGACTCGAAGCGACAGAAGTAGACTCGAATATTTACAATTCAATGACTTGCGACGATAAAAAGGTTAATTACAGTCCCGACGAGCGTAATCGAAGTTTGTAAAAAAAATATTAATCATACTTAATATTTTTTACAATAATCTCGGCTACACTTGTCGGGACCGTAATTACTTTATTTTTATCGTCGCAAGCCATCAAGGTTGTAAATATTCGAGTCTACTTCTATCGCGTTGAGTCTAATTTGCGGCCGGAGGAATGCGCATCTCAAATTTGGCTTCATCTTCAACTTATGTTTTAATTAGTAATTTTTTATCATGAGTTTGCGTCAGAAGTAATTTTGATTCGATCATTTTTCCGATCACAAATCAGACTCGACGAGATGGAAGTAGATTCGAATATCTACAGCTCGATGGTTTGCGACGATAAAAACATAATAATTAAGTCTCGATGAGCACATGCCTTTTGATTTAAAAAAAATCAGTGTTCGCAACATCAAACTTTTCTATAATTCGAACTTCAACAACAATCTTTCGTTTTTATTTATAATTTATTTATTAAATTTCTAATATAAAAAATAACCGGGATGTGCTGCTACACGAAACTAACATGTGTCGGTGAAATTGGAAAGGAGCTCAAATCTCGCCTTAAATTTGTGCGTTCCCTTGTTTTGGGCTTCTAATTTTAGCATTCTGGGTCTTATAAGTTATAAGGCCTTACTGTCGTCTTGATGAGATTTACGTAATAGCATGCCATGCATTAATCTGACCATTACGACAATGTTAATTACTTCTACTGAAAATGCTTCACAATTCACATAACATATAATTACATGAAATTAGTTAGATAGTCCCCACAGTGCACCGAACATCTTTTTTTTTTGTTTTCAATATTTTTTGAACGGATAAATATGAGGAACTTTTATTGTTATATATAATTTGTCAAATAATTCATGGTAAAGGATACCGATTTGAGGAATTAGTATTAAATAATTTTATTTGCCATTTACTGTAGGGCAAATTGGTTTGGTTTCCTTTCTATATCTTGTTTTGAAATTGAATAAAAAGGTAGCTTTTATTCATTCCTACAAACAAATAACAGGTCTTCTCACAATTTTCCCCTCTATATTCGCTTGCGTTATCTTTGAGATACCCACAAGTTCTTGTTGCAACATGAAAGGAATCTCACTAGCGTATCCACAAGTTCGTATTGAAAACACGGTTCATGCTACTGTGAAAATGAACAGTCGCGGTCACATCAGGTTATGAGTATATTAGATTAGATTAGATTAGATTAGTTTGTTGTACACTAACTAACACTGGCGAGCATTTATTGGTTGGCCGGTGATTAGTAGTAGTTGTATGAAAAAAATTGGTAGTCAAACAGCTATTTTTTTTTTCTTTTTTCATTTTAAGAAAATAGTCAACTTTACAACTGCAGATAATGCAATATCTTTATTTAGTGTTGTAAAACGCAGATTTGAATATGCATGCGAAAGGACTGCATAAGCAGTATGTGGTAGTATATGCGGATTCATATGTGATTTCATATACGAGGTGAAGTTTTTAATTTTACCAAGAAATAAAAATTATAAAATATAACTTATGCGGAGAGGAGCAAAAAGAAAAGTAAATAAATCATGGCATTATTGTTCCGTGATTAGGAGATCAAATATTTTCATTTTCTCATTTTCTGCCTAAGCATACACATATATTATTATGCCTCTGCATATCTGCCGCATATATTATTATCCGTCTGCATATCTACCTAAGCGGATCACACGTGCGCCCTCATAATTATATCCGTACAATAACCACCGCATATTAACTCCATCGCATGTAACACTCTGCATCCGCATATGCGGTCACATGAACTGCATTTTACAACACTTTCTTTACTTATTTCATTGCAATATTTATCTAATAATAAATTGTTCTAACATCCAAATAAACTACAGTAAAAAATATGCACAGTCGGTTCCTCCTATTCATAAACAAATAATTGATTTCTCATGCGTGTGATCACAACAAAGTATAGATGCAAATTTAAACGACTCACGTGATGTGAATCGTGTAAGTGAATCTTTATATTCACGGAGAATCGAATTTTTATGCTAAAAAAATGATCGAATCATTTTAATTAACCATCACAAAACTACTCGGTCATTTGCTCCCTTTTTAATTTTCAATTACTAGTTTTATTAATCTGATGGCAATTGTTTAATGAAGAATTGGCGACTTGCTTATAAGAAAAAAAAAGTTCTATATATGCATTATTAAATTCAACAAAATAAAGACAAATATTCGTTTTATCAAGAAACTTCCCCGCTGTTACATATTGACCTAAAATAAAAGAAAATCGGCAATTTATGTGCGTAAAGAATATGCTATAACCTAGATATTATATTTTTTTTGAAAGGTCGATATTTAGATATTAGATACCCAATAGAAAAACATTCTGGAACTGATCACTTACACGACAATTTGCTTGTAATATACAAAAAGAATAGATAGATCAAATGCACAAGTAAACTCCAACAAAAGGAACAAGGAAATTCCAGAATATCCAAAATCTTTCCGGCATTTACATATTAGCCTCAAATTCTTGTACAAACTTTTTGGGTTTGTAGCTAAGGCACAAGCATGCAACTTAAGTCGTGTCGTGTGTGGTAGGTCCACTTGTACCAACCATGTATCGTGTTGGTTGTACTTTTCCTTTGTGTGTATTACCAGCTAGCCTACATATATTGATTCCCTTTCAATTTTTTGTGGAGCAAAAGTTGTAACATGCACAGTTTATAGTCAATAGTTAGATTGCTATGTACGACATTTTGTTGGTAACCACTCTTTTTTTTAGGTTTACATCCAAAAGTTGCCTTTTTCTCGTGTGGTTCTTGCTTTTGTTTCTTAGTTTTCACTTGGCGAAGACACATGCCTCTCATTTTTTTCTTTCTTTTTAAAAGAAAATTACAATTGAATCGTCTAACTATAACTGTTGTATTTGACTGATGTTGATTGAACTTGTCGCTGTTGGAAGTGTTAGATTAAATCAGTCTCTTGTTTTGATAAATTGTTTGTTTTGACAAATTGTAAAATAAATCAGTACTAATTTTGTACAATTGAGTTTTGGTGAATTGCTGATTTATACATGTACACAATGATAATGTAAATACTTAAACATGCATGTACAAGTCAAGACATATTCAAATACATAAGAGAAAACAAATTGGACAAACTAAGAGCCATGCATTACCATAATGCATGCTCAACCCGTCGCAATGGGTTGAAAAGGAGAATAGCTGGAGTGGAGAAGGAATTTCAGAGATATGTGTTACTGTAACGCATCACTAATCCGTCACAACGGGTTCCTCATCCGTTATAACGGTTCTCAATCTGTTACAACAGGTTCCTGCTCAAGAGGGCTCAGAAGTCAGTAGAGAGTATACAAGAGAAAAACTAGAAAGGTGCCAACCTGTAATAACAGATTATGTAACGGGTTGATGATTTTCTGTAACATCACAGATCAAGATTTCAAGTCTCTAAGAAGTGCCCAGCCTATATATACTTTGGGGATACTGATTGTGTGAGTTTTAAATATATAACCTTAATTTCTAAATTTTGGTCGGAAGTATACAACAATTTAATTGTAGTACTTAAGGATCGATCCGCAGGGACAAGTCGGTTATACTTTCAGATTCTTAATAAATTTAATCTAAGTTACGAGAAGTGTCGAAAACGAAGTTGTGTTTGGTGGTTGATTATCAAAACTAAAAACAGAAACTAAGTTACGCTTATAACTAAATTATGGATCGTGATTAGGGCTTATTATGGGTACACTTTTTCACTAATGTTGATACTTATTTGGTAGTAATTTTCTAAAAGTTATATAAAGGAACAGTTTGCAAATTTAGTACATAATGATATCTCTATTTGGTTACCGTATCTAAACTAGTAATGGCTTCACCTCTCTCCTTGGTTATACTAGCCTAAACCTTTAAAGATCCACCGTCTTAATTATCCTAAGTCCTTGAAATTCTCCTCTCGGTAATTGATACAATTTGTTAAGAAAATTAAGTAAAACCCGCAATCAACAAACTTAGCCGGACATGACTAAGAGGTAGAAAACATAAAGTAAAAGAGATCTAAAGAAGAGAGAAAAATAGTTGATTGAATTGAATTTCAACGATTGATCGGACTTGATCTTCTCTGCTTCTTCTCATTCTCTTTTTAGCATGAAAACTATTCTAAATCCTCTGTAAAATGATTAAAAATCGTAACCCTTGAAACTCGAAAAAATAGATATTTATAATTATAACAAAACCCTCAAAATAGAACTCTGGAAACTACAGGTTTTGGTTTTGCGTAGTTCAATTACGAGTGCAAGAATGATTATTGCGACCGCAATAAACTTAGAATAACTACTGGCTTGACTGTATTGCGGTCGCAATGGACTTGTGTGAGAAACTGCGTCCTCTTTGTCTGATAACTATGTGCTTGATTGCGGCCGCAATATTAGGTCTTGCGCCTGTAATTGACTTAAGAGAAATCCTTGTAATATTGGCTGATTGGGTCGTGTTTGATTGCGGACACAATGAGATGTTTTGCAATCGCAATAGGCTTGGAAAGCTGATGTCTTCTGAGGTTGTGAACTACTAAGGTTGATTGCGGCTGTAATGAAATTTGTTGTAGCCGTAATTGTCTTTGTTGGCAACCATTTTTCATTTTTGAGAGACTTAGAATAGCTACAATCATCTAATTGTCAATCCTAGAATACTTATTCTTGCTAGCTTTGTTAGCCTTTTGGTGCACTACACTGTGTTGTTAAATAGTGCATACCTGTTATTGATTGTATTTTCAATCGGGCCTTTTATTTTGTAGAGTGGTGTAGCCCCTTGCATATGTTTGAAAATCTAAGATTGGTTTGCTTATAGAGAAGAAATCAAAGATAGGTTCCGCAATTGTAAAGAACACTTATTATTTAGTGGAATCGATCCTGCAAGGAATTTTTGGTTTTGGGAGTCCTGTGGATGTAGGCATAATATGTTTGTAGGCTGAACAATGTTATATCGCGTGTTCTTGTGTTCTCTTGATCTCTCATGCTCTTTACTCTCTCTATTTACTATACTTACATTTTGTTATCTTGATTTGCTCAATTGCTATTAGTATTTGCTTGCTTGTGAATTTAGCTAGGTGATTAAGGTCCAAAAATTTAAATTGTGATTGTTAAAAACGCTTTCGCACTAGTACATGTTGTTAGGACCCCAATTTCAACAATTGATATCAGATCCCACAGATTCATACTTAACTAATTTGACCAACACGAGTCTTGACATTAGTATGGTTGAACCTCCTAAACTTATGAGAAATAGTAACTTTCAATCTTTGGTTGGAAGTATACAACCCCAATTGATCTTTTATACACTCTTGACAAAGAAGCCTTTTATGCCACTAAAGATTCACCTATAGAACTCTAAACAATAGTTATGCTTGTTACTTCATATTAAATTTTGTAGAAGAGTCAATTGGTGAAATTCTTATTGATTCTAACATTGCATATGAAATGTGGTATATTCTTGATAGTGCATTTAACAATGATACTAGTGCTAACAAAAGTGATCTAAGTGTAGTGATTCATAAAGATGAAGCTACAACCATCATGGAGAAATGGAAGAGCCTCATCACAAAAGAGCAAGACTTGGAAAGCATAAAAAGTAACTCGAGTCTTCACTAGAATCAATGAGGAATACTTCAAAGAAAATAAAATCATAAGTTCTTCATCATCTTACAAAGAAGGAAAGGATGAAAAAGATGCAAAAGAAAAATAAGAAGCACTTGCAAAGGAGGTCTCACAAAGTCTTGCAAAAGAAGGTGCATGTGCAAAAGAGAAGATAGCTCAAGAAAAGACAAATACTACAATGTCGGTGCCCTTCCCCGCGCTGCTCTCCCCTTCATCTCTCATGGTCCAATTGAGGGAGGCATGATCGTTGGAAAAAGAGGACAAGTCGTCCCATACGCGTGTGATCTTTCGAAGGCTTGGATGCACACAATCATTTAGGGTTCTGTTTATTTTTAACCAGTGAGGTTCTGGGGTTCTATGTCATGGTCAGACGTAAGCTCCTGCCATTATTTACATGAGGAATTATCTTAACTCTCAATACCTATGATTCTTAAGCAATGTAGGGGCACACTGAATAACACAAAATGATTTCTTTGGAAGTGACTTGATTTGAAAACGACGTCTTAATTCTTTTGTAAGTCAGTTTAAGATATTACTAACTAAGGTTTAATTTCATTTCTGCTCCAGTGTTTTATCTTTGATTTTTTTATATGAAAATGTGCTTTTCTTCATGAAGGCATATTTCATTTAAGTGGAGATATGCTACTTCATCTAAAAGTATTATTCTTTCCTCCTGAGAATGTGTTTGGTTTCATAAGAGAAAGGAGAAAAGTTTATTAATTTGCATAATTTTGCTTTTGGACTTTTATCTTTGAAATACTTGATATTTATGCAATTCTCATATTTGAGTTTCATGAATTTTTTTATGAATATTTAAAAAGGATCCTTTATTTCTTGAATAAAATATACAAGAAAACTTATCATTTTTGGACTTTTAAACACTTTCATGAGAAAATACTACTATGTTAGTTTGACTTAGTAGTAAATTTTGATATTTGTTATTATAATTATTAGAGTATGATAATAGCCACTATCTTCTGTACTTAGCAGCTTTAAAATTAACAAATAGAGGCATGAACCCTAAATTTCCTAAAATGAAAAAATATATAGGCTATAAATATTTTTTAGTGAAACAAAAATAAAGAGAACATGCAACTAAGTTCAACTTTATTTCATTTTCAAAACCATTACTGTATTCTTACTATCGATTAAATGTTCCGCCACTTTCTTTAAAAAGAAAGAAAAAAAATACAAAAATAAATAAATTGACTAGTTATGGTATCCCCATTTTTTTAAATAATATTGATAATACATGAAATTAAAATTTTAACAAATATGAGATGAAATTTCACAAATACTTTGGACGCGGGTGACACATGCGTCCCTAAACAAAAGATTCTCTTCTGTCGTTTAAAAAAAAATCTAGGATCGAAGGTGGGAGTTGCGATTCTAGAATTAGGTATGCAGGGGTAGCGTGGAGCCCTAGACCAACGAAAAAAATTATAATTGATCAGTCGAAAATTCCCTTCCCACGGTTTAAAAAAATTACTAGCGTCACAAGTTGGTGTTGCACCACTAGACTCTTTTTTCAAATTCCTTCCCTTCGCTGACTTTCTCTTCCCTCACTCTCTCTTTTCTTCAACATTATACGACAGAAAAACAAAAAACCCTTCACAACTACCATCTGAGTTCCTAAGCTCTAGAGCCGCAGTTCTCACTTGCGCTCCTAAAAAATTATTGTTGATGCATTTAATGCTAGAGGTAGGTGTAATTTACTGTTGAAAGCAGAATTTTAGGGCCGCAGGTCCCACCTGCATGCCTAAGCTCTAGAATCGCAACTCCCACATGCGGCGCTAAAATTTATTTATTTATTTTAGATCGATAGAAGGAAATCTGCTGTATAGGCACGCATGTGCCACCTGCGTCCGAAGTATTTGTGGAATTTCATCTAATGTTCTCCATGATATCTAATTTTGTAGGCAAAAAAATGGGTACTCCAAAATATGGATACACTAGATATACTTTAGTATATCTGGGTCGTTCAATTCATCGAGATTGGTAAAAAGTGATTCACTTTTAACTTTTGATGTGTTTCCCAAGAAATCACTTTTCACTAATCTCGGTGGATTTAACGATTTAGATGGGTTAGAGTACCCAGTGTACCCATCTTTTGGACCTAAGTTTTTGCTAATTTCGTATATTATTAATACACAAAATTTGTGTACCTCAAAAGATGAGTACACTGGATACTTTAGCTCATCCAGACCGTTCAATTACTCGAGATTGATGAAAACTAATTCAATTTAACTTTTCCAGCGTTTTAAGAATAAATTTTCACCAATCTCGAGAAATTGAACAACCTAGATGGCTAGAGTACCCACTGTACCCATATTTTGGAGTAAGCAAGTTTTTGTCTTATTAATATGAGCAAGACTATAGTAATATGCATATGGCACCCTCATTCTGTCCTATGCGGCTATGCATGTTTAATTTGCTCAATAACAAATTTCTTATCAAATTCTCGTAAAAAATCATTTTTAGAGTTTTTTTGCTATTTTTAAATATAAAAACTCAGAAGATGACACTTTTAATATTAAATATGGACCGTTTTTAAAATATTTAAAAAATAGCAAAAAAAGCTCTAAAAATCACGAAATTTGATATCCTACAAGAGTGTTAATATGAAGAATTTATTGAGAATTTAAATCTTATTCATGAGCCGTATAGAATGAAAGAGGGTGTCATATGCATATTATCATAGCCTTATTTTATTAATATTATGACACAAATTTGGGTACTCCAAAAATGAGTACAATGGATACTCTAGTTCATCTAGCCATCTGAACTGCTCAATTTATCGAGATTGATAAAAATAATTTACTTTAATTTTTTCTGCATTTTCAATGAACCATTTTTCACCAATTCGATAAACTAAACGGTCCAGATGATATATAAAATCTAATGTATCCATCTTCTAAATTATTCAAGTTTTTCTCTAATATTATTTAAACAAATTTGTCTGGTATCTGTCGACATGTCGGTAGTATGAAAATGGCAACCTGTACCGCACGCCTGTACCATGAATGATCCAATTTAACAGTAAACAATTTTATTCCCGTTGATTCTTTCAAAGGATTACGCATCTACCCTTTGAACGTCTGTGATTCATTGACGATATTAATCCAACACTCGAGATCTTCTAACAAAATGCGCTCTCTTTTGGCGCTTATCAATTATTCTGCATTTCTGCTTGACATTGTGGGCCCCAGACCCTGCCACGTGTCTCTGGCCGGCTTACAACGGTCCATTTTTCGACCGTTGGAGCGCGTCTCACACATGGGTCCACGCACTCTTGTAATACGAACTATTAAGATCCTCTGTGTCGAAAACCGTGTTGACAAACGTCGAAAATCTGGTTGGACTATAAAAGAGTAAAAGACAAAGTACTTTGTGAACACTTGTCAGGTAAATGCCACAGGTAAACATGTACCGTGTCCCTTTGCTTACAACCAGTCCTAGAGCACAGTATGTGTTGATATCAGTGATCAGTTCAACTACAATTCCATCTGCACCGTCCAAATTTTGTCCGGTTCGTATTTCAGTGGTATAGGGACTCTAGATCCTTCCACAGTGAAGCAAATTAATGTTTTAAACTTCTTTCACTGAACACCTTGATTTTATACATTATTCCAAGCAAATACTTGTTACTGTTTTTTCATGGCAAAGCTTCTTCATTTTCAGGAAGTCCGAAACTAAGGATATGTATTCATACGAGACTACAGTCAAATCAAATCAAATCTAATCTAATATAATTTAATATATATATACTCAATGACGCAATATTGCGTCACGTGTTTTCACTGTTTACCGCTACAGTAAAATCACCGCAGCTTTTTTTTGCAGATTTTTTTTACCGTTGTTTTTTATTTTTTTATTATTTAAACGATTTATTATAATTTTATAATTGTAATATGAAAGTTTAAAATATAATTTTTTCGTGCGGAGCGAGTCGTATGCTAGTTATTTATCAAAGTGTTAGGAGATTGGACCATATTTTATATATTGAAAAATACAGGGTTTGAGTTTAAAATCGCCGAAACAGTGCCGCTTTGAAGTGTCTCCGTGACCCAAAAGGATAAACACGTGCAACGTCACACATATATCTCCTGTCAGGAAGCATATAATCGGACGGTTCAGATTTCCTCTTTTCTTTATATAATCATTGCTTCTTCCCCCATTTGTCCCAACACAGAGTTCGAGGAAGAGAGAGAGAGGGGCTCAGCATTCAGAGTTAGAGAGCGAAAAGACAGAGCAAGAGAGAAAAGTTTGAGAGATCTCACACATGAAAAAAGAGAAGTGCTTTTGAGAGAGATTTCTTCACACAAGTTAGAGAGAAAAAAGAGAGAGCTGAGAGCGAAGGAGAAAAGGGAGGAGCTTCCATATTTCTCTCCTATTGTGAGAGTTTGTATGCTCTTTAGAGAGAGAGGAAGTTGAGAGAGGCACAGAGATGGGTCACATGGTTGCAACCAAATTGGTGACTCTTTCAGTTGGGGTGGTATGGACTGCCGTGATGCTCCGGTTCATGGGCCCTACTGTTTATGTGTCACTATCCGATTGGTTGCCGAGGGCTTACATGTCAATTTCTGGTTGGTTAACTCCTCCATACCTCTATCTGATAATAAACGGTATAATCCTCTCCATTGCTGCTTCTTCACGTTTCAGCCCGAGATCCGTACCCGTTGAGGACAGTATACAGGTGCCAATGCCGGTGCCGGTACCAGGACAAGATCCAGTTCAAGTACCAGTATCAGTACTATTACCAGTGCCAACACAGGTGTTGGTACCATTAACTGATGCTAACCCAGTACAAGTACCGACTCCGGTACCAGTACCAGTTCCGACTCATGAAAGGAAATCTATTTTTGAGATACCAGATGTGGAAGACGAAGAGGAAGAGTTTGTGATAAGGGGTCCGAGATGGAATATGGATGAAAGGAAAGATGAAACAGCGGTACCAGCGTCGGTGTATACGGAGTCATTGGTGGAGCCTATTGTGCGTGTGGATTCCATGGAGATGCCAAGTGCATATACCAAGTTGACCGAGTCGGTTGAGAGACCACCTGTTTCTTCTCGGTTCAGTAGGAAGAGTGTTCGTCCCAGTCCTGATGGTAATTAATTTTAATCATTTCTAAGGGCCTATTTTCATAATTTAAGTGGCTATAATAAAAAAATCATTTGTAAATATAAAGGAATGATAAATAGAAAAATAGGGTGCATATTAGAAACTGATTCAATGTTTGTACCTTGGAAGTTAGAGGTATTAATTAGTGAATCTTTCTTTTGCATATACCAAATATAACAAAACAAAGTAATATTCCTTAGTGATCTTTTTTTGTGTGTGCTATCTCTAATTTTAGTGTTATTGAGGTTCAGAACTATGTATTGAGCAATTCTTAGTTGAGAAAAACAAATATGTTCTAGTATTTTTCATAAATAATTTTATGAAATATTTCATTAATTTGAAATTTTGCAATGATTTTTTAGGTAAGGCTCTTCGTGTGACAAAATCACGCAAAGAACAAACCCTAGAATCCACATGGCGCACCATCACAGAAGGCCGACCCATGCCTCTTACTCGCCACCTAAAGAAATCAGACACATGGGAATCACGGGTCCCACGGAATATCAGCGATGACGCGGCATCTCCTCTTGGTCCCACTATGCGCAAGGCTGAGACATTTCATGAGAGGGGAGGTGCCGAGTCGCCAATGGTCAGCTCCGGGGAGAAAAAGGTTAAGAGAGAGCCGTCACTTGGTCAAGATGATTTGAATCGAAGAGTAGAGGCATTTATCAAGAAATTCAATGAAGAGATGAGATTACAAAGACAGGAGTCATTTAAACATTACATGGATACGATCAACCGAGGTGCTGGTCAGTAAATTATACGACTTTTTGGGAGTTTTAATGCATTTTGTTGTTTTGTTTTTCCATTATAGAAATCCATGGTAAAATATAAAAAAAGAGGTTTGTGCGGTTGTGCCCAGAAGAATTTCTCTTTTTTCTTGGATAGGTGAATACATGTTATACTTATTAGTTAGCGTGTAATATCTAATTAATATGTTTCATATAAGTATTGAATTTTGGTTTCTCTTTAGAAACAACAAATTTTTAGTGTAGCTGAAGGCTGAAGCACAATGTTTTACATGAAACGTTTACAAGTTGGATTAATAATGAAAAGTACTGAATTAATAGGATTCTTTACTAGCAGATTCCTCTTTCCAGTAATTGAAAAGAGAAAGATTCCAAAAAATATGGAAGTAGTGAGATGGTACCAGACTACCAGTTAAGATTCCAGAAAGTCAGTGCACTATGCACATGATGCTGACATGTAACAACTAGGGGGTTTATTCATGCTTGAAATGTTGGTGCAATTCAGGTCTGAGTTTACTTGCTTGTTTAAAATTCTAAACAGTTGTTACCAGACTACCAGTTAAGATTCCAGAAAGTCAGTGCACTATGCACATGATGCTGACATGTAACAACTAGGGGGTTTATTCATGCTTGAAATGTTGGTGCAAGTGATACTGATGCTTTGTTCTTTTTCATTAAACTCACAAATGAAGTTTGGATATCTGTTTTTAATGAAGAGAGCGAGAGAAAGAGCTAACAACATGCACACCTAACCATCATACATATATTGGAGTTCCAGTGTTTAAAGGGCGATTGATTGAGACAACAAACATTGGAGACCAGATTATGTATTCTACTCTTCATGATTGCCAAATTTTACAAGTAGATAATTTATCAGAATTTCAAGGAAACAATATCTACTTCATATGCACCAACTGGGAATCATATAAGAATAGTCTCCACAAGTTTGACATATATAGAGAAAGGTACGCTTGAAGATCTGCAATGCCCAACTGATTTTTAAACCTACTTATTTTCACGAATTACGTTGCAAGAGCGAAAATAAAGATTTCATCCTTTAAAATCACTATTTAACATTTGAAAATTAGCAATTTTGAAGGGCGAGAATATAAAATTCACCCTTTATCTCTATCATTCGTATTTTTTTTTTTACATTAAGCACTGTACAACTTAAGAGGGGGATCGACATTTTAAAGCGAATATATTTCATCTTTTTCTAGATCATTGATGATAATGATTTAGATAAAAAATAAGGAAGCGACAAAACTGTGTAGATAAATTCAAATTTCTGGTTGTATGTGAAAATATTCCAAATCTGAGTACAATGTCACATTTTTTTGTTAAATAAAAAAATAAATTCTATAATATATATTTTTTTTTGGTACCCAGTTCATTTAAGAAAAGCACTATATAATACAAGTGGGGACATTCATCAGAACTGGGAATTGGTGCCTTCTAGGGATATGAGGATATCCATGTGAATACACATGAATACATGATATTATGAATTTTTCTCAAGTATCAGTGCAATGCAAGATCCTGTTTTTTTCTTCTAAATTTTAACATATGCATAATTACAACATGGTAATTAATTATGTGAAGTTGTGCTAAACAAAATGAGGTGCATTCTGCTAAAGAAATGAGATGCCAACTTTCTGAAGTACTTTGCCAAAATGAAATTGAACTCGCAATTCAGAAGATAACCATTCATGATATGACCCTACTAGTTAACCACCCTTGGCATTTATATTCTTGGAGAATTCTTTAATCAACCAAGTACAAGCAATATCATCATAGAGCATCAGATAACTAGCAGCATTAAGTATCACTTCACATCACATGCCTTGCAAAATAGCAACATTATCATAACAGGTATCCTCTACATCCTAAAAAGCTAGCAGCCTTCCACATACAGGTTATAACAAGCCTCTACCAAAATAACAAGAGAGCTTCTCTTTGAAACAAAGGCTGAAGGATATGCTCATATCAAAAACAGAAGATAGATCGCCTAAGTTGAAGGAGCATCATCTGTAAGCCTAACAGCTGGGGCTGAGGCAGTAACAGATTTGGGGGAGGTATCCTCTTCTTTCTCAGGTTGAATGTTCAAGTCTATCTGGGCCTTCAAAGGAGAAGATGACAATGGTGGTACGGCACCATTTCTCCTCTCTGACTCCTCATCTGCAGCAATTACAACTCCTTAATTTTACATGCATTTCCACTTGTTTAAAATTAGAATTACACCAATGCATACTAAACTTGTAGGTTAGACAATAAGACACTTCAGGACATCATAGTGATGCTGATTTATTTTACTAATGTTAGAATATGCTCACTTTCTTTGGTGTATTTGGATGGAGATCCAGAAGGTAACAAGTTTGCTATGAAAAGAGTCCCAAGTTTAAGGTAAAGCGATAAAGACATTCAATATGTTCTTTGAAATGCAAGATGTTTGTGTAAAACTCAGAGAAAGGAAGAGAAGTAATAAAGAAAGCAACACACCAAAACAATATCATACCAGAAACAGCACTTCCACAAGGACTAGGACCCACATCAACAGCAATCCCACTTTGACCCTTAATACCCACATCGCCAACACAGGCACCAGGCTGTGGCAACATGGGTATTGTGGGGGTGGTTGGGCATGTTGGGGGTTCTGACGAACTCTCAATCTGGCGTTTCTCCCCCCTCCGTAGCATGAGTGTGCGAAAGCGTCTCCTGACAGTATTACACACATTACAAGGGCATGATTGTTTGTGCTTGGGCCCCTTCCCACTAGGTGGCTGGATGCACACAATGCAGGAGCATCCTGGCCGGTGGCGTGGGTGCCGTGTAGTCTGCACATGGGAATCCACCGCAGGAGATCCCTGGAGGGGATCTGATTCACCCAGGATGGCCAGGTTTGCCAGAGTGTCTAGCCCATCGGATGCATGGATTGCTGCTTCTGATGTTTCATGCTTCAATTTTGATCTCTTTCCACCACCTGTTCAAATATTACAGTTTATAATAGAAGTTTTAACTGGACTCTATGAACATAAAACTTGAGTTATGTTTTTCCCCTATTAAATAAACCACAGTTGGGTCTCAAGTAATCCAACCAAAGTGCAATTATATTGAAGACAACTTCATCAAACATGTGTGCAGACAGAAAACTAGACCTGAACTGGTCTGGTACGATGCCACATGGTTCATCACTTTTAGCAATTTCCATCACTCAACAAATCCTAGGCTCTCATACATTTTACAGAAAATTATATGAAAGCACCCGAGTGGACAACAAAAATATTGCCAGATTTATCTTTTGCTGGTAGGAGATTTTCGTTTGACAGTAAACAAAACTACATAATTATAAATGGGTAAATCTGAGATGTCACTAAACTTTGTGTCAAATCCACATTTGATCACTCAACTTTGAATTATCCATTTTTAGTCACTGAACTTTGACATATCTTCAAATTTAGTCACTCCCTTATTGTTTTTCATCAAAAATTAATAACAACTATATTTGAAAGATTAATTATTATGAAGATTTTAGAAGAAAAAAAAATATGCATTTCAGGACATTCTTTTCTTAAAATTTTGATGAAAAAGTACGGAGTAACTAAATTTGAAGATATTTCAAAATTCAGTAACTAAAATTGGATAATTCAAAGTGCAGTGACCCAATGTGGATTTTATAAAAAGTTTAGTGACCTCTCAGAAAATTTAACCATTATAAATAGATCCAGCCAATAATATAAGGCACATCCTTGTGTAAAAAGAGAGAATTCTTTACAAGTCGAAAAAATAAAAGAAAACTTAGCAAAATTGACCTATAATAAAAAAAATCATCTATTATTTTTCTGTACCTCGTATTTACAACAAGACCATAATCCCAACCTCTTCTCATGCCTCAAACCTCACAACTCTTAGCTTAATTTATTTTGGAAGATGGGTGGGGATACTAACCAACATACCCATCTAATATAATCTTCCCCCGATCCACAAATTCAGACCAAACAAAACTATTACGAGGCAATTGCTACTCTAACATTCACTGATAGGCATTGAAAGAAGAGTGGAAATTTTCTTGTATGAGGAATCTGTAAGAAGTGAAGGGGGTCCACCTTCAAATTTGCTAAAGAGTAAGAATATAGGACGTTTGAAAAATAGGTTAGCAACTTCCAAGCATCACTATTTCAAATTCTAAATGGCAGAAATACTCTACCAGTTCTGTAAGGAATCAATTCTGCAAGCTGCTCTACAGTAAGCTCTGCAGGAGACGAACAAGATGACCTGTTTACAATACAGAAAAAGAAAGGTAAAAAAATAACACGTACAAATTTCAGTTTTCCGGAAATGCAAGAAGGCAAGAGTATTTTACCTGTCATGATCCCAAGTGTTCTGAGAACAGCTCCATTTAGCATTCAAGAGAGCATCGACAGGCACCTTGCGCCACTTGTTGCACTCTTCACACTGCACCCACTGGTGTCTCTCTCTGTCAAATCATTGCTATTTTATAAATACAGTAGTAAGAGAAAAAAAAATAACAAAATAGTGAATGTGGTACATTACCCTGTTTGAGTAGTAACAAAGTATGTCCTCCTTCCAACCACTGGAGGTTCCTGTCATACATTTGCATGCTGCATTATTTTCTTTTGTCATAATCAGTTATCCTATTTTACGTTGGAAATTTTGCAAACAAGAGTTACAAGACCGATGCATTAAAGTATTTTGAAATGATGTATTCTTACTTGTGATCATTTAGAAACTTTTACAATGACCATTTTGCCCTCAACTCTTGTAATATTGTTTTCACTTCATGCAAACTAAACTTGAATCAAGTAAAATGTACTAAATGTGTATAACAAATATATGTGAGCACATAATTGGTGAAGTAATTTGTGACTACTGTATGCATGTTCCTATATACATAGTACATTCATTCATAAAACTGCACACAGGTTCAGCCTATTTTGGTTATGTTGAGATATGTTTGCAATACAACTTACACAGGAAATAATACTTTTTGCCGTAGGAACAATTAAGCATACAACTTGCAATGTTCAGAATTAGTATGCCTGGGAAAGAAGGCACGGCATAATGCTGAAATATATGGGACCAAAGGAAGATATGACCTAAATAGTATTGAAACCAACCTCGAATTCTTCAAATTCATTTCCGTCGATAATCGTGACAGACGGAACTGAATCGGAAGGTGCCCTGAGAAGTGATTGTGCTTCTTCCCAGTTCAGCTTCAATTCCATAGATTCCTCAGTTTCAATCTTCAACCTCTTTATTTTCGCACCAAGAGAGCTGCCTTTCCTTTTGACAGACACTGCTTGTGGAGGTGGAGGCTTGGACATCAGGTTCACAAAACCTCCCTCCTGAGACACATAAGCAAGGTCACTTGCTTTATTCTCTGGATTATTGGACCACTCTTGCTGGTTTGCATTAGCTTCTTTCGGCTCAGATGATGTACTTATTTTAGGGTTGTTCTCAGGGGTTGGACAGGTCAAAAATCCATTACTAGACTTGAGATGCTGAGTTTCCTGCATGTATGAATTAAATAAGGTAAAATTAAAAGACCACATGGCATGCATTCACTAAAGAAGCCGACAATTAAGAATCTTATTGTATGGAATTCTATTGTTGTTGTCATTTCTTAAATCGTCTATATCAAGGAAGTTACACAGAATATACGTTAATAATACACTAACAGAGTCAGGCATGAAGTTAATGCATTCTTTTCAATAGTTACCAGAAGTAATTACAAAAATAAATGAATAAGCAATTATTTAGGGAGAAAAAAAAGAAGACGTAAAAGTTTTGTAATTTAGATGTATGTATTGAAGAAAATAAGAATAGTAATGTACCGATTCACCAGAACCTGGGGCAGAGGCCTTTCTAAACCCCATTACAAGCTTTCCTTCTGGGTCAATTCGGCTAAAGGTAACTGCATACATAAAACAGTTTATTTCACAACAGAGTTATCTATTTTCTTGTGATTTCTGAAAAATTTGCACATGAACCATAGGCCCCCTTTTTTACCACAAAAGTCCGAATTTTTTCTTCTAATCTATTTCACCTGATAAGGCCCTTAGCTTGTTTTTTTCGTTCTGTATAATCAGTCCCAGAACACCTGAACTATAGTATTTCTTGTCAATTAGCCAACTAATTTATTTTATCGGTTCAATTGTGCACATTAATAGTACAAAATGGAGCTTGATCTATCAGTCTCATGGTACATGCAAAAATCACAGACAGCTTCATTACTTGAATATTTAAGTTACTGATAGAAGGATCCAACCAAAGATCAAGGGCTGGTTGAACCAAGTGCGTTAAGGATTAAACCATGTGGAACAGTTCAGGATTGAACTAAAGGGAATAGTTTGGGGGAATAAATCAGACTTGTCCTTTTTTTTCTCAAAAACCAACTTCAGTCCTGGAAGACAAAATTTGATATTGCCTACGGCATGAAGCAAGATCACAAAATAATTAAATTAGAAAGCGGGTTGACTGGATAACTATGAAAGTTGGGGATAACTTAGTCGTGTTTAGCTTAACCTCTTCCCTTTACCATACAACAACACCACCAACAACAACAAGAAAGCCTTTTGTCCCAACAAGTTGGGGTAGGCTATAAATGAAGCCCATATCGGGTTTCAACTCCATAATTGACTGAACTTTTCCGTTGGCTCGCCAAGCCTATCACAACCCTCCTATTTTGCGGGCTTTACCATGTCCCAACAAAAAAGAAATCTTATTTGCAAGATAAAAAAAGCACTTGTATTACAAATAAGGAAAGTGTAGCCAGTTAGGTGCCACCCATAATCATTTACACTGAACATTATTCAGCGGTAATATATACCAATATCTCCGGCTTGTAATTGCATGGCCTGAATACAAGGGGTGACACCTTCTAGGACATACATTCGACTGTTATTATTGGGCGCCACCCATAATCATTTACACTGACATTATTCAGTGGTAATACATACCAGTATCTCCGGCTTGTAATTGCATGGCCTGAATACAAGGGGTGACACCTTCTAGGACATACATGCGACTGTTATTATTAGGCCAGAATCTGAACTGGAATTGCCATTCCTTTCCACTTGAATCCTGTACTGTTAATGGTAGTCCCTCTGGCTGTGAGATTGCTGGAAAATATGCCTGAAATAGTTAAATCTGATCAATAGGACTGTATCTTTTAGGTTCTATAAATTATTTCAAGAAACCTAGAACTCATCCTACTAAAGGACAAACCTCAGCACATTTCTTAGGAAGCACAAGACGCCCAATCCGACCGGCATCACTTGCGCTAAGCATCTTCTCAAAGAGAGGAGTTATGACTGAATTTGAGCCTCTTAGAAAGTTAAGGAATTACTTCAGGATATGAAATGAGGTATAAAGATGCATCCACCGAATAAGAATCTGCCAAAGTATATTTCACCCAAACATCACCCACTGAACACAATACATTTTAACCTCAGAAAAGCAAATTATCCTACAAGGGCCTCAGAAAACATTTTAATACCAGTACGCCATATTGGGAACCAGGACGTGAACCCTTTGATACAAAAGACAAACTTGAATTACTGTTTAATACCAATCCAAAATGGCCATCCTAACTCTAATAAAAAAAAGGATACTCCCCATTGATTTGTTGCAACTCCTGACCAGTACTCCTTGGCCAATAGCGCGGCAGCACCTGGGAGCGTGCTTGCATGTCCAGGCGAGGCCTGTTACCATTTCTCATGTCACCGACACCACCCCCATCTGTCGAAGTAAAGAATTGTGGCTTCATAGGCGAGCCAGAGGAAGATGGGCCTGCCATCTGACTGTGTCCAACCCTGATCTGTTCCTTGGGCTGGAACATGGGACTCAATACAGACAAGCCTGAACCTGATTCATCCCTATAGACCGCAGAGCTCATATGTGATTCAACATTCGGGTCAGAAATATGATGTCCATGTGGCAAACCATTTGTACTTTGTTTTGAATTACCCGCTTCAGCACGATGGTAAATGCTGTATGGGTAAGCTGGGTCCAAACCAGGTGCAGCAGACCCATTAGCAGCAAACCTCTCCCGCATGATGGGGGTTATAGCATTAGGGGCTATAGTCGGAACCACAGTTCTCTCAGGCATTTCATCAAACTTCTTGTCTCCAACATGTTGCTGCTGCTGCTGCTGGTGTTGGTGTTGGTGTTGTTGCAAGGCAGCTGTGTTGCGGACCTGCTGGAGGAACTTCTCACTGCAACTGGGGCGATCAAACTCAAAGGCAAGGCGTTGTTGCAAATCAGACTGCACTGAGGAGGTGTTCCATAAGTTTGAGGCTTGACGCCAGTGACCGGGGAATGGGGTCCCTGCAGGTGGCCTCATTGTTGGGATTCTTGGATGGTGCATAGATGATGATGGTACCCAAACCGGGCTTGCCGCCTGTGGAGTGCATACCATTAGATAGGTTTAAAGAAAGAAAAGTTTTTATAGGGAAAAAGATTAATACAAAATTGGCTAAGAATAAAAAAAAAGAAAAAGGAGGTACTATCTACAAATATCTGATCTTTGTCAGTGGTCAGTCTCTTGTAGTAAAATGCTTAAATGAGAGAATATAATGTTATTTGTAAAAATCTCCAAGAGCATATTAATAGATGTGACAACACAGACCTTCTACATTATGTTTTTTCAAAAAGAAAACAAAAACAACAAAAATAAAGTCAATCTATTACACCCCCAAAAACGGGTAGGCACGAATTCTACAAATAAATAAATCCATATGCAAAAACATCTCTTGATAATAAGAAAGGAACATCTTTAAACAGATTTTTACTTACAGAAATTCCCCTTCTTTTTATGCATAAAGTGGCCTCTCTATTTGCAGAATAAAAATCCCACTACTAACTAGGGAAATAATAAGTTGCTCAGGATTACAGTTGGTCTCCAATTTACGTACCCATAGTCTCCAATTTAAGCACTCACATTTTACCAAGTTAATAAATAGAAAAATGTTTTACATAAATAGTGGAAATGGGTTTTCTTTATAAATAAGATTTTCTGGTAATTTCCCTAAAAACGGAGGTCTTTGACAAAAAGATTAATTTACCAGTACAATTAAGCCAGTTATAGCAGCAAACCCTTTGGACTAGTATTTCTATTATACTTGGGTTAATTAGGTGCTTGGCTTTTGCACTAAAGCTAATGGAGAAACTAAAGAATATTAAGACAACAAGATAAAGAAATGCTCATTTTGGAACCCTTACCATTCCAAAAATTTTGCGAGCACAGGCCACACAATCAACTCCACCAGCATCCAGAAGCACATAAGATGGGAGTGACACTATGCACCCACAATGAACTCTCTGTTTGTAGACACATATAGAGACAAACATTATTATGTTGCTATATATGCACCCCCAGTAATAGACAAGAAAATGGTGTTGCCATACGTCAACAATTAAGCATATATTTACAGTCCAGTCTCTATTATGTAAAAGCAAACGAATTATTACCTTCCTTTTTCAAAAGTTCAATCCCATTACCTGTTCAAATAAATAAGCAATTAATTACCTTCCCACAAGCCTCGCAACTCCTCCAACCAGCCACTTCAGAGTGAAATGTTTCACAAAAATTCCCTTGCTCATATATGACCCTGGATATTTTATTTACAAAAAATTATAATATTGTCAGGTATCTAAAAAACAAGATAAAGACGAATCACAATAGAGTAGATTTTGGTGATTACATAAAGCCGAAATTGGTGCTTTGTATTTTTTCCTACATGCATAACTATATGAGGAAACTATCATACTAAGTATCAAAAATTTCCCAAACATTTAATGGCGTGCTTTTCTTAATTAATTAAAAAAAGTCACAACAATACAGACCGAGCCAATGTACGTTTAATCCAATTCTCAATTAGTGGTTAACAAATATAACACTTTTGAAGTAAGGATTTGAACGAACACAGTCAGAGATTCTTCTGTCTACGGCTGCGTACAACTACCTGGGACCACCCCAAACAAAAAGGATCGCAAAAATCAGAGTACTCAAGCTACCAAAGTACACTAGCAAGCCTCAGTAATACACACCATATGCTACATATTTCATATTTATCACGACTAAGTGTGTATTCACGTGCTCGAGAGAGAACGACACATAGAGAGTGAGAGAGAGAATGGGGAGAGAAAGGGAACACGTACAAGCAACGGTCACATAGGTCGGCGAATTCGCCGGAGCGGAGACGCCAGCCGCGGCGGCGATGGGCGTCGGACTTGATAGGTTCCTTGCAAAAAGTGTTGAAGCATATCTTCTGAGAAGGGGCAGGCGCCACCGCTGCAGCCACCGAGGACATGGCGGAGCTCCGGCGAGAACCCTAGTGTGACTTGTGAAGCGAGAAATTAAAGCACAAATCTTTGTCGGGATTATTTGGAGGTACAAGGAAAGGAATGGGGGTTTGGGAAGCGATGGAATCGCGAGAGGAAGAGAGAGAAAATAAAAGGGGAATTTGTAGGGGAGAGAGAGGAGAAAAACGGATCCTTTTAAAGCCCCTGATTGATCAGCAGGTTTCTGGTAGACTTGGTTTACCATTTGCTCTTTGCTCTTTGCTTTTGCTCTTTTGAATTGTATTTCTCCATATAGTTGTTTTCTAATAATATTTTTCTATTTGAAGTTTGCAGATTTTACCCACTTTTATATATTCTTACCTTCCTTGTTGTAGTTATTGTCAACTTGTGCTTCTAATATTTTTATGAGCAATATATTGTTGTTATCTTATGAAAATATAATAATTTTTTGGTCTTAAAAAATCACAATATTTCTAAAATGTGGATATGCCACATGAAATACATATTAGGAACCTATTTGCATTTGATATGTGTACAATACGTTCTTATTCGCCATGTAACAACTTTAAATTTAATTATTTTTATTTAATACGATCATAATTTGTCAAAGTTATTACTTAAAAATGCTAGGACACGACCACGTAGGGTCCTTAAAAATACTAATTTAATAGAAACACATTTAATATCTGATAGTCCACCTCATTAGTCGCACAAATTTAATGTCACATTATAGTATGTTGAATTTCGGTAACTTTTTCGAAGCTAGTGCGCGACTACATAAAGTCATTATCTCGTTAAATATTCTTGGACCATGCCGACGACATGTACCTTTGTGTGACTAATGCAATGAACTCTTATTATTTTCTAACTTGGTCCCAACTTTGTCATAATGTTTAACAATTTCTTTCTTGAAGAGTGTAAGTCTTACTTCAAATATAAAATATAAAATATTTATGTTTCATAATTTATATAATTTTACAAATAAAAGAGAACACATTTTTGTAACAATTTCAGAAAATATAATTGGAATAGAACAAGGTTATTGTACTTTGCAAAACACGCATTTTGTGATTTTGGATCGTTAGATTTTTTACAAAATTATTTTTATTGCAAAGGGTTCAAAATTCAACGGTCCAAAATCACAAAGTATGTGCTTTAGAACAATAACCTTGCTTATCGAAATATATACTCTGACTAGTATCTTAGATTTTAGAGAAGTCATATTATCATATTTGTATCGTATCAAATCTATTGCTTTTGTATCCATATAATGCAACAAAGTATTAACAATATAATAATAATGATGATGATGTAATAATAATAAAAATAAAGGTTTGTTATATTGTCACCATTTGACAACATAATATAAACTAGGTTAGTTGCTACATTTATTTAATATGTTAATCCATTTTGTTAAATATTTACTCATTATTATTATTATAATATTAGAATAAGGTTTCTATCATTATGATTAAATGAATATTAATTAACATCGGTCAGAATTTGATGTATTATACTAAATATTTTTATTTAAAATGATGTTTTCACTTAATAAGAACATATATAATAACATGAAAAATCTAGCCAATCTGCACTTGTCCTTATATCGTTTAAGTCTATATATTAGCTTGTAAACCATCTCTATTTAAACATATCTACCGAAGCACATATAATATGCGAGCGTGAAATGAATATGAATTGCTACATGTACATATCACGACCCATTTGGCGCTTTCTATCATAAGACGACTCCTGTTTGGTGCAAAAACCTGGAGCTCCAAAAGATTACATCACAAATAATCTTCCTGCGGTAAAATCACCGCGAATGGAAAATACGGCTCAGTTGTCGTTCACATCTACTACTACTGCCACTCTGCCAGTGCCAAAGCTCGAAACGGTATGCTTACCGGATGTTATCATAATTCAATTTCGTCTTGTCCGTTTCTGGGATGAATGTTTCGTAAATAGACGAGGTTTAGTATTTTGGATATGATCGGTTGACGAAGCATTGACTGTATCACGAAAATATCTGAAATATTATGGCACGGCGCGCGTGAAAGGTATGATCGATTAGTGTATCTGTGTAAGGATGCGATGGACAAACTGGCGATTGATGTATTGACCATTTGTAGAGGTGGCAGAACCTGACCCGACCCGACAAACCCGTCCGATTCGGAGTAGTCCGATATGATCCGAAATTCGAAAATGACCCGACAATAGATAACCCGATACCCGACCCGACCTGATTTGATATGACCCGAAACCCGAAAAGACCCGAGATCAGATGACCCGGTACCCGACCCGACCCGGACCAACATGACCCGAAACCCGAAATGACCCGAGATCACATTACCCGCCGATCCGAATATTTGAATAAACTTTAGTTTGAATATTTGGCTTTATCAAACTGATATCAACCTATCAATTAATATTGTACTTGTACATGTCTTGACTAAAATGAACTCCGCCGCTGCAAGTCGTGTGACGCTGCACCGCTCCTACAATCTGCATGACACCACTACTACACTGCACGCTGCATGACGTCTCTCCGCTGTTGCGCCAATGACGCATGACGCAAGCCGTATGACGCATGACAAATATCAACGCATGATTACCCGAGACCCAACCGACCCGACCTGATCAGACCCGTGACCCGATAATCTTTTGAAGACAAACTGACCCGACCCGAAACGAGATAATTGAAACCCAACCCGATCCGAACCCGAAAGACCCGAAACCCGAAAAATACCCGAAACTAGATAATTGAAACCCGACCCGACTCGAACCCGAAAGACCCGAAACCCGACAAATATCAACGCATGATGACCCGAGACCCGACCCGACCCGACCTGATCAGACCCGTGACCCGATAATCTTTTGAAGTCAAACTGACCCGACTCGCCCGACCCGAACCCGCCCGACCCGCCCGATTTGCCACCTCTAACCATTTGACCCCCCTGTGTTGTACATTCATCGGTAACTTTCTAAATATTATAACGATCTATATTTGGGAAATTTAGATATATGACCGCGTGAAATTTAAATTACATATGTATTACAAAATAGGTCACCCTATGCGTGAAATTCGAATTCACATTTCTGAAATAAAAGTAACTTACCGGTTTTGTGATTCTCATCGCTGTCACAGCGTATAGTAACTATTTGCACACTAATTGTTACAGTACATACGTAAAAAAAATTGTTTATTTATATCTTAAAAACTTCTGATCATTTCAAAAAATACGAATATGTGAAATTCATCGTCATCATCGCACCATTTTTACTGTAAAAGTTTTAGGGCTGTGACTAAAAATAAACATAAACAATTTATAACTGTTGATTTCGAAATACTATTTTTTTATTTTTTGAATTCAATTCATTGAAATAATAATTTTATTCTTCGTAAGAAGCACATTTCATGTTTGTCATTTTTTTATTTCGTGATCTTCCATATTTCATCAACTTTATACTCACCATGGAATACATGCTTGCATATTGCTTTCTTCTTTTTTTCATAAAAGAGTAGTTTGAAATCGAGACTCCGACTTTCATTTTAGGACAATGATACAATGTTCCAAATTTTGCCCCCTTTTTCTCTCATTTTTTTCACTCTCACTGACGCGTGAGTTCCACACGGATCCCGCGCTTTGACTTTAGAGAGGCTCCTTTACTGAAGCATTGACTGGAGGTGAAATCTGAAACACCGGATACTTATCCTTCATTTTAACATAAACGAATGCAAAGTAGAAGTACCAGTCAGCATAGAAAATCTATACTGAAATAAAAGAAAAGGCAAATAAAAACGACCTACTTAAGCTATTACATTTCCAAAGCTGAAGGCAGACAGCTAACCTTCATCTCAAACAAAAACTGTATATATGTTTTTATCCCCTAAATTAAACTAAGTAACCTATCAATCCCTTTAATACTGTTGCATGCGCTATATATATATATATATATATGTATGGTCGGACCAAAATGAGAATAAAATCAGCATCGTCCAGTTAATTTGTATTAGCAGGTTTATAATAACACTACCATGTTGGAATATAATCTTATTGTGCTCATTTCATATTATTCAAATTACTGCTGCTAATAAAGTTGAATTTACATTCGGTGAAGTATTTCGGCAGGGACGGATTTAGATTTTTTTTTCAGAGTGGTTCAAATTAAAAAAATCAGCACAATTCAAAATGATGCATATTTAGAAAAAAAAAATCAAATTATAAGCATAATTTTCAGAATTTTTTCATTTATATGATTATTTTGAAAAAGAAATTTCAGGATGGATCAGCAGACTCACCTTGCCTCTTAGTGGCTCCGCCACTGTACTCTGGCTCGGAAGGGTCAACAACAAAAAAATGACCCACACTGCCTCTTAGTGACTCTGCTACTGTACCTAGCTCGGCTCGGAAGGGAAAAAAAAACCTGCCCCTCAGTGAAATTTGATGTCCGTACAATAATTACTATAGTGTTTTTTTACTGTTTACGGTGTTTTTCACTGCTCATTCCGTATTACAAAAGATTGACCTTTCTAGAGAATACAGATCCAACAAAATTCTCCATTGTTGTAACTATTCATTATTTAGTTGTAAGCATGACAACCATAAAGATTCTAAGGATGTAATATCTAGATTAGCATTAGTAGCTATACCTAAGTTGCCCGGATACTTCAAAATCATGCCGCACCGCGTATCGGATACGTATCCGACGCGGATTCGCATGCGATACGAGTGCGATACACATCGGATACTCCACGTGGCGTATCGCATTATTTTAATATTGGGATACGACAGGATACGGCTCGGATACGGCACAGGATACGGTTGGGATATGGCTGGGATACGTTTCAGTACGCAACGGTCAGTATTTTGGTCATAAGTTCTTCATCCGAACTCCGATTAAGCTGATTCAAAGTGCGTTGGAAAGCTAAGAAAGAGCTTTATAATCTTGACTTATCATCTAGGATATTCTATTTCTTGATTCCTACAGTAAAATATACTAAATTATAGCAGTATCTTGAATTCTTACAGAACAAACTTAATTTAATCTTAATTTCTTCTAAAACCTACATAGCAATATTTATTATTATTTTAGAACAAAATACTGGATAACATGCATCTATAGTGGTAGTTGAATGTAAACACAATCAAACATTTTAATATATAATGTGATTTTTTTTTATTCTTCTATATATACTCCCGTATTCTAGTTTTTAAAAAAATGACGTATCCCCGCACCCGCATCGTATCGGATACGATACCCGCACCCGCACCCGTGCAACATAGAGCTATACTATATTGACCTTGTACAAAAAATTGATAATTTGCTTGTATGGCAATTAATGAATAATTGTTCACATTCTCATTATGACCACAGAAAACACATAATTGATCACCAACACAACATCTTTTTAATAAATTATCCTTAGTCATTATTTTGTTATTTAAAGTGACCATAAAAAAGTTGCATTGAATTAAGTGATACTTTTAGCACCCAAATTGTTTTAAATTTATTTTAATCCCATCAAAATTAAAAAATGCATATAGTGAGCTAAGTGAATATATTCACTTGCTTCTGATTACCATTTTGAGGAATCTTCTTCATTTGAAAAACTCTAGAATTCATAACATTAATAATTTGATTGTTTTGCAATCTCATTTCATTACTTACTCTACTTAATAATAACATTATATTTCTCTCATTCCAAACTTGATGCACAGTTACGTCCCAAAAACTGAATTTCTTCCCATTATCCATTATTCTTCAATTATTTATTTGTATCATATAATACAATTTACTATCTTCTTTCCAAAATATTGAAGCATTATGTGTAAATTTACAAATTTAACTTTAATTAATTCCTTCCACAGTCCTGGTGTGGACTATATATAAACATTTAACCCCATTTACAATTTTTTTTGCTAAGTTCATATGTGCTAAATTCATAATCTCCATTTCCATGTAGACATGTCAAACGTACAAAATGATTACGAAATGATTACTGACACTCATTCCAAACTTGATGCACAGTTACATCCCAAAAATAATAACATTATATTTCCCTCATTCCAAACTTGATGCACAAAACTGACACCTTTTCCATTATCCATTATACTTCAATTATATATTTGTATCATATAATACAATTTACTAACTTCTTTCCAAAATATTGAGGCATTATGTGTAAATTTACCATATTTAACTTTGGTTATTTTCTTCCACAGTCCTAGTGTGGACTATATAAACATTTAAGCCCATTTACAATATTTTTTTTCTAAGTTCATATGTGCTAAATTCATAATCTCTTATCCCCATGTGGATTTGTCAAACGTGTGAAATGATTACGAAAGAGGGTAGTTCGTTAACCTTTTTCTTAGAAGTAACTTTTAACATCGGATATTAATAAAATAAATCAGTGTTAAATGTTAAATAAAAAATTAAAAAATTGCACGTTCTGCAACCTTACAGCTGATTGCAGAACGTACAGTTGCAGAAAAGACAATCTGACAGCTATCAATTTAAATTTCAAATTTCAAATTCAATTTAAAAACTAGAAAACAAAAATAAAATTGAAGATTAATTAAAAATAAAAAGTAAAATCGAACAAAAAACAAAGAAGAAATAAATCAATAAAATAGAACAAAAAAGAAAACATAATTAAATAAATAAAATAGAACAAGATCTAACAACATAGAAGAAATCTACAACACGATTCAAAAATTAAATTAGAAGATTAAACTTTAAATTGCTCATAAAAGAATGAACAAAAGAAAGCTATAAAATCAGAAAAAGAAAAGAAAGAATAAGAATGAGTCTAACAACAGATAAAAATCTAACAACTACTAGAGAAGAACAAAAGAAAGAATAAGAAAAAATATTTAATGTTATTTTTAGAGAGTTTTGCATCTGATATAGAGAGAAGAACAATGATAGCTTGGTCGCTTTTCCAAATTCTCTCTCTTCAAATCTCACCATTTTTTATGAAAAATAACAACGAAGGCTAGTTTTGTTAAATCAAATAATTTCTTAAATTTGTTGATTTGAAAAACAACTTTAAACTTCACAATTTCTTGTGTTTTGTGAAGAAACATTGCAGGTTGTTGATGAAATTTCAAAATGACCGCAAGATTAAATCAAGGAAGAATTAGCACTCAAATCTTCAAGATTACATCTAAAATATCAATTAGGTTATATCAAAATATACTTAGCTAATTAAAAAATGAGATTTGATTAGTAGCATCCTAATCCAACCGGCAAAACCCGTTATAATGTCATCCTTGACGTTATAACGCTAGAGTGCAAAAATACTCGAAATTGGCTAAGTTCTGAGATCTCCAAAACTTAGCGTTATAACGCCAAAACAAGCAATTTCTTGAGTCATTCTCTTTCCCTTTACTCTCTCTTATCTAAATTATTAGTAGTTACTTTGTGTGTTTGTGAATTGCTTGAATTGTTCAATTTGTGAATTGCTTGCTTGAATTGGTAGAATCAATTAGTATTGCTTAATTGATCATATTATGCTTGAATTGCAATTAGGTGCTTAATTAGTTGGTAAACCGAAACGAATTTGGTTATACACCTAGGCGCCTAGGTGTATCAAGTTTTGCATCTGATATATAGAGAGACAAAGAGATAGAGACAAGAGAGAGACAAAAAAGTGTGTTTGGAGCACGTGTTTTCTAAATACTAATATTTATTATTAAAATTCGGTTTTAAAACCTTTAACATCAGATGGTATTAAAAAATCGATTTTCAAAGTTAACTTTTAACACCGGATATTGAAAAACAACCGGTGATAAAGATTTTAAAACTGGTTGTCTTTTAAATTCGGTACTAAATAAAAAAATTCCAAAAAATTACAGCCATTTAATACTGAAATTTTAGTAAATATCCGGGGTTAATGCCACTGATCTTTTTTAATTTCAAATATCACTATAATTTGGTAACAGTTAGGCGGTACTAAAGCTTTTTTGTGGTAGTGTCTCTTAGTAGCAGGGTTAAAATGACTTATTGAAAAACTTAAGATGGTAAGGCATCTGATTTTCTTAGTTATTTTTTACCACTTAAATTAGATAGTAAACTGAATAGTAACATAAATGAATTAATTTCTTCTTTCTGATATATAAAATGTTAGAAAATATACTGTCTTATCTTCTACTCCAATCCTTCTTCCCCCATAATTTCTCAAGAAACCATTTAATTCTTAGTTTGCATAAAGTTCCCTTTTCCTAGGGGTACATTTGGAAGTTCTTATTTTACAAAGATTGAGGAGATAAACTGGTCAGAGCTTAATGAACTATTTAATAGACAATACATTAATTTGAAAATAAGACCTATTTGGACCTGGATTATGTTTTAAATTGTAGAAGGCTAATTATAAGTTTACCTAGGACAGATGTCTAATATGTGCAACTAGAGATGAGTGCCATGTTGTTTATGCAAAAAGGAGATTATGAAATTATTCATCTAAAGTTGTTCATGTAACTGGCTCAAATATAAAAGTTACTGAAAAGGATTAGACATGTCTAACGTGTGGAACGATCACGAAAGATGTCTAACGTGTGGAAAAGGATTATGAAATTGATCTAAGTTTGGGCAGCTAAAAGAAAAGGATTAGACATGTCTAACGTGTGGAACGATCACGAAAAATGATAGTTTCGTTAACTGTTTTGTTTAATGAACGATTATGAAATTTTGTTTCGTTAAAACTGTTTCATCAAAGAAAACGATCAAACTCATTTTCTTCGCTTTTCATCCATCTCATCTTTCATCACACTAAATCAAATCAGAAACCAATGATGAACAATTGTAACCATACACAAGAATCAAATCATTCATCTCATCTCTCATCATTTTCTCTCAACATAGCTCTTTTCTCTGAAATCAAGACAATTCTAATAATACACAATCATAAACGAAACTACGAAACAAGCGGTCACAGAACGAAAAACAATTAAACGATCAGGCATTGACAACTCTAAAAAAGATGTTAAAAAAAGAAATATTTTGCATTTTGCATTAGCCTTGATTGCGATGCAATTAGTTTTTTTCCTTGTATTTAACTAAATTTTAAATCCATAAAATCTTATCAATTTTTAACTGCTGTTAAGCTCTCACTCCTCGGATAAAAAACGATTTTCAACTTTTTTGCAATTGTAATGTCCGGTCAAATAAAAAATGGCTTTGACTTGGTCTTTTATAAAAAGTTTCATTTTTGGGTTTTAAAAAGATTCTTTCAGATAACGAACAATTGGCGGAGCCCATGTTTTCTACAGTGGAGACGAGTAATGTTGGTTGCAAGCGATGAATTCCATCTTTCATGACAAAAGCATGAGAGAGAGAGGTCAGCGTATTACTGAATTTGGAAAGAAAAGAACTTAGTATGACAAATAGAAACTTACAATTGAAGGTGTGTTTGGTATGGTTGGCATTTTTCGTTTTCCGTTTATTTCAGAGAAAAAAAATGAAAACATGTTTGACGAAAACCGATGGTTTCCATTTTTTTCAATCCGCGCGTCGAAACAAAAACGATTTTTCTAAAATCACTTTGCACCGGTTCTCCTTTACTATTTTTGTTTCTTTTTCACCAAAACAAATGACACATTATCTAAGTTTTGTCTCCGTCCAAATATTAATTCATAATATATTAATATTATATGACAGTTCTAAAGCAAGGACATACTGCGTACTTTTTCGTTGTATATGAAATTATTTTTGTACAATAATCATTATAGCACTAGTGACTATGCATGTTCAATTTTGTTGGATCTTAACTTCCTAGTATTTTTATTCGATGAAATAAAGAACGAGGTAAAATAAATAAAAAGATATTACATATAATTTTCAGTAAAAACTGATGAAGTTGATACGTTGTCCATAAAAAATGATTTGATGCCTGTGTCTATTAGCTAACCCTAGAAGGTAAAAGTTCAAATTAAATTGATATGTTTTATTGTTTTTTGATGAATTTTTGTGTCTTTCAACTTAGGGCTAGTGATGAATTATATTTTATCTGCAGAAATTACATAAAAAAAACACATCTGCATTTTTGTATCGTGTTACGATGCTTATGTTCATTAAGCATGACTTTTTATGGAGTCTCATGCATAAATCAAATAAACATGCATTTTTTTATGGTGATATGACTCTCATGTAGAATAAATATAAATTAATTGAAGATATATCATACATGTTGATTGTGTTGTTGTTGGCTTATATTATTGAAGAATTAGGTACTGATGATTTTTGTTTCATAATGGGATAATAAAAAGGTGTTTCATGAAAAATATTTTCATTCTTTTTCTTTTGTTCAGACATTTATTAGTCCTCAAGTGTTGATATGATTGATTTTCATAAACGAAAACAAAATTTATGAAAATAAAACTAAAGAAAATAGAAAACAGTTTTCTGTTTTTTATTTTATTTTCCTCTCTGGGTTCGGAATTCACTGATGATGGTTCTGGTAAAGCTTAAAAGAATAATAAAGAACACACGCTAGAGTCATTAAATAAACTAAGATCAACATTTTCGTATTTACAAAGAAAAGAGATCATAGAATATTCGGAGGGTCAACGTGACCGGCCAACCTCTCGTCTCGGAACAAATCATTTCCTGTGATAGGGATTCATGGATGGCAAAATGACAAAATGTCCTTAGCTAATAAAAAAATTCTGTTGTTCTCTTGTATATGAACCTTTTCTTTCATTTTAATGAAAGACTAGTAGGTAATTGTCTGCTATATGAAACAAAAAAGAAAGATAAAAATGAATACAATAACCTCGCCTCTTGTATATGAACTCATGTCATTAGCACGATATTTGAAAGATCTTTTTAATCTAAAACAACTGCATGAGAAGTTGGGGATTCTATATTTTGCACATTACCTACTAGTTATCAACAGTCCTGGATTTAGGGAAGCTTTCTTCAAACAAGAATTAAGTAGACCACAAAAGTTGTAGATACAGTAGCAGCCTAGTATGTGCAAACTTTTCGCTTCTATAAAGGAATGATGATCAAGGAATTCTTCTCATAACGTGTATTTTCCATGCCATATTCTCTATGGAAGTATAAGAAATCACAATTTGAAAGGAAACACTCATACATAAATCAAATATTTTAGTGGCACTTGTTGGTTTCTTTATACAAAGAAGAGGTTAGACTGACACCAAGGAAAATTATGTACGGGTGTACCAATGTGATAATGTCTATAGTTATCTTGGAGAAAAAATGGTTGCTAACCCCTGATCAACAGTAATTTGAATTGTAGGCCCATAAGACATAAGATATTGCTTTCGTTTTTGTTCGTCTCCTTTGAGTGATGATAAATTTACATCTCCTCTTGCTATTACCTCTCCATCAACATCAACTATCCCCCCTTTTTCAGGGTTTCCTACTCGCTCACCAGGCGCCAATCGAATTGCCTTCACCTGTCAGATCAATCCATGTCAAGGTATCAATTTCTAGTTTTGTTATAGTATTCATTTAATGAGAAGGGGTTACAGATCAAACAACCATTAGAAGCAAGTTTTGAGAAGTTTACCTTGAGATAGGTGACATAAGGTGAATTGATGTGAGTGCCATCTCCCAATTTGAGTAATAGGCTTAACAGCACCGACTTTGGGCAATCTCTTATTATCACAGCATCCAAGTACCCATCTGAAAACTACAATTTTTCAAAAGTTACCGACTGTTTTTTTTCAAAAACATTTACAATATGAAGGTTTTAGGAAAAAAAGAAATCTACAATTCTTAAAGTACTTTATTGAAAAAAACACCCCCACATTTTCCAAGATTTAGCATGAAACAATAGCTACTATTTATTTTTATTTTCAGTAAACTTGAGTCTTAACAATCTTTCTTTCTTCGTTTATTTTTATTTAAAATGCAATTTCACCAACCTTAGCTTCAGGTGCTGGCATCGCAGTTTGGCTACACCAGGGTACATTATTAAGCCAAACATACACAAATGGTCCCTCGATAGACCTCCAATGCAACTCCTCGTATGAAATAGAGGGTCCTTGATATCTTTTTGACTGGATAGTTTTATCATTATGCATTTTCTCCTCTAGGGACAAACTGAGGTCGTCATGCTGATTTAATTCCTCTTTTTGGGTTAGTGGCACCCCAATCGATTCATATCCAGGGGCCGGAACGATCTGGACATTTCCATTGTACCTCCTCAAATTCAATATCCTGAGAAGGGACTGCATAAACATAAAACAAATGCTTATTTTCAAATTTGAAGTTCTATTGTTGTGAAATGAGAATGAAGAGGTAGTAAACATTGGAGAGATTGAGAATGAGAGAGAGAACAGAGGCTACCTCCTAAGAGATTAGCAGAACAGGCTGCTCAGGAATCAGCACTCTGGCTGAAACACTGCTAAAAACAGCGAATACAAGATGTTTGCAAGGAGGGAATGAAGATAGGGGGGGGGGGGGGGGGGGGAGGTGCCAGGCAGTTAAGTTGGTTATTTAGGAAGTGATGTCCATGTAAATCAGTGGGTTGTAGAATATAGGATCGGTTATATGGGATGTATTAGGATAAAGCCTGTGGGGAAGATGTAGAAGGTTGGATGTGTTGCACTTGTATTTTTTACCTTTTAAACTTAATAATACGCATTGGCAGCTTCTGCCAATTCATTCAAAAAAAAGAGAATGAGAGAGAGAGAGAGACTGACATAAATATCAAATCGGGCACTTCCCAGCCACCTATACTTTTCTGACTCTATATCAATATCAGCTATAAGGCCTATAATTATATAAAAAAACATTTAAGTATATGGAAACAACACAATGTGACTGTTATATAAGTATCATTTTGTTTTTAATTGGTAATTATATTTACCCCAAGTCAGCATTAGCACACTAAAAAATTTGGTCTCTCCTTGTACAACAGATGTCACATCAAGTGCGCGCTTACTACCTACCATCACATCATCATAAAACAAATACAATAACAGTTAAAAAGAAAAGCTTTGCATAGATGCTCCTTCACAAGAACGAAGCATTAAAAAATGCAAAAAATAGAAAATAACCTCTAATAATAGAGAAAACAGCATTTGATATGGAGCATGGCAACCCAGCCGAATCCAAGAGAGATTTTGCCATGCCATTTCCTGATCCTAAATAACAAACTCAATATTTAAGTACCACATTTGTGCATAGCAGACAAGTATAATATACAAAGGAACAATAGAGTGTAGAAGTCTGAACAAGAAAGCAAACCTGCTGGGATTATGCCAAGTGGAACTTTAATAGCCTTGTTCCAATCTTCTCTCAGCAATAAGCCATTCACCACCTGCAGAGATGATTAATAAAAAAAAGGATATAATAAATTTATTTTGTTTGTCAAAGTGTTCAGATCTGCAGATACCCTACATTAATACAAACTGGACATCGAACATTTACCAATAATATTTGTAGTGCCATGGATATTGAATGCAATAAAAGAATCACATAAATGACAATCTCAAAAGAATGTATAGAAAATGATATCTCTAAGGTCTCCCATGTGATTGCATTAATTAATAAACCATTGGTCAGAGTGCACTGAAGTAGTAAAAAAGAAAAAATAAATCTTAATTAGGTCATATCTGAACAAATTATTTAACTGTTAGGAATCAACACTAAAGAAATCTTAATTAGGTCATATCAGAACAAATTATTTAACTATTTGCTACCAATACCAAAGGATGTTGTGAAATTTCCTAGTAAATGGGAAATTTACAGCGAGTGCCTGTCCCCTCATATGCATTATTTTGATATTGTTGTTAAGTTATTATTGTGCCAATGTATATATTCAGATGCATCATCTTGGTACATTAGATAATATGTAGGGCAATGCATGTGCAGAAGCCATCATCTTGATAAGAATATTAATTAATCAACGCTACATGTAACACTGATATTGTAAACCCTGGTTTCATTTGATGGATTCTGCACATGCATTGCCCTACAAGATTTCAGACCTCGTTTCCTTCAGTTGTGTAAAGCTTAAGAAATTGCGTACAATTTTCTTTTCATGATTAAAGAATTAAATAAGTCTAAGAGAATTTAAAGTTACTAACCTCAACAAGACCACCATCACCACTAACACAAATTATTCCATCAAATTTCTTGACATCAAGGGAACCCACAATTTTTTGTGCATGCAACTGATAATCCGTCTCTAGAAAATAGCGAAAGTTTCACAAATGTTCCATTCAATTTTAGCATGGAGAACACTGAATCAACAAAAGAAGACTGAAAAATCACCAACCTTGCACAGTATATAGGATATTGGCAGCTTCCAAGAGAGCCTTTACTTCGTTTGCAAAAATTTGTCTTCCACATTGCTTCCCTCCATAAGGGTTCACAATTATGAACAACCTTTTTGGCCGAGCTATTGCATGAAGAAGGATATATATAATTTGTGAAAAACAGACAGCTAATGTCATATAGAACATATTATGTTGTATTCATTCTGTTTGAATGCAGAATACCCCAATTTGGTCAAATTAGTACCCAAATTTAAACAGAGCCGGTACAGGCTAGCAAATTGCTTTTGTATACTTCTCTTACCAAAGAAAAGGTTTAATTTCTTATAGCAACCCCAATGCCTCCTGTTCCTCCAAGAAAAAATAAGTTTGATGGGCAATACATTACCCAGGTCCCAGTATCTATTCAACCAAGCATTTAAGAGCCTTTCCAGATAGAATTTGCAAGTATGCTAGAAGAGAACTGCTTCCATCTCTAAATTGTCTGAGTAGTGGTCCCAGCAGAACCCCATCTGGCAAAATCTTAGTCCTATTTTCATTGTCTTAATATGTATTCATCTATTTGTTAATTCAACTTTCCCAGTATTATTTTTCAAAAAAATTAAAAATCAATTAATTTGTGTTATAACAAATCAAAAGAGTAGGGTCACAATGCAACAATTAATGGTCGAGAATATGCTTGCAATTAGAATAAAAAAAGGTATCTCACAAAAATTGTAAGTCAATGATTACAAACATAAAATAGTGACGTTACGAAAATTGAAAATTCAATTAAGTGATTATACCTAGAGAGCCGATACAAACACTCAATCTCTCTCCCCAAATCATCCCTTTCTCTTCAGTCGCCAGCTCAAACACATAGTCTTTTCTCACTCGCTTCACCTCGCGCTTTGCCGCGCCGAGGCAAGAGGCCTCTTTGATCTCCTCCACAAACGATCGCACGGTCAGGATAGTCCCTCTCAGCTCAATCCCCAAAACCTCTTCATCTAAACTGAGACGCCTCTCTCCGGCGAAGGCGCCTTGCGAATGCCACATCAGATCACCGTTGGCCGCAAGAGTTGCCTCGTAATCGACGCAGTTTATCCGTACATCCTCCGTCAGGGTTGCAGCTTGGATTTCCGACAGAGTTTCTTCCCCTGCCATTGCTGCTCTCGTTATCTTGTAGTTCCGATTACAATACGACTAAACGAGAGAAAGAAAGAGAAAGAGGCGTTTACACATTTGTGTACACTTGGTACAGGATATGAGGATAGAAAGAGCAGGTGAATCCAGTGGTCGAATTCTCTGTAACGGAATCTGTGTACAATTACGTGTAGTGCTTTAGCGTTGTTGTCGGTGCATCGAGTATTGATCACACCGTTCATTTCAGATTGGCATTGGAACAGCGAATCGGTTTGGAGTTAAGAGGTATCTTGTCACGTGTATTGCACGTGTTGAGCGGAGACGGAGGAGTATGAGAACAACAATTACCATTTAACCCAAAAAAAAGAGAGAAAAATCGCTTAGTCAGAAAAAATTTAAGGAGTCAATTCTTTGAAACAAATTATGTCTACTCTTTACACAAACGTATTAATTACTCTGTATAATTTTATTACAAAATTTTGAAAGATTATTATTTTTATTTATTATTTTTATGCATTAATAGTATTTTTTTACTAGTCACTATTTAAAGGATTGTACGTATGCCTAACCTTCTCTTTGAAAATTATAAGCTAGCGGATCCGTATCAGCGTGTTATTATTGTGATGACAAAATTTTGTCATTATAAAACTAGATGGATTACGAATTAGATTTCAACAAATCTAATTTGACATAGTATATTATTATTTTAGTTTTGTGAATTTCACTATCCAAGATTCAATGACAAGCTTCTATCATAGCAAATTATCGCATGCGTATTCATATCGAATACGTATCTAATACGCAGTACAACAAAACTTTAGAGTATCCGGCCAACTAGTTGAAAAGCAACCATGCGTGCACGTTTTCATTTCCCAAGTACAGGTTCAATTGAAGGAACTCATGATTATGCGGCGAGGGAAGCTAATATAGCCAAGAAATGATGAGACAGTGAAATATAACATATACCTTAATATCATATCTAATAATAGAGTCAGAGTATTATAATATGCATGGACATCTTCATTCGTTTTATGTATATATAATTAGTTCAAAAAATTGAAATTTAAGTTGCTTAATGAATTATTCATATCAAGATATTGTAGAAAATCAAAATTCGTGATTTTTAGAATTTTTTTGCTATTTTTTTAAATATTTTTTCAGTTATTTTAAAAAGATGCCATTTTCTCAGTGCAACAAAACAAAATATTTAAAAATATAAAGAAAATTTTAAAAATTATGAAATTTGATTTTCTATAATATTTTGATATGAAAAATTTAGTTATAAAACAGATGGAATGTCTTATCCATATTATTATAGCGTTGCTCCCAATAATATCCTCTTCTCAACATTTTCTTGAAAACGGACGTAAAACGTGTCAATTATATACATAAAAAAACATTGATTTTGTACAGTATAACTATTTTTGGAAGAAAGTATCAAACTTCAACCATAAAAAGTTAACAAATTTCTTTTTATTTACTATGTTTCCATGTTTGGATAACATTTTTTTTGGGAAAAAAAATCTTTTAATCTCCTTAATCCATCCCTCGTTTTGTCGCTCCATCCAAAATAATTTAGAGATGTAATTTTCTTTTTACATCACGCTACTAATTTTCTTTCTTTTCATCTGAAAGATTTCATCTCAATTTACTGTCTAATGATAATGAAAAGCTGTCCATAAAGACATGCTCTTTTAAGCACATGATATCAAACTATAAACACCTACTATCTAAACATAAACACCTGAATTAAAAAAATTAAATACTTACATACAAAATATAAACGCATGCTATCAAAATATAAACACCTGAGTATAGAATATAAATACTTGCATACAAAATATAAACACATGGTATTAAATATATATATAGACACTCCATATAAAAAATAAACAGTTGTATACAAAACAAAAATACTTGAAGAGTTAGGATTGATGTTCGCGGAAACACAGGATGTAGTTTTAGACATAAGATTAAGAAATAAATAAACATCACAATTTTCAAGTATCTATATACGTCAAATACCCTCTTACTTTTATTCAAAATGACTTAAGTTTTAATAACAAAAATAATGAAAATAAAACTTTAAAACATGCGGTCATAACACTAGTTTCGAAGTATAAACTCCTCAGTTAGTATTTATTAACATCAAAAGTTGATGTCTTTTCAAAGAACAATAAAAGATAAATCTTTTAAACGTCTAATATAGTAGATATAAACACATCAGTAAACACTTGCTACTTGCTAGTATAAATTATGATAGAGAAATTATTTCAGTACACATAATCACATAATCACCTACTTCATATTCGTATTTCGTATAAGACAAATAACTTTCATTTTTGAATTTCAGATTTATGCTAGACATACGTGATTCTGGGTGATAAGAATCAAGTCTCTAGCTCATGAGACCTAAGTCTATTCAAAACGAAACAAAAGAGGTCGGAAGATAATGTCTCATTAAATCTTACAGGCGGGCCATAATTAGCATCAACATCAAAAACGCTAGTATCACCACTTGATGCACCAATAACAAGAGAAAATGAATTAGTATCAACATCAGAGTTGTTAGTATCACTATTTGAGGCAGCGATATCAACAAAAAATGTATTAGTATCAACAACAAAGGTGATAGTATCACCACTTGAGACAGCGACATCAACACCAAAAGAATTAGTATCAACAACAAAATCTGGTAGTATCACCACTTGAGGCATCGACATTAACAACAAAAGAATTAGCATCAACATCAAATGTGCTAGTATCACCACTTGAGAACACACAAGAATTAATATCAACACCAAATGTGTTAGTATGACCATGTCCTTAGTTAGTATGCACATCATTTCTATACAAAAACAGACTTGAAACAGCTAGTCTGAACACGTATTTTATTTAGTCTAGACATCTTTCTTATTTAGTTTGAACAATTTTTTTTATTTAGTTTGTGTCTCATTTTTATGCTGAACTGACTTGAAGTAGTGCAAAACATACCTGAAATAATTAGCCTGAATACCTTTTTATTTAGTCTAAACACATGTTTTATTTAGTCTGAACTACTATGACCATATCCTTAGTTAGTATGAGCACAAAATAATGTTTGATCTTCGAACGAACGTAACTTTTGACTCGTAACTTCAATTCGCGCGTATGAGCACTTTTTGGAAATGACACGATGCACACACATTATCGGGATGTAACCCATAATGAGGCTGTTTTGACCCCGAGAAACGTTTCTAAAGCCTGCAAATCACATTTTTTTTGTTTTTCTTCACCTTTTTTGCTAAAATTTCTCAAAAAACGATTGATACAGTGCAAAAACATATTTGAAACAACTAGTATGAAAATATTTTATATTTAGTCTGAACACTAGTTTTATTTAGTCTGCACCTCATGCATTATATGCAAAACAGACATGAAACAATGCAAAAAGACTTGAAACAACTAGTATGAACATCTCTCTCAACTAGTCTGAACACATGTTTTATTTAGTCTTAACACATGTTTTATTTAGTATGAACACCTCTTTTTTTAGTATGTGCCTCATTTTGTGCAACGGACTTGAAACAACTAGTCTGCACACTTATTTTATTTAGTATAAACACTTGTTTTATTTAGTATATGCCTAATTTTTTTTTTGTGCAAAACTGAATTGAAGCAATGCAAAAACTAGTATGAACATTTTTTTTATTTAGTATGAACAAATGTTTTATTTAGTCTGAACACTTTTTTTTATTTAGTATGAACACATGTTTTATTTAGTCTGAACACCTGTTTTATTTAGTCTGCACTCATGCATTCTATGAAAACATTCTTAATAGTATGTAGGACGAAAATCGTTCAGAATAATGCACGCAGTCCAACTTTCCAGTTTTTATCTGCATTTGACTGTTTGACTTTTTCTCTTTAAAAAGTTAGTTGAAGTACATTTACAAAGTACAAGAATTAGACTACAATTAAACTACAGTTAGTTAATCTCATTATAATAATATGTCAATGTCATATTTTGGCAATGAGCCAATGAGCTCGCTAGTCTAAATCAACGTGTGGACAAAATTTAACGCCTTTTCCATACTAAAAAGGACCACACATCATTATTATAATTGATAAATAGTTAGAAGACAAATTTAGGAAAATGTTAGTTGGAATATCACATTTTTTTGGAGCAGTCAGTACAAAAAAAATACTATTCATGGGAGAATACTCTAGACTATTCTCTGTAGCCAGAGTTATGAGTCTTATGACAGCTAACCTTCTCCTATTTGAAACTTAGCTCCTCATAATTCTAATGTTTGCAAGTTGTAACTAACCTAAAAGGCTATATTTATTTTTATGTTGCTTATATTCTTTGTTTAGATATGATGGATGATTAATAATTATGTTTGAAAAGCAACCATGCATGCACGTTTTCAACTATTTCCTGGGTACAAATTCCCAATTCAAAGGAATTCATGATTTTATGCGGCAAGGGAAGCCAATCAAGCATACGCTTTCCAATAATGTCCTCGTCATTATTTTTTTTTAATGTCGTCTTGAATTTGACGAATTCTTATCCTAAAAGAAGTTTTTCAGGCATATCCTTGCTGAGACTTGCTCATGTTCGTCAATTTAGGCACAGAGAATCAGTAAGGCCAAAATTTTTTGTAACCGACACACACAAATTGAGGATAAGAAATGCAACAATAAGGCGTGTTCAGGGAGAGTCTATATCACATGACACCAACTCACTGTTCGCCAAAATTTCTGCTCGCTTCAATCTAAATCGTTTAAAATTGATTCGAATGATTCTAATATATCAAAGCATCAGTCCTCTAAATCACATAACAACTGTCTAAACTAAACTAGCGATCCGATTTAAACATACGGAACCATGCTCGCCTCTTTGACGAGCAGCAGATTCGAAGCCATATCACATGTTTTGCAACAATGTATCGTACGGTTTCGCGACCGTCTGATCGGTCTTCAAATTTGATCTGTGCAGATCTTGAGATGATCGACGACTCCAGAATTGGGCAGCGCATCACGAGGTTTTGGAAGGGGATAGCGGAATTTTAAGAGAATGAAACTTATGGGAATGAGATTTAATATTATAATTTGTGGGATTTCATTGGTTTGGAAATGGATAAAAAAATTAGAAATGAAGCGTTCGGATGCATGTGGATTATGATGAAAATGCGTTGAATTGAAATTAAATAAGTAGCCATCGTAATTTTATTGGCATTTAAATAAATATTATTTTGTAATTAATTGTTATGATATTATTATATTTTTCTCAATACCATATATTGCTCATGATATATTTCTTCGAATTATACTTTGCTAAATAATATGTTTGTGTAATATTTATATATGAATTTTTAAACAAATAATGTTTTTTATATTTAAAGTAATTAATTTGGCATTCTTACATAATCAGTTTTACTTAATTAAAATTTTGTCAAAATTTAAATATAAAGTTGATAAAGTTTGATGGGAAAAGAAAATTTGAGTTGCACTTGATTTTCAAAATCCCATAAAATTGTACAGAAATTAGGATTTGGTTTGGGAAATTTTGGGTTTTAACCCATTTTATGGAGATGTAATAAATATCATTCCCATGATAATTCCCAGCAAAATTCATGGGTTAATGGGCATACGAACAGGCACTAAATCTCCGCACTTGGCACACAGATTCGGGGTGAATACAAAGAGTGACTTGATATATTTTTAGTTTTGCTATTCGGTTGAACGAGAAAATAAGTATATCATATAAAATTTCAAATACCGTGTCTGATTGCAGGTTCTATAAAGATACAATACATGCATGTATCAGAAAATAATCTGTTACTTCTTTACTGTTTCTATTTCTGTAGTTTTGCACATGAGAAAGTAATCTAGAATGAATGATTCCGATTCAAACTTTGATTGAAAAGATTCTAAATATTTGATGGAGAAGATAGTTAAGAATTGAATTGCAAGGAAGAATAAGGGAAGGTTGGCTGTTAGGGCTTAGAAGTCAACAATGGCAATAATTTTTTAGTCTTTAGTGAATGCGATTGAACTGGCGGTGCCTGCCTCTTGGCACCACCTTCATCAATCTCACCTTCAAAGAGGCATGTCACCCGTCGACTATCATTTTAAGAAACCCGGCGTCTCTGCTGCTCCTCTGGCAGCTTCTACTGCTTGCAGCTTCAGCTGAGAGATCCAGTTTGATGTGGTAATTAAGAAATACATGTTACTGAGACAGGTAATAAGCTGATTATGTATCGGTCATGTATTGTATTGTATGATTATTAAGCCTAAGTTGTACATTACCAGTAGAACTAATTGTTGAATTAATTAAATTATGTTAGCTGAGCTATTATGTTGCTATTTTTCAACAACAAGCTGCTCGCTAGAGGCCAATTAATATTGTTTAAGAGAGTGGCAGGAAACCAACTTTGTTCGGGTTGTGGCATGTCTGATGAGACTACACAGTACACACCAATTTGTTGCTGAACATGTTGTTGGACAAACAGTAGTGCTGAAAAATAGGATGCACAAAGCAATTCTGAGAACTGTCTGTTCGGGTAATCTCGAGAGAGAAATAAGCTCACGTGCAATCAAGGCACCACATTGGAAACACTCTACATCTCTAATTGCTCAGATCCTGGTTTCGTTTGTGATGTTCTGTTGAGGTCACTTTTTTGTAAGGAGAAAAAAACAACGACAATTTAGTGACAAAGGTAAATTTCATTTCAAAGACCAGGTGTTGGAAATTTAAATTAAAAATTTCTTATAAATACTTAAAATTGAATATTGCAACTCTATTAAACTTATCTTATATTTTATGAATTTGTGGATAACATTTGTTGTCAGAGCCATCCAACTCTTAATAGGTCATTCAATTAGAATATTGATGTTAAATGCTGAAGGCCGGCATCTTGGAAAAAAAGTAGTAATAGTAGGTATAATTAAAAAACAAATTAAGGTTCAATAGCTAGTTTGTGGGATGAGTCAAATGCATACTGACAGAACCAATCCAATACAAAGATAATATTGGCTTAAAACATGAATTTAGTTAAGAGCAGAATTTCAAGCATGAATAATTCAGGCTACAAAACGTAAAGGCGAGATACCTGTATCTACAGTGGAGAGAATGGGCAAAGCTATTTTATCAATTAGTGATTATGATATTATGTCCTAATCCGAAGGACAAAAGAGTCAAAGCACAGAGACAGTGGTACTCCTAAGTAACCTGTATCTCTATCAGAATGATCCCAAAGATATCTCTATGGACCTTTGTGGATCTTTATGGTCATTACATAATACATCTTGTGGCTTTAGAGATTAGAGCAGTCCTACCACCAAATTTGCTATATCTTGTAATCAAATTAAAATATACGAAAGTTCTTGGCATACCAAACATGAGTAAGCCTGTTTTCTTCTTAAGAAAGAAAACAATGAGTGATCACAGAATTTGATAGAGAAAGTAATAATTAATTATCCTTCCTCATCAAGTTGGAAAGGGGAAATATGTCAAATAACCCTTACTTTTTCTTATCAGTTGATTTTGTAATCGCATTTTTGATATTGTAATACCTATTTTATAATATCTATAACATCATAAGTTATCTCGCTACAATCTTGTTCAGAAAACATGTAAACCAGCGTTTACGTCTGGACGTGTGACATTTTGTGCTTGCGTCTATTTCCTTGGTCACTCTAAATATTTTCAGTACTTCTGTAGCTATTTTTCGAATGCGAGTTATCATCGTCTTTCACATGTTATTAGCATCATAATCATCTTCGTTACATGTTCCTTCTACAATCATCTTGTTATTAAAGATATGTTGAGCAACTTCTTTAAGTTTCCATCATTTTGTCCTTGATATTTTTACGCCTTTGTCATGTTGAATGCGTATCTGCTAGTGAAAATTCGAGACCACAAACTTGTGTTGTTAGACGATATACTCTTCGAATATCTCTGCTACACTACTAAGCACGTAACTTGTCCAGATCCTGTAACGGCTTGGATTATCTTTTAGAATTTCGGAATTGATATTGATCGTCGGATGGAGTTTTTGTTAAAATGTGTGGCGCTACTTTCGATTTACCGTGTAGAAGCTTGAATTTCTCCTGAATCACATTATTTCACCCGATTATCTCACAAATTATCGTTTTTCTAGCCACATAGGATCGCCTCGCTAACATGTCGCTTCTTTTCTCCTCTCTTCTGCCGTAACCTATATCTCACGCTTCCTCTCCATGGCGAGATTGCCGAAACAAGATTCTCTTCCGTTCTTTTCTCTCTCTCGCTTCTACTTTAATTGATCAGTCGCTCCCGTATTAGGGATACTGTTAGTGCATTAGAGATAGTTAGTGATACTGTTAGTGATTATATATGTTACAGCGGATCATGTGTGTCACATAAGATCTACGTATAGATTAGCAAGTTAGTTAGTGTCACCATCTATATATATCAAGGAATCCCATTGTAACAGAGACAATTCATTCTAATCAATAAAATCAAGATTTAGTCTTCCATTCTTTCTTACTCTCTTATCTCTTACATGGTATCAGAGCCATTGATCCATGACCACCATTGACAATTCTATTTCTCTTAACCCCAATTCTGCCATTAACGCCAACTCAAATCTCAACACCATTGTTTCTCTTAACCTTCCGGTTGCAATCAAACTAACCGAAACTAATTTTTTAACCTGGAAATCTCAAATTCTACCCCTAATTCATGGTTATGATATCTCCACCTTTCTAGAAGATGATCCCCCTGAGAAAACCCGAGCCACATCTTCAGGGCAAATTGAAATCAACCCAGCATTTCTTTATTGGAGAAGACAAGACCAGTTGATACTAGGATGGCTGCGCTCCTCTCTCACCGAATCTTTGCTGGCTCAGGTGATCTCCAGTGAAACCACAAAGCAATTCTGGCGCAATCTTGAAGTTTACTTCAGCTCTACCTCTCGAGCTCGACTCAATGACCTCAAAAGACAAATCCAGACAGCTCACAAAGGCAATCTTTCCTGCTCAGAGTATCTGCTGCAGCTCAGGAGAGTAGCCGACGAACTAGCCTTCATAGGAGCACCCCTTCCAGATGAAGATCTTGTCACCGCCACCATTAATGGACTCGGCACAGAGTTCAACTCGATTGTTGCAGCTCTTTCTACCGCGAGATGCCACAGCTCAATCTCCTTTTCCGATCTCCGAGGGCTTCTCCTCAGCCACGGAGCATTGCTCAACTCTCAGACCAATCAACTCCACTCTTCCTTCGCTGCCTTTCTCATTTCCACCAATGAAGCTTCAGCACTTTACACGAGAGGAGCAACTGGATCTCGCTACCGACAGGCTACAAATTCGAACTTCTCTCAACCGCATAACAGACCCAACTACAATTCCCAGCCCAAGAACAATTCCTCACAGCCCAATTTGAACACAACTATTACCACTGAGATGTCACAAGATTCACAGCCTAATTCCTTTGGGCCTGAATCTCGGCCCTTTTGTCAAATTTGTACCAGACCTGGTCATAGTGCCAAATATTGCTATAGACGTTATGATAAGGACCCCAATTGGAAACCAAACCCCCGTTTCAAGGCCTTTAATGTGCATGCCATTTCTTCCAACAATGATAATAATACTTGGGTTTTAGATTCGGGTGCCAACAATCATGTGACCAATGACATAAATAATTTGTCCTCCTTTTTTGCCTATAATGGACCCGACAAATTACAGATAGGTAATGGACAAGGTCTCTCCATCTCTCATATTGGTTCTTTAAAAATTCTTGTTTCTAATCATTTTATTACACTTAATAACGTTTTATATGTTCCAAATTTTTCAACTAACCTTATTAGTTTATCAAGATTACTTATTGATAATCCCTCTATTTCAACTAATTTTTCTTCCTCTTTTTGCACAATCAAGGACCACCACACCAAGACCAACCTACTACACATTCCTAGTTCAAATGGACTATATCAATTCAAGTTGAAGCATCCTTCATCTCACATTCAAGATTCATCTTGCAAGTCCTTTCTTGGGTCTCGAATTTCTACCAACACTTGGCATTCACGTTTTGGCCATCCTTCACAATCCACTACTTTACAAGTTATTAGCAAGAATAGTTTACCTTGTATTAAAGAAAAATTTTCTTTTTGTAATGATTGTGCTCAAGCAAAAGCACATGTTCTTCCTTTTTCACATTCTTTTTCTTCTACTTCTTTTCCTTTACAACTTATTAATAGTGATGTATGGGTCCTTCCCCAATTCAATCTTTTCATGGATATAGATATTACATTACTTTTGTCGATGATTATTCTCGTTTTACCTGGATATACTTTATGAGAAATAAAAGTGAAGTGTGTACAATATTTTCTTTATTCAAATCTCAAGTCGAGAATCTTCTAAATACTACAATTAAAACTCTTCGAACAGATGGAGGGACTGAGTACAAGCCTATCACAACCAAATTTCCACATATTGTTCATGAAACAACTTGTCCATATACCCCACAACAGAATGGTATAGCTGAACGTAAGCATAGACATATCGTTGAGTTATCTCTTGCTACTATGTCTCATGCCTCTATTCCAACTCAGTTTTGGGATGAAATTTTTTCAAGTATTGTTTATTTAATAAATAGACTACCTTGCAATCAACAAATTCCTTACAAGATCCTTTTCAACAAAGACCCTAACTACAATTCTCTTAAAGTATTAGAGTGTCTTTGTTTTCCCTTAACCCGTCCTTACAACACTCACAAATTGGAATTACGTTCCCAACCTTGTGTCTTTATTGGCTATGGTATTACCCAAAAAGGCTATCAGTGTTTACAACTATCAACTAACAAAATTTTTATATCAAGAAATGTTCAATTTGATGAGCAAAGTTTTCCTTTTCAGAGCTTTAAATCTCAGGATCTTGCATTGAATAATGAAGATCAGCAGACTTTGACACTCGATCTTCTCTGTTCACCTGCTGGATTCTGTGGCCCTTTCCCAGCCCAGCGAGCTGACTCAACTCTTCTCAGCGTCAGGCCCAACTCCTTGCCAGGCCCAACTCCGCACTTAGCTAGCTCACAACCTGAACTGCTCTCAGCGCCAGGCCCAACTACCCAGATTAACTCAGCTCCAGGCCCGTCTCTCCTTTTATCTGACACAGATCACTACTCCAACGGCTCCTTTCATTTAAATAACTCATCTTCCTCCATTGATACGACATTTTCACAAACAGATGCAGTGCTTTCTCCACAACATCCACCATCTACCTCCTCCCTTCCTCCTACTCATTCAATGACCACTCGATCCCAGGATAACACTCGAAAACCTAAAATTTACAAGGATTTTGTTGCCCATCACACTACTATCTCACCTGACCCCATTTCATTCACGCAAGCAAATAAACACCCTCACTGGAGAGAGGCCATGGCAGCAGAACTAAACGCTCTAGCACATAACAAGACTTGGTCCCTTGTTCCTCGTCCACCTGACAGAAGAATTATAGGTTGCAAGTAGGTTTATAAGACTAAAACCAAATCCGACGGAACGGTTGATCGCTTCAAAGCTCGCCTTGTTGCCAAAGGCTACAATCAAGAGGCGGGAGTCGATTTCGAAGAAACCTACAGTCCTGTGATCAGACCAACTACCATCCGGGTTATCATCTCACTTGCCGTCGCTTCCAATTGGCAAATCAAACAACTTGATGTTTCTAACGCCTTTCTTAATGGAGATCTTTCCGAAACCGTTTACATGGACCAACCCCCGAGCTTTGCTGATCCTAATCATCCAGACTACGTGTGCCATCTTCACAAATCCTTATACGGCCTCAAGCAAGCTCCCCGAGCTTGGTTTGACAAGTTACAATCAACTCTCTTGACTCTCGGTTTTAAACCCTCCACCTATGATCCATCTCTCTTTCTTGCTCACCATGACAACCAAATTCTTTTACTACTGGTATATGTCGATGACATATTGATCACCGGCAATAATCATGTTCAGATTCGCAACTGTATTGACAATCTCAAACACCACTTCTCCATCCGAGATCTTGAAGATGTTCATTACTTTTTGGGCATTGAGGTTACTGCCAATGCCGATGGTTTATGCTTAACACACACTAAATATCTTCATTCCCTTCTACATCGGGCAAAGATGGATGATTGCAAACCAACTCTGTCTCCTATGTCATCAGGGACTTCTCTTACTACAGACGATAGCCCACCATTCCAAAACCCACAATTATACAGAAGCCTAGTTGGGGCCTTGCAATATGCTACACTCACCCGTCCCGACATCTCCTTCTCAGTGAACAAAGTTTCTCAATATATGCACAACCCAACCGAAGCACATTGGAGTGCTGTTAAAAGAATTTTGAGATATGTTTCGGGTACCATACATCATGGTCTTCAATTTTACAAGAACTCTACACAAATCCATGCCTACAGTGACTCGGATTGGGCAGGAAGTTTGGAAGATCGTCGTTCAACTTCGGGATTTTGTGTGTTTCTCGGTCGGAATCTAGTTTCGTGGTGTGCCAAGAAACAACCAATAGTTTCTCGATCCAGTACCGAAGCAGAGTATAGAAGTTTAGCTCTCACATGCACGGAAGTCATGTGGCTTGAATACATTCTACAAGAGATTCAGATACCATCCTCATCCACCCATGTATTATGGTGCGATAATATTGGTGCTACTTTTTTAGCTTCCAATCCGATGTTTCATGCACGCACAAAACACATCGAGATTGATTTCCATTTTGTCGGAGAGAGGGTTGCTGCCAACAAGCTCATAGTCAAGTTTATTTGCTCGGACGATCAACTCGCGGATGCACTAACCAAACCTCTCCCATTACCTCGTTTTCAGCATCTTCGCAGCAAGCTTAATGTGGCCAAGCCAACATTAGCTTGAGGGGAGTGTATTAGAGATACTGTTAGTGCATTAGAGATAGTTAGTGATACTGTTAGTGATTATATATGTTACAGCGGATCATGTGTGTCACAGAAGATCTACGTATAGATTAGCAAGTTAGTTAATGTCACCATCTATATATATCAAGGAATCCCATTGTAACAGAGACAATTGATTCTAATCAATAAAATCAAGATTTAGTCTTCCATTCTTTCTTACTCTCTTATCTCTTACATCCCCCCTCCCGCCTCTCTCCACTGGACCCTCCGACAAATAAGCTAGGCCCTTATCTATCTTTCCGTCCAAATCAGTCTCACACAAAGACTAGAGTTAGATCCTTTCTATCCCCCCCCCCTCTCTCTCTCTTTACGGCTGCCTGAATCTTGTTGAAACAAATTCGTTCTTCTACTCTCCTCTCTCGATCTCCTTGTTTGCTGAATTTTAGAACTGCACATCCCCAAGTCACGATACTAATGGACATACCAGCGAGGTTTCAATCGTGGACATATCTCAAGTCTAGAGTAAGTTCTTATTTTTTGTTGGAGAATTTTCTACTTTTTTGAGTGGTAGTGATGAGAAATTTGTTGTGAATATTTAGTGGTTTGACATATAAGTACTGTATCTACATTCAATTGGTGAAACAAATAATATCTTATCATGATCAATTATTTCACAATGACCAGATTTCAGCAAAATGTATTAATTCGCCATTACAAAAATCGTATTTATACTGGGTTTCTTTTTACTTAACAATTTAATTATGTTAGTTTTCAGAAGTAATTTTGAGTTTAAATAGAAACTGTAACTTAATAGAAATTCTGGTCAATACAGAGTAACCATTTTGTGTTTTGTTTTATGTTTCGAGTACCAGTGTCACAAGGTCGTCATGCCATTGTGCCGCGACTAGGGGTGTAAGTCCAACCCGCCTAATCCGATTAACCCGACCAACTCGACTGATCCGACCCGAAAAAATACGAATTTTGATTTTTTATGATTGGTTACGGTTTTTATTTTGTCGAACCAGACATCTAATATGTGGGTACGAATTGTAGAATAAAACATGAGTGAAACCCGACCCGACCTTTTATATTTAATTAGACAATTATACTGCTAGTAATAAAGTTTTTTATTCGATTTTCGTCACAAACTTACATGTATATTTTTTTGTCAAACTTCTTAATTTTAATTTCTAGTACGAACTGACGCTAATGTGTTATTTACATTATTTTCAATTGTTACTTTTACTTTTGTATCATTAAAAAAGTTTGTGAAATCCGACTGTCTAAATAAAATAAGAATTGGATGGTTTTTATTTTTGGTTGGTTGGTTACGGGTTGAAAACACTACAACTCGAATGACATCTAACGAGTTGAAAATCTATACGAAACCCGACTAAACCGACCCATTTACACCCCTAGCCACGACGGTCTTTGTACCAGATGAAATGTTCCTCATTTTTTCTTTTTAATCAAATTGATGCCAGCCAAGTGGCGGTAAGTATCGATGCCAGACAATATCACTACATATGGAAAATATTCATGTGATGTTGCCTTGATATTTTTCTATTTCTGGTGATATTCTTTAAGAAAAAAACATGTGAATTGATTTACAAGTATTGGGTCCTATCTTGTTGTCTTTCCATATCTTCATCACATGTAAAGAATTTTTAGTTTCGGTTGAGAAATTGATATAAGTAATTTGTAAAGTTTATAACATTACATAATGAGAGCAAGTTCTATTATTTGAATTTGTGATATGCACGACTTTTATTTACTTATTTAGGAACACAAGTGCATACAATTATTCACCAATTCAATTAGCTTAGTCATACCGGGCCTTAGTGCACAAAATTATTATTTTAAATCCGTCTGCTACAACATTAGGACAGAGATCAAAATAAACTAAATTACTTTTTTTCTTATAAAATCTCATGCTACTGATATTTTTAGCATTATTAATTATCAGCTTGATTGATGTCTATGTTGCTTATTTGTTGTTGGTTTTTATTTCTATTAGTGTGTTTTTTATTTGTTGTTGTTGTTTGAATAATTGAATCGGTGAATTAATTACTCTTCTTAATTCAAAATTATCTCCTTTGAAAATATTTATCTTTTCATTTATTAGTACAAAATTACAAGTACATTACTTTTTGATGTTCTATTTGTTAATTAAAGGCATGGGATGTGACCCATAATCGAAACAACAGTGAAGAACTTCTATGATAATGATCTCAGCATCATGATTGGTTCAGTTAAGTTGAACATTACTGTAAGCAGGTTAAGTAATATTCTTTTGTTTTCTAATATGAAGGAAGATTATGGTGATGAAGCTGAGCAAGGTAAATTTTTCCCTCTTTTTTTTAATTCTAGAGATGAGGTTAATTGTAGAATTAAAGAACATAATTTGTGCAGAATATGAAAGTACACATATTTGCGTAATATCTTTGTTTCGTTTATAATATGCGATTTAGTGTATGGTACATATTAGTGTGGAGCCATAAAGTGAATACCCCTGCATTTGTAGTTGTTTTAGTTATATAATTATATAATTTACTGTGAGCCTACAGGTTTTTCATCAAAGACATCTTCCTTAGTTAATATTTAGCTTCATCATATCCCGTCTCTGATGTCATCCCAGTTGTTAAAACCTCTATTGAGGCAATTTGTATGATAATGGTATTAACAAGATAGAAGTAAAGCAGGATATCTAATTGGGGCAATTTCTCTCTGTTCATTTCAGGTCTCTATAGTTGTTTAACTGATCCTTGGTGATGGACTCCACAATTTCTTCAAGGTTCTTGGTCGTATCAAGTTTGCTTTCAAAACACAATTTCAGAAAAAGAAATGGTCAGTAGCGTTTCTTGGTGATGGCCCCTACAATTTCAGTATCATGGTCAGTACTCAGTACCAGTTTCATATATTTAATTTACCTCATTGATTTGTATGGCTTTTGTACATAAATATTATGGTTTGCAACACTTTTCTAAAATTACTTAATTTTGTTTTCCATAACGGTTCTTTTGAATTGATTTTGTTTTCCATAATTTTGTTAGTGATGGTCCAGAGGATCGACGGAGACCATATTGGTGCTTGAGCTTCCACCCCATGTGATGTGTGCCTGCGTCTCAGAGACGTCACACCTGATGGCGTTATTTCACCTAGGAATTGTGAATACTTTTAAAAGATAGTTTGGTGAATCCTTTTTCTAGAATAACAATTTCACTACTACTTGTATCTTATACCAGGTTTGAAACAAGTACGGGACAGAGAGAATTTCAGTTGCTTATATTTTTTTTTGGTTACCTTTTCTATATTTTTCTTTTGTATCTGGGTTGATCATGAGAAATTAAAATATTTTTTTCCATTGATCTCTATTGGTTTTTCCTTAGGGTGTTCATTATATTTCTATATTCCTCAACTAGCATGACAGGAAATTAGTTGTGACTGTGACTGCTTAATTGGAAATGAGCAATTTATTTTCAGTATACAATTTTATTTTTATTTTTATTATGTAACATTTTTTCTTTCGAATAGGGAACTGATGAAACAATTCATTAGTTGCAATATATTGGTCTTTTAATATATTTTTAATTAATTATTACTTGGCCCCTATTTTTTTTTTTCTTTTCTTAATCTTTCCTTTTGCATTCCTTAAATTATTGCATGGTGTCTTTTCTTTTCTTGATGGATTTTGATGGTTTGTTTTATTTCTATTTTACATTGCCTTGTTTCTAAAATAAAATTTAGTAAAGAAAAAGGACAAGAACAAATTAGAGTTTCGCTTGTAATGGTTATTTGTAGGCTTTCTTAGAACTATTTTAAAAATATTACTTTTTTAGGTAAATATGACATTTCTTTTTTCAGTTAAATTTCGACCCACCGCAACATTTGACTAGAGAACTCTTTTTCTCATTGTCAGATCCATGACACAAACTAATTTATAGGAATATGTTAGACATTTTTTTGTTTAGGTGAACGTTGCATGAATTTGTGCGTCGCATGACGTTGCATGACGCTGCTCCTCCACTACATGCTTCATGCTCCAAGCCGCATGTAGCTGCTCCTCCACTACATGCTTCATGCTCCAAGCCGCATGACGTCGCTACGCGCATCATCCCGCATGACGCTGCATGACACCGCTCCCCCGCTCCACTGTTTCACGCTTCATGCTCCAAATCGCACGACACCACTGCAATCTGCTTAACACTGGTGCACGTCACACGACGTCGCTCCTCCGTTGACGCTTCACGCTCCAAACCGCATGACGCTACTGCACGCCGCATGACATCATATGACGCTGGTACTTGCTTCTTCGTTTCGTCGTTGCGCGTCGCATGACGCTGCATGATGCTCTACTTCTACACGTTTCATGTTCCAAGCCACATGACGCCGCTTCGCCGTTGCAAGCCGCATGACCCTGCTCCCTTGCTCCGCTGCTTCAGCCTTCACGCTCCAAGTCGCATGAGGCCGCTGCACGCCACTCCGCCGCTTCACGCTGCCTACCGCATGACGCCGCTCCGATGCTGCACGTCGCATGACGACGCTCCGCCGCCACACGCTTCACCAAAATGGTCTCATGACGTCGCTTCAATATGCCTGACACCACTTCGCCGCTTCACGCCGTATGACGCCGCATGACGTCGATCCGCCGATGAACGACGCTTTGCTGCTTCACGCTTCATGCTCCAAGTCGCATGATCCCGTTGCAATCTGAATGAAACCACTCCACCTCTTTATAAAAAATACTTTTGTAAATTTTATTTTCTACTACATAATTTCCTCCCGTTGTTGTGCACGGACACGATTACTAGTAACTTTACAATCTACGCAAAGTCATTTGTCATCTCTCCTAGTAAGAACATAATCAATCGGACTCGTGTATTGATCACTGCTGAAGATAACTAAATAAGATTCTCTTTCTAAAGGTGTTAGCAATCATGAGGTCATATGCTACAATGATGTTCAAGATATTTTCTCCTTCTTTATTTCTATTACCATATCCAAATATCATGCACTCCTTCAAAACCTCACTAGTTGTACCAACATGACCGTTAAAGTCTCCTCCTATAAAAGGCTTCTTGTCGCTAGGCACAACTCTAAGTATCTATATTAAATCTTCCCAAAATTACTTCTTGACGTTCTAGCACAAACATATTTGTGGGGCATATGCACTAATGCCATTTAAAACTAAATCACCAACGACCTATTTGACTAGGATAATTCGATCTCCTTGTCATCTAATGTCGACAACTCCGTTCTTGAAGCTCTGATCAATTAAGACGCCTATTCCATTCATGTCTCGTTTTAATCCTGTGTACCATAGCTTAAAACCATTATTATTCACCTCCTTCGTGTTCTCGCCACTCCAATTAGTCTTTTGAATGGATATGATATTTACACGTCTCCTAATCGCAATATCAACCAACTCTCGTAACTTACCCGTTAAAGACTCTACATTCCAACTACCTAGACGAATTTTATTCTCCTCGACTAACTTCTTTACCTCTCGCACTCGTCGAGTAAAAAAGACCCTTGCTCATTTGCCCTACACCCGGACGTCGATATAACGCATTACCAATGGAATGACGATCGACCCTTGCACATATGAAGCGTCGCTAAGAGGGTTACGACCCAACAGACGTCTATTGGATTTCATTTCTATGAAAATGGCTAGAATTTTACATTTCCTCGCCAAACCTATCACAACCCTACTTTTCCAAGCTTGGAACCAGCTATGTTGAAACCAACACATGCGAAGTTAGTAATTCAAACAAGAAATATAATTAAAATCTAAGGTATATGCAACTCAAGTAATTATAGAAAATTACCACGTCTTCATTTTCTCCCTCCTCCCGCTCTCCCGACTCATCTTCCTCCTCCGTGCTCTCCCCTTCCCCAACATTTGCATGTGCTTGGTCAAAGGTGGGGATAGCCCCCGACATTTGCAAGTGCTTGATCAAAGGTAATGATGTTATCCACCGTGCCAGCAACCTCTCAGCATATGTTGAAGGCTTCATTCGCAAATCTAGAATTGCCCACACAATGCATTTTTCTTGCGGCCTTCTTCACAAATTTGATGACATTTTCAACGGAGTTATAATTCAATAACAAATATTATAATTAAAATCATGAAAATATATTTTAAGTAACTATGCTAATGTAATTCAAATAAAAATACCATCTTTTGGATGCTAAGCTCCTGTTGATGTAAGCGCTCTCTAGCAGATCGTATGTCAATGGAGAATCCAAGATAAGTTACAAAGGTGGGTATGATAGCAGTATTGTACCACTCCAGGTATGCAGTAGCACTGTTAGGATCGCAAGGCCAATCCTCTGTAATAATAGTACGATCTCAATCATACCATTCATTCACAAAATTCTTGTGCTATTCACTCCAATCTCTCTTCGAAAACTTTTGACGGTCCACAACATGAATGTGACGAAGTATGAACCGATCAGAAGGATGGATCTAATATCGACCAAATTGTCGCATAACTAGATCTGAGTGGTAAATCTCAACAACCGATAAGAGCAAACATGCTCAACCAATACCTAGCATGCATTATGCACGACGAAGGCAGGTCCTTGATGTGTGTGTACAATTAAATATGTTGATGGTTACTCTATAATCCAATGAAATATAATCAGCACGACACGATCACAAGCACTAATCATTAACGGACAACCAATCTACTAGTACAACCAAGTCACGATTCACATAAGATTTTGACAGCAACACATAATTACCAAGCAACCGCGCAGGGGCAAATCTATACTAAGGCAAACTCAAGCAAGTGTCTGTTTACACTTGATTTCCAAAAAAACTGCATCATGTTATATTAAATTTGCTAAAGTCTTAGTTTATAATGTATAGAAGGTGATTGGGTTTGGCTTCATCCAGAGTGCCTAGGCTTCATACAAAATGTCTGAACTTGGGTATTATCAAAGTAGTGTCTGGACTTAAAATATCGCTGGATCCGCCACTGTAACCACAGTCCCAACTCTCAAGTTGTTCTATCAAAATCTTTTATCAACTTTGCACTAAATCTATAATAATGTTTACATGATGACTTTTTGATTAATCACTGATGTTCCCACACTGCACATATTCACTTGACCAATATAGTGAAAACATGATTGTATAGTCACATGTTCACTGAACCAATATAGTGAAAACATGATTCTAGCCTTATTGGTGCAATACTATATTGACAAAAAACTACGCAAATTTTGTATTTCCACTTTATCAAAGGACCTGCGACTTCACCAATACTAGCTATGATCATACACATACTAATATAATGCTTCAATACGCACTAAATGTTACAAAACAGACTTTCTTGGCTAAAATAACGATTTTAATTGACTTCAGGCAACATTTCATACACAAAATAACCAACAAATGGAAATCAATCGTACAAGGTTTTGGCAGATTGAATCCTGAGCTTATTAGTTTTCATTTTAACCACCTTTTCCTCCTTCTTCTCCATTGTCAAGACTGCACGTGCAATTGATTTCATTTTTTTCAGATTCTTCGCCCTTCTAACTTGCTGCCCCTTGTTTATTTTCCTATTTTCATAACAACATACAAATAATTAGAACAAAGCCAAGTTGACAAACCTAGAAGACAGAACAAATAGTTGCCAATTGTGACACTGACACTAAGCAAATCAGGTTGGGATAAAAGGGAAGCCAATTCATCTGTGGTCAGATCCAACAGACCAAACACAACCTGTTAATTGGTAAATTTGGATCATCATATGATAATATGCTGACTGCAAACCCAACTCATTCATATCTTTTCTGGAGCAATAATGCAAACTCAACCAGTTCCACTCTTCAATGCAAGTTTCGGAAGTGTCTTTGTACATGTATAATAAAAGGTAGAAAAACAAAACATGACACTAATTTCCATACCGGAACTGGTACAGACCAGAACCTTACATACAGGTCTGGTAACACATTCCAGTACTGGTCTTGGTAAATTTACAGTAAAGCTCGGCACAGTTACTACAGTAAAGCTAGGTACAGATACCATAATACAATTACCGATACACATATTCGATCGCATTTATTTTCTAACCCGGAAAGTTGGTTCAGGTACCTATTGATAGAAGAAGTACCAAGGTTCGCTGCCGCCCCCTCGGTTGTATCCATAGCTGCACAAAATTCACAACAAAAATTGAGAAATAAACTAAATAACAACGAAATAAACCACGGGAAATGGCGAGAAATAAACGGAGAAAAATTCATACGCTGAGGCTCAGCAGGTAGAGTAACGAAGCCATCAGACGAAGTATCCATTGGAGCGGCTCCTCTTTTGTTATTATTCTTCTTGTTTCTGTTTTTCGCCATGATCGCACCTCGATCCCAAATTACAGGTTTTGTTAGGGTTTTTTCCGAGTCTCTCTCCCTCGCCGCCTCCGTAGATTCTTCCCAGAGAATTTTCATAAAGGCCCGATAATGGGCCCGTTATACATAATTGTCCAGCGTCTTTTAAAAAATTTACAAATAGCCGGAGACGCTATTATTAATTGCGTCCTAAGCTCCATTCATTTTTTATTATTTTTCTCGTTTTTTTCTCTTTTTTGGGGCCCACTTTTTGACATAAATCGTTTTTCACTAGAGACACAATTAACAGTAGCGTCCCTAATGAGATTTCACATTTCAGTTATTATTTCAGTTCAATAATAATTTTGGTCTCTAATTTGCAGAAGATAAACATCAGCGCATGCTGAATAAGCTTAAAACTCGCAAGATATACCAGCCCCGCTATGTCCATTTTGAGACCTTTACGACCTTAGGTATACTTGACGAAGTCAAGGGTCTCATGGACCGCATCAGATATGGGAGTACTGCACGACTCCCTAACCAGCATATCGTATATTAACGTACGAGTTCCTAGCTACACTTGGTTATAGTTCCGACTATACCAAGTGGTCATACTATCTGGATGGGACTCGTTACGTCATGACTGTACGGAGACTCACCGACATTCTCGAGTTTCCGTACAGTGACGATGCGATGACGGTTCTACTGGAGTGGCCTGAGGAGTTTGGCAGCTACCATCAATTCGTCTCACAGCTCATCAAAGCACCATGGGACACGTACAAGGCGTCGCAGATCAGTCATCCCGTCTTCTGATATCTCCAACGCGCTCTCGCGTTCACCATCTTCATGCGTGGAAAGACAACTTTAGTCATGCACGAGGGTGAGATCTTCTTCATCTACGCCATGCTCTTCGTGTAGAGGACGCTAGAGGTCATTCCGATGGTGGCGTACTTGATGTTCCGACACATCTTCCACGTGCGTGAAGTTTGGATATCAGAAGTTTGAATGTTGGCTAAGTTAAGCTCTGCAAATCTGATTCTTGCTTCGATCATTTCATTTTCTTCCTTTCTGCAAATTAAACAAGTTTGATATCAGTAACTCGAACTTTTTGTGAAAAATAAGGAGTTCTAAACAAAAGTCTTACGAAATTCAGTAATTTAAACAAGGTTAACTCTAATTTTCGAATATATAATTTGTGTTGATCATACTTTAATATTAAATTAAGTCTTTTGTGTACTTGTAAACAAGTACACATGGCGGGACCAACACCCCTCACCTAGTTATAATTTCTGGGGTGTGGCATTATTATTAATAATAATGGTAACATTATTAAGAATACAATTGTTATTATTAATAATTAAATTGAAATGTGAAATCTCACTAGGGATGCTACTGTTAATAGTGTCCCTAGTGAAAGACGATTTCTGCCAAGAAGTGGGCCCCAGAAAAGAAAGCGAGAAAAATAATAAAATAATGAATGAATCTTAGGGGCGCGATTAACAATAGCGCTTCCGACCATTTGTAATTTTTCTATGAAGTGCTTAGCTATTACATATAATCCGGTCTATTATTGGATCCTTTTATAAAAAAATTCCTCTTTCACCTAGCCAAAAGTTAAAACAAGCAAGTTCTAGAAATAGAGCAATTCACAAATCAAGAAAGAGCAAAAGTAATAAAGAGAGAGAGAGAGAGAGTAGAGAGCAAGAGCAATCAAGAGAACTAAAAGAACAAGCGATGTAACGTGGTTCGGTCTATCAATCAACTAGGCCTACGTCCACGAAACTCACAGAACCAAATCTTCCTCCCGAGACCGATTTCACTAACAAAATATGTGTTCTTTACAATTTCGGAATCGATCTTTGATTTATTTTAAACAAACAAATCAATCTTCGACTCCTAGACCAATATAAGGGGCAACACCACTCTGCAAGGTTAACGGTTCGATTGACAAAACAATCTAGGACATGGATGCACTACTTGACAATACAAATGTAGTGCACTAAATGCTATAAACTACCAAAAGAAAATTTCTCGGATTAACAATTAGACTATGAGTGCTAACCTAATGCTCTCATGTTTAGGTAGCTGAAGGAAAATGTTCTTTGGCTCTTTCTGATGCTCAATTAGATGCTTGGAAGCTTGTGGGGGTTTCAGATGGCCTTCTGGTTCGTCTCTACAACATATATATATATAGGCTAGGGTGATCCATGGAGCACCAAATCGCTCGTGCTCCATGTTAGTGTTGGTGACCTGAATCATATGTTTGATTATTTAGTTTATTAGTGAATGATTATATCATTTTGTTCCTTATGTTATTATATTTTGTTTATTATTTGAGTTGATGACCTAGATTGTAGAATTCCACCAATGAAATAAATATAATTACTCTTAAAAAATTTTGATCTTGATAATTAGCAAGGAACACTAATTGACCAATATAAGATCAATGTGTCGGATTAGATGATTATCACATTCTACAGATCATATGACAAAGAGTTGTCAGTGTAATCACACAGGTGTATACATCGGGATGTATAGCACTAGACAAACCCAAAAATGAAATATCACGTGGATTGTGTTACGTGTCATTGATATTTCATTTGTGTCATGAATTCTAGGGTTGAGATGTTTATATTTCCTACATGAGAAATATACATCGTTGGTACTGTCCAACGCTCACTTTAACTATGAGTTATATAGACAGTTACGGCAATGTGTATAACTTGTGCGGAGGAACTATACGCATCAAGATACCATTGTCCTCTATATATGATATAGATGATGATATCTCTGGGCTCCTTGATAAAGTTTGTATTATGTGCATGCAATATGATTATATGTTAATCATATCATAATTAAACTTTAGAAAATCAAGAAAAAATAATTAGCAAGGATGACACATTCCTACCTTACAATTATTTTGATATCATGAGACAAGGAATTGACACAATAATATTTTAATATTACATGATCATGATTTTGCATTGTGCTTTTTCATCTACATCATTTGGGTAATCAATATACCATGACTAGTTGTATCATTGATTTATGAAATTAAAATGTTTAGTTTCATTGCCATAAAGATGGGATTCTATAGGGCAACACCATATGAAAGATTAAAAAAATATATTGTAAAATAATCCTAGTAATATTTAAAATATGTGTGGCATATTTTAAATGGCTTTTGACACATGAGAGATGCATATAAATTAATATTTGATATTAATTTATATGTTGGTCTTTTAATATATGAGATTGTGGACTTAATCAAATATTAATATGATTAATGTGTTTAAGCCCAAAGCTCAAATATAGGCCATAAAATTTTTGGGGAAAATTGATTAATAATGATATAATTAAAAAAATATTGAAGTATATCATTAAACCTAATCAATTTCCATTAAAGAGGAGAGAATTTTTTTTGGACAGTTTTTTGAGGTAACTTTAAACATGATTTTAAAAGGGCAAATCTCAACCACTCTAAATGTATGACCTATGAAAATTGAAGCCCTTTGAGTCTAGAATCCAACGGTTCAAGTTTGAAGTAGTTTGGAGTTACCTATAATGAGTTATGGCAGATTTAATACCCAAATGTCAGAATTTCAGCTTTGAACTTCTTGGCTGAAATTTGTCACTCTCTCTCTCTCTCTCCCAATTTTTCTCTCATGTGTTGAGACAAAAACTCTATTAAGATTTCTGAAATTTTGAAGAAGTTTTTGAAACTAGGATTAAGGCTCAACTTGTTGTTCTCTTACTAGCTTTAGAGATACAAATGTTTCTTTAATCTTTCGGTGGATACCTAAGGAGGCTCGACGATTGACGAGCTGAGCACAACCATCGAAACAAGGCATAGAGAATAAGAAGTTGCTAAGCTAGACAATCCTACTTGATTTGATTTGGAGATCAAATAATAAGGTATAATATTATTCCCTAATTATTTAGGCAAATAAATATTATCTTCACACTTATAATAGCTAGATCATTTGTTTTGAGATAAATAAAATTTTGTTTTATTTCTTGCTTTCAAAGCATAAAAAAGTTTCACTCCACATCCATTATCTCCAATTTGAAAATTCCAATGACTGATCCGAACCGTTTAACATGATGTACGTATTAAAATCTACTTGGAGATTGAATTTTATATATTTTTTTAAATTGTTTGCTATTTTTTTAAACAGGTAGAAAAGTTGCTAATCAAATGATTTCTAAACCAACAAAAGTTGTGATTTTCATACCTCTCTAAAAAATAGCAAAAAAATTCAAAATTTAATCTCAAAGTAGTTTTAAATATGTAGATCATGTTCAACGGTTCGGATCGGTCGTTGGAATTTTCAAATTGGAGATACGATGTGAAACATTAGCGGTTTGGTGCTCCATGGAGCACCCAAACATATATATATATATATATATATATATAGAGAGAGAGAGAGAGAGAGAGTTGTGCTAAAATACTTTATAAAGCATCAACATTCATATACTTTAGGCTAGTATCTCGAGATACAAAATGAAAACGATTGATCAAGACCGTTGAAAATGTTCTCCATATTAACATCTATTTAGAGACCAAATTTTACATTTTTTTTACTATTTTATCGGATAGGTGGAAAATTCGTTAATCGAACGATTTACAGACCTCCAAATTAACCAACTTTGCACCCATCCGAAAAAATAGTAAAAAAATTTCAAAAAATGTAAAATTTGGTCTCCAAATTGATGTTAGTATGGAGAACATTTTCAATGGTCTTGATCGGCTGTTTGCACTTTGTATCTCGAGATACGAACCTAAAGTATATGAATGCTGATGCTTTATAAAATATTTTAGCATAACTATATATATATATATATATATATATATATATATATATATATATATAGGCTAGGGTGCTCGATGGAGCACCAAACCGCTAATGCTCCACGTCGTATCTCCAATTTGAAAATTCCAACGACCGATCCGAACCGTTGAACGTGATCTACATATTTAAAACTACTTGGAGATTGAATTATATATTTTTTTGCTATTTTTTAGAGAGGTATGAATATCACAACTTTTGTTGATTTAGAAACCGTTTGATTAACAACTTTTCTACCTCTTTAAAAAAATAGCAAACAATTTCAAAAAAATATAAAATTCAATCTCCAAGTAGATTTTAATATGTAGATCATGTTGAATGGTTTCGGATCGGTCATTGGAATTTTTAAATTGGAAATAATGGATGTGGAGCACGAGCGGTTTGGTGCTCCATGGAGCACCCTAGCCTTTCTCTCTCTCTCTCTCTATATATATATATATAAGTTGGACACTTCTTGGAGTCTTGAACCCTTGGAAATTGGCTGTAGCGTTACAAGATGCTCATAACGCCTTGGCTGACTCGTTATAATAGGTTGAAGATATTTCAGATATGCCCTTTTGTGCTTCTGTAACTGTCATCTGGGTCATCTTGAGCAGAATCTGTTACAACGGGTTAGGAATCCGTTATAACGAGTTAGTAGGCGTTACAACGCCTTGCTAAAGCAACTTATATCTTGATTTATTGAGCAAATTAAACATGCATAATCGCATAAGACGAAAGATGATGTCCTATGCATATTACCATAACTTTGCTCACGTATGATATATAAAAATTCTAATGGACGTGAATTTCGATATTTCTGAAAATTATAATAATCATGAATTATCTGTAACACTTTAATGTTCTTTAATTGAAATTTGGATGGTTCGGTGGTGCCACTTGTCACGTAGTATTGTCTCTAGAGCTTGATGGCGAAAATTCAATGTTATATATATTATATAAATAATTATATCTACACGAATATATAATACATCTATATTACCTATTCAATATTTGGGATTTACGTATTTCAATTCAGTAGACCACTACCATAGCAATATAAAATAAAAGAGAAAATTTGGTTTTTGGTTTCCGAATAATTGATTTTTGGTTCAACCGGTCCTTTTTTTATTCAAATATTCTCCTGAATTTTTTCTTAGTTCAATTTGTCTCTTGTACTATTGAACTTGGTTCAATATGCTTCCTAAACTATTGAGTTTGTTTCAAATTATCATTTTATTTATAGAATGTAATTTATTTCATTGACAGTGCTAAGTTACTTTTTACGATATATACAATTAATTTAATTTTGATGATGTGTATTTGCAATTTAAATTTGGTGACACGTATATGTAAATGAATACATCAAATTTTGATACCATAAAATGGAAGTTTTGTCTTAATAAATTTAAATATTTATATTTATTAATCAATTAATTGAGTATATATATGCCACAATTTAATAAAAGAATAAAACTTGAAAATATTTTTCAATTATTTTTGAGAAAAAAATGAACCAAATCTAATAATTCAAGGAGCAAATAGAACGACAGATTTAACAAAGCTCAATAGTTCAAGAAATAACTTTAACTAAATCTAATAAAAAAGGAGGATATTTGAATTAAAAAACTATAAAAATTTGATTGGATCAAATTGAATAATTCATGAAAAAAGAAAATTTTCTTTTAAATAAAACGCTCAAAATTATTTCCGGAGAAAAATCTCGCGTCTTGTTATTCTCTTAAAAGGCGTATTTGGTGGTTGCTGTTGGTACTCTGTAGCGAATCCTCTGCAGGGATACACAATCACAGGAGCTTTGTGCGGGAGCACTAACGCTTGACAAGGGACAAAATCGTCATTTAGTCCCAAACAAAGTCGCAGCCTCGATGCCATGCATCCGCTCTAATCTAACCGTTAAACTATTTTTTTATTATCATATCAATACCAACTAAAAACTCACACTGTTGGCTTGTTTTAACGAAAATACCCTCCTAAACCTCTATTCAGTGCTTGAGGAGACACTGTAAAACTTGACGAACCTCGAGGGCATTTTCGGCATTCTGTGTGAAATTGTTTGGTAGTAGAGAAATAAGCCAAAAAAGATGATGAAATGGGTCCCTTTTGTCGAAATTTGAATTCAAGACGAAGCGAGATTGAGAATTTTTTTTGCTTCAAAGTGAAGCGCTTCGAGAGCCCAGCTTTATATTTTCTTCTTTCCATATTTAATTTCGATTACAATTATCTATATGTAAAAAATACAAGGTAGTAAAATCTTATAAGATTTGTATTTTCTCATGAGACATAGACAAAGCTCGCAGCTGTTTTGGAGTCTCTCCGATTTGTTGACCAGGTTAGAGACTGCGTCAAAAATCTCTCTTCTCGTTTCAACTCCTTTTGAATTTGATGTTTTTCAATTTTTGTAATGCAACATTTCGCGATTGAAATGCAGGATAAACTGAGGTTTTCTTCTTTACTCGATTAGCTGCATTTGGTAGAGAATTGAGAGTTTTTGAATTTTGGTACATAAATCGATTTGGGAGAGAGAAGTCAACTGAATCCTTACTTGTTTTATTTGCAATCAATTCCCTTTATGTAAAACCCAGCTCATGATGAATCTTTGATTTGTGTTTTGTGGCGGTTCTACTACATAATTGGAGGATTTGAGGGATTGGTTTTGTGAAATTGGAAGTTTGCAACTTTTAATGTCTAAAATGGAGGTCCGAAATAGCAGAAGCACGATGCGATCTGTCACTAACACCACCCGAGTGGCCCCACATACCGCGCCTCTTAGCTCTTTGGAAGTAATGCTAGAATCCCTCATAAAAGGAGAGGATAAGCCAAGAGATACACTGCCAGCATTGCCAGCTAGACCTGTTACACGGGGCCGTCGTCCTGTTTCTAGATTCCGACCACCACCTCTTACAGTTGAGACTGATTCTCCTGACAGGGAAGAAAGAAGTGCTCTGGAAAGCAGCAAAGAGGTGGTGTTTAAAAGCGGTTTATTTGGAAGTAAAAGACATTCTAGAAATGAAACGAAGGAAGTGGATTCACCATATTTTAAAAGCATGGATGTGATGATCGAGGAGAGGTCTGAGGGATTGGTGTCTCCTAATAGCCCAGTACTGTCAGCTTTTTCAATTGAAGAGGAATTGGGATTGTTTGACACTCTTGATTATGCACTTAAGAAGGTAATTTTTATTAAACTATCTGAGATGTTGTCCAGTACTGTTTTTCAAAAAGTTGGACATGTTGTCTGTGGTTTTTAGTTTTGTTTATTATTAAAAATTTCAGAGATTGAGAGTGTGGTGTTGGGTTCCAGAGGGGAAATGGGAGACGGGAAAGATTCAATCACTATCTGATGATGAAGCTGAAATTTTTCTCTCGAATGGGAAAGTGAGTTCCTTTTTTTCCTTGCATATATTCAGAAAAAGTTATAATTACCACTTCACCCTTGCAAATTTTCATGGCACTCTCATCATTTAGATTGAATCTTGTTGTCTCTTACTAAATGCAATGAAATGGTAGGGTAGAGGGCTGTGCTGTTTATATTCTTTTCCAGCCAAAAATCAGTAAAGCCAAATAGCTCTGAAAAGGTGTAAATCAATGTCAGATATTTATAGTGGCCTTTTCTTCTATTTGAGAAGAACAGCTGACAATTTGTTTTGCTTGGAAACAACACTCAACAGGTCTCATTTTGCACTGTTGTGGTGTTACCCATGATTTTTTTTCCACAATTCTTTATTTTACATGTCGGTAGTTATTTGCAATGAAGACAATAACTCATTGGTAATGCAAATCATATTGGGTGCCAAGTAGTGACTGTTAGTTGCAAATATGGTACAGTGTTGGGCATATTCAGAATTTCAGACAGACACAAGTAATTTTGAAAATAAAGTGTCCTTTCATAATTGAAGTTAGGGGATACATTAAGGAAAACTTAATCATGGATATTCCTGTCAGGCTATGAAAGTGTCTCCTGAGGTGCTTCTACCAGCAAATCCAAGTATACTGGATGGAGTTGACGATCTCATTCAGCTCAGTTACTTAAACGAACCCTGTGTTTTGCACAATCTTCATGTCAGATTCTCTCAGAATTTTGTTTATGTAAGTTCAACATTCAATTTTTTTCTGTTTTTTTGGAATAAAGATGTGAATGATGACAGGGAATAAAAATCACAATATCATGTAAACCCTTTCAAAACGAGTGGTTAGATTTGTGCCTGGAAAGACATAGATTATAGCATGTATAATCCTTTACAAACTTATTTTGAATTTTTTAGAATAGTCCTCCCCTTTCTACAACCTAGATTGTAGTATTACACTCGAAGGATAATGAGTTCGGGACTATTTTGTGAGGGTATATTTTGCAGAAAATTATGTGATATTTGACTTTTTGCAGCATAAACATAAGTTTTTAGACCTTAATCACCTTGTCAAGAATTAAAGCAAGCAATTTCTAGAAGTAAAAGAGCAAATGGAGCTATATTAGTTTTATTTATGCCAACTTTACCTTCCATAGTACAACAGTTGAATAAAAAAAGGAGAAAAAGCCACAACTACAATTGAAGTAACACAAACAGTTGTCTTAGCAGTTAGTAGTAGTAACTGACATGACTGGTACACCGTACCATCCTGAGTGGAACAGGTGTTACCAATTTCTAAAGTTAATAATAAATGGTACATAAATGTAACTTCACTGGAGGGATTTGCCAATATCTGAGATTGAATTGTGAACTTTTCTGAACTTAGAAATAAACACATTGTACTAAAACAGTAGAAGTGTAATAAAAGTTGCTATTTTTTTTTAGACAAAAGCAGGACCTGTTTTAGTTGCACTAAACCCCTTTAAAGCAGTGCCGTTGTATGGCAAAGGTTTTATCTCAGCCTATAGGGAAAACAAAATGGACAGCCCACATGTCTATGCAATAGCAGATGCTGCATTTACTGGAATGATGCGAGGTTAGATTGGTAATTTTACTTTTCAATCATGCCCTTTTATTCTTTATCTGTTACTTTGAATTTGTGAATGTAACTGTTTACCTGGGTTTTCTGATGCATATTTTTAATTGTGCAGATGGCATAAATCAATCTATCATAATTAGGTACACTTGCAGTCTTGTCTGTGTCTCTTCATATCTGTATTATTGCTGTATCAGTGTAAATCCTGACTTGTAAGGTACCAGTAAATTGAATAGACTACTAAAACTCTTTCAGATGCACAACATAGTCTTTACTTTGAGGAGTGTGCTTCATAATTTAAAATTATTCAAGAGTATGCATCCAAGTACAACACAACTATCATTGTATTGCAGTGGAGAGAGCGGGGCTGGGAAAACAGAGACAGCCAAGATTGCAATGCAATACTTAGCAGCACTTGAGGGTGAGAACGGAATGGAGTATGAGATTTTACAAACAAATTCCATTTTGGAGGCTTTTGGAAATGCTAAAACGTCAAGAAACAACAACTCCAGTCGGTTTGTAAGTTTCTGTCGTTTATGAAGAAAATATAAAATGGATAAGTACCTGATGAAGTAACAAATGTATCCTACACCCATACAGAACTTAGCATGTATCAGCAAGGCTTTATCTCTTTTCACTTTTTTCACAAAAGCATATTGAAACTAGTCCTCCTTTCTTCCTAATTTGTCACTGCAAAAGGAATACTGAGAAACTTGAATCACTTAACTACTTAAGTGCCTATTTGTGGGAGTGGGTGAACGTAAGGGGGCTGGAGTTGTCCCAGACATTATTGATCTTTTGTTGGATGCAAATGATATTTTGTACTCTTTTCTCGGTGCATGATAATTTCAATTTTTCTGGGGCATACAACATATCAATAGTTTTTCCTGGAGCCGATATGATATCGTCTTTTTAGAGTTTTTGAATTGTTATGTACTTTTTTAATTTGCAGGGGAAGCTGATTGAAATCCATTTTTCTTCAATTGGAAAGATTTGTGGAGCCAAGATCCAGATATGTATGATCAACAGTTCGATCCGTTTTTAATCATAATTTCAACTGAGACTTAAATATTCCCTAACCTATTTATTTTTTATCATGTAATTTGCTTTTGCAACATGGATCAGTTTTGCTGGAGAAGGTATTGATCACTTTCTAATAGCTTTGAAAAATTTACTTCGGTCTTCTTTACACGTTTTTTTTTTTTTGCAAAGTAAACCCACTATATTAGATCACAAATTTATCATATCTGTAAATTATAGCATATATTGTTTGGGTCTTTTGCATATAACACAGCCATTGACATATACATGTGAATATTTGTTGAACAAGCTCATATAAGCTTAATACTTAACATTTTACTCCATTTTGCTAGATTTTGGTTCAATTTGTGGTTCACTTTCAAGGAACATACTTGTTGAGAGTTAGTTAAATTGATGGATGCTATTTGCAAAAACCTATATCTAACAAAATTGTATGTATAATATACAGCTTCTATTTTCTAAACAGTCTAGAGTGGTAAAGAGAGCATCAGGCGAGAGATCATACCATGTTTTCTATCAATTATGTGCTGGTGCTTCCCGTGACCTGAAAGGTATTTATTCTATAGTGGAATCCAGCAGCGTCTAATACTTTAGCAATATCTAATTTCCTCTCATGCTTCAGATAAACTGAGAATAAAAGAAGCGATGGAGTATGACTATTTAAAGAAGGATAATTGCTTGAGAATTGATGATGTTGATGATGCTAAGCAATTTCGGTTGTTAATGGTAAATAAACAAAAGGATTATACTAAAAAGATTTTTTTGGCAAGAAGTTTAACAATCATTAACATTGTCGTTGCTTAATTTTTGTCAGAAAGCATTGGATGCAGTGAAGATATCGAAAGAAGATCAGATGAAGGTTTTTTCACTGCTATCTGCTGTTTTATGGTTGGGAAATATCAAGTTTTCTGTAATTGATAGCGAAAATCATGTTGATATTGTTTTGAATGAAGGTAATTCCTTTGTACTTCTAGTTTGGTCCATGGTTGCATGTTTGAAGTATTAGCCAAATTACATGTATATCTTATGATACATAATGAATCTACATATTATATGTCAAAATTAAAATTGACCGAATTCTGACAAACCTCTGAAGTGGTGGAGCTGAAATCCACATGATCCACTAATCACCCTTGAACTAATCATGACCCTACATGACGCAACTTGACCTGAAATTGCAGAACCCTGTAACTTGACTGGACATAACCCCAATCCAACATGGTAATTTTGAAAAATCAGACTGACTGGAAACCAGCCTGTGCCGAAGTCCGTGTTGATCCAATTTTGGACAACCCATAATCTGAAGGAGCCAAAACCTGAAAATGATGTGAACCTGAGATGAGCGGAATTTGATTTGAAGCTAAATCATAAACTGTAGTAGAACTGAGGCTTAAACCTCTTCTGCTCATACTCTGTACTGGTGATCCACTATTGAAGTATAGAAGTATCACCACATCCAAAAATTTAAACATTTGGAACTTGGGAATGGCTCAACTGGGATAGTCATCATACATACAGATGTTGTATTGCAATAAAAGAGAAAATCAGTACGAATTGCATTATTGGAATTTGGTCTGAAAACATTTTACATGTATTTGAAAAAAAAAAGATTATGCAACCAGTATGTCACTATTACTAACCCTAATCAAAATTACCTGCTACTTTAACTGATTCAAATAGCATGGACCTGAACCCACTAACCTTAATCTGTACCAAAGGGACCCCATGCATTCAAGTTGAATTGGGTCTGACTGACCCACAATCTCGAACTTCTCTGAAAAGTGAAAATTTTATACTGATCCAAACTCACCTTTACCTATACCTGAGATGACATGAACACGTGTTCATTTAAACCGGAAGAACTAGAAATCCAACCCAACATAAAACCCAGAATTACTTAAAACCCACGTCAATATGAAGTCACAACCTAAAAACCAATTCAAGCAGGTGGTAGTTGGTTCAAAGCCTGAAAATTAGCCAAATTCATGATGGCCTGAATCCTGATCCCATGTATGCAATTATCCATTACTGGAAGTGTAATGATCCGAACTTCCTCAAAAACTGATCTAGTTGAATACTTGGATGAAGACAAATCTTTTTGTCTATATTTGAATCTATATCAGCAAATTAAACACAACCTAAGACCATCCCGACCCAAAACCTGATAATCTGGAGTCCAAGAGAACCCAAAACCTATGATTTTGACCTTCCATTGATTAATCCATTTCAGAATCTTGAGTTCAATTTATTTAATTCATGGAATTGGCAGGGTTGACAAATGCAGCGAAGTTATTAGGATGCAAAAGGGCAGACTTGAAAGCTGCCCTCTCCACCCGCAAAATTCATGCAGGAAGTGACCATATTACGCAAAAGCTTACCTTAATTCAGGTACTCTCATCCTAGTGACTTATTCCTAAATTATTTTAGGTACATTTTCAAGTGTTGATTTATTTGAGTGCATTTTAGTTGTAACCCTACAAAATGTCAAAATAACACATATAGTATAGCACCAGAGAAAGAAGGAAATTCTTTTGCTTAGTCATAAATAGAGCATATACCACATAAAGTAGGAAATCCATTACATATTTTTCTTTCATCCTTACTTCAGAAGGTCAATAAGTACTTGACTCCTACACTGTTTATCTCTACATGAATGAGGAAGAAACATCAAATGGCGTTTCGAAAGGGAAAATAAACGAGGGAAATAATATAAAATTTCTATGTTTAGACTTCCACATCATACATTTGTCATTACACAAGAATATGGGTGATATTTTCTGACTTCCAAGGAATACTTGAAATTAACCATCAACTTTGTGATCCTTATCTTTCTCCTTCCATTCAATAGGCAACTGATGGTAGGGATGCACTAGCAAAGGCCATATATGTGAGTTTATTTGATTGGTTAGTGGAGAGAATAAATACGACTCTTGAGATAGGTGACAATTGCTGCAGTGGCCGATCCATAAGCATTTTGGATATTTATGGTTTTGAATCTTTCCATGTGAGTATTAATTATTTATAAATCCTATACGAACTGATGTTATTCTAGAAGAATCTTATTTCTTGTCTTTTAATAATGCAGAAGAATGGGTTTGAGCAGTTTTGCATTAACTTTGCTAATGAAAGACTACAACAGCACTTTAACCGGCACCTTTTCAAGCTTGAGCAGGAGGTACTATTCTTTGATTATAATTTTGCAATTACAACCTAGCATCTCTTTGTCGCAATTGAAACACTTTTCATGTTATTTGCAAACATAAGCCCAACAATTACTTACAGGCTTAATTTTGAACAAAATAAATAAATTGTCCTTAACCTAGTCTTTACATTACTCTGGTAAATCTTTTGAAGTAGTTAAAGCTGATACACCTAGGGGTATAATTTTATTTCCTAAGTGCAATTCCTAACTAATAGAAGGATTAAAGTGCAAATCATTCAATTCAATTGATCAAACAATTTATTCAAATCTAGCAATTCAATTCTACGAAATTAATTAAACATAAACTAAAATAATAAAAGATGAAAGTTTAGAAAGACGAAAGAAAAGAGTCGCGCGATATGTTGACGGAGTTCGACTACGCCTTCAGCTTAGCCTACATCTCCGGGTCCCCGATCCCCCATTTTGCAGTAACAAGACCAGTACGCTCCAATAAACCAATGAGTTCAATACAATGTCGAGATCTAGCTCTTTACATACAATGAATTGAGTTCACTAGATTTAAGTAGGTGTTGTGACAAAATGTACTTGGTGGATATCTTTCGCCCATTTTGAGGGAGAGTGTTGAGATTTATGGTATTTTGTAGTAGCTTTGGTAGGTTTTAGGTTTTATGTCTTTTGTAGGGTTTTTAGTGTAATAGAGTCATTATGGGTATTTTGAGAGACTAAAGTGCAAAAGAGACTGTATCTCTATATATACTCATTTGGGTCATGAATGAAATTAATCTTTTTTTGGCTGAATTTCTTCTATTATAATAGTTGGCAGTAAAACAATAAAAATTTTGGTCCAAGTCTTAACAGAAGAAGTTTGGTGTTATTTGCAAGATGATTTTTGTACAAAAAGCAAGTTCAAGATTATGATGTTTTCATTTCAGGAATATATGGAAGAAGGAATAGACTGGACTGATGTTGAATTTGTAGATAATACTGATTGTCTAAACCTATTTGAAAAGGTATGCTTATTTTGTGCTAGGAACCATTGAAAACTAATAAAGCAAAATAAACAATTGTTTATTAATTAGTTTATCTTTTGGATAGAAACCACTAGGGCTTTTTTCACTACTGGATGAAGAGTCGACCTTTCCCAAGGCGACAGATCTGACCTTTGCAAATAAGATCACTGAGCACTTAAGGACCAATCCTTGCTTCAAAGCTGAAAGAGGGGGCTCTTTTGGAATTTGCCATTATGCTGGCGAGGTTTCTTTGTAGATTTGTTTTGATTTTGCTTATTTGTCAATTTAATATAGTGTATAGCTCCTCAAAACCTTTTGAGGTCTCAAAGGGGTTTACACAAAATTTCCTAAAGACTATTTAAATGAGATGGTACCAATGAGTATTAACTCGTTTGTTTGGTATTAGGTGAGCTATGATGCTAGCGGGTTCTTGGAGAAAAACCGGGATCCACTACACTCAGAATCCATTAATTTGCTCCTATCATGTCAGAGTGAGCTCCCAACATTATTTGCATCCAATATTACCAGTGCATCTCAAACAAAATCCAACCGCAGAACAAGTTTTGATGGACAAAAGCAAACTGTTGGTACAAAATTTAAGGTAAAAAATAAATATCAAAGAGCCTTAACCTCTTGGTTAACTTGAATATTGTTTGGAGGGTTTTAACCATCTTGTCTACTGCTCAATTCAGCTTTTATTTTTGTGGTTCTTTGTTTTTCTTTTATGTTTGTATTTTCTTCATGCACGACTCATATCTTAAAACAATTTGATCTACGTAAATTTCAGGCCCAGTTATTCAAACTGATGCAACAATTGGAGGGCACAAACCCACACTTCATAAGATGCATAAAACCAAATTCAAGGCATAGAGCTGGTCTATTTGACTCTGACCTTGTATCACATCAACTCAGATGTTGTGGTGTGCTTGAGGTGGTTCGCATCTCCAGAGCTGGATACCCTACCCGTTTCACACATCAGCAATTTGCTGAACGGTGTGTTAGTTTAGTTTATTAACTGACTAATCTAAAATTACATCACTAAGAACCATAAGCAGAACTTTTTTACATATAGAAAAGGTAAACATCCAAAATGTGAAATGAACTATTGAAGTTGTATATCCTGTCTTTTTCACCACAGATTTGGATTTCTGCTAATGGGGCCGACATCATCTCAAGAGCCACTTAGTATCTCAGTTGCCATATTGCGGGAATTTAATATACATCCGGAGATGTACCAAGTTGGGTACACCAAGATATTCTTTCGAAGTGGTCAGGTAAGCTAAAATCTATCACATCAGCTTTGTCAGTTATCATGGGGTAATAATAGAGCCATTCCTGTCCATATGGTATGTAGATTGCTGTGTTAGAAGAACGTAGAAGCCGAGTTATACAAGGTATATTGTGGGCTCAAAAAGTATTCCGGGGCATGCATGCTCGACGTAAGTACCAAGTTCTCAGAGAAAGTGCAACCACCTTGCAATCATGTATGCTTTTATCTTTAAGTTTCTCATACTAAGTTTTTATTGCATCGGTTGGGGGCTTAATTTGCCCATGGTGTTTTGAAATATAACATTTTACTGTCCTTGCACAAGATATCTAACATTTCTCATATTTGCAAGTAAATCCAACAATTGGGTTAGCCCCAAGTAACATTTAAAATAAGCTCATCACTTAAGTGATTATATCACTGAATTGCCCGTCTTTGTGTTCTTGATTCAAGTAAATTTTTTAAACAATTCATTTGGTCTTGTACATAACATATTAATCCTCTTAATTTTATTTTAGTTTACATTTGGTTTTAAGGACAAAGTTGTACTGAAATTAGGGGAAAGTTTAGAATAGACCCTTTTTATGCAGATGCTTGTTTTTTTCTTTTTGCAAATATATAAATAGTTTATCAGCCCGAGTCAGAAAGTACAATTAGTCATGATTCTAAAAAATGGTAAAGGTTTAATTATGACCTCTTTTCTGTTTTCCTTGAACTAAATAGTTTGTAGGGGTGAAATAACAAGGATGGAATTTCATTCTGTGGTTAAAAGATGGAGGGCTGCTATTCTTATACAAAGTTATGTGCGCCGACGGATAGCTCGATCAATAGTTGGAAGTCGTCAGAAGGATATTGTTGTTTTGCAGTCAGGTAAATACATTTTATCGTGTTGGGCTTAAGAAAGTAGAGTTATTATGATGAAAGATATCTAATGTAGCCTTTTGCTTCTTTTTGTTGTGGAATAGTAATTCGTGGATGGTTTGGAAGGAAGCAATGTAAAGACTTGAAGAACAAACAACTATTCGAACTTAAACGAGGTCCACATAACCCACAAACTCATATTCAGGTACTTTTGTATAACGTATCTCTCTTGTTCTTGTTCTTCATGAAATCCTAACTGTCTATTTAGAAATTTGTCTTCTCTTTAAAAGATTACACCAAAACTACATCTATGTAAATGTATACTGGTTAACCTGTGCATAAAAAAATCAGGAGAAATGTGGCGGGGTAATAAATGAAGAGTTACACACACCTGTTGTAAATGATCTGGAAAGACGAGTCATAAAGGCAGAAGAGACATTGAGAGTAAAAGAGGAAGAAAATTTGATGCTTAGGCGGGCAATGAAACAGTATGAACAAAGGTGGGAGGACTATGAGGCCAAAATGAAGGAAATGGAACATATCTGGCAGAAGCAACTCACTTCCCTTCAGGTCATTTTCGCCTGTTTTTCATTATTACCTAGCAGCATTTTATTTGAACATCAACTGTGATATTCTGGATTGGTGTATAGCAAGTTCGCCGATCATTTGGTTTAATTTTTTTATACATACCCTGTAAATTTATCATGCAGGTCTTTCGGTGGCATCTTTATCTTGTGAAAATACTGTCCATGTAAACATATGATTTTAGTATGTCATGGGTGGAATTGTTTCTTCTTTTTGCAGATGAGCCTTGCGGCTGCCAAAAAGAGGCTGGAAAATGATGTGGTACGACCAGGCAACCGATTCTCCACATCTTTAGTGCACCCCCGGTATGACACAGAAGATGCAATATTAGCTGGTACCCCCACGCCAGAGGGAACTCCACCCCCTCCACCGACCCCACCATTGGAGAGCTCCATGACTATCCTGGAGTCTTCCGACCCCCATGAGGTAGTTGTCCTTTTGGAGAAGGAGTTCCAACAGAGGCAACAGGCATTCGATGCAGATGTAGTTAAGTTAATATCAGAGCCCACAAGTAGCGTAAGGGCTAATGCAGAAGTGGAGTTGACGAGGTTGAAAGAGAGGTTTACTGTATGGAAGAGGGATTATAAGGCGAGGTTAAGAGATGCAAAGTTGGCGTTGCACACATTTAATTCTGATAGTTGTCCAAAGAGATGGTGGGGCACTGTTTGGAATGCTAAATGTGTGTAATCTGAGTTTTTATCGACAAAATGTTAGAAGTTTAAATGGGGTATTGTAGAAAAATGTACATGTTTTATTTATATCATTTTTTGTGTATTGAGATATCAACATAGTTATCTATGGGGAATTCCTCATGGATACTGGAATTACTTGGAAATAGATTGAAGTCATGCCTTCCTGGGGAAAATTTGAGGGGACCTAAGGATGGTTAGTTGAACTCTGATAGGCTCGAGCATTCTGTTCAAGGCACGTACGGAGAGAATGCGGAAGAAGCCTTTACTAGCATCTTATATGATAAAACTAATAAAATCACTGTAGAGCAGATACATTTTCATAAGAGCGTGTTGGAAATAAGCATATGAGACGTGGTTCTTTTGCGTTTATTTATTTGTTTGTTCATATTTGGTAGCATTAGCAGTGTAAAGAAAAGGAAACCAATGTCATCAGTTTATATAGCATGAACATTCTTTATCTGGCTGACATGCGAGATTCTAAGAATTATGGATATAAAAAATTGATTATTAGGCACAACTAAAAATGAGACAACTGTGCAAAAATTATATAAAATGATATTTAATAGTACACCCAAGCAGTTCTAATCTACATCTTCCACCATCATACACTACACAAACGCATTACGCATCCAGCATTTCAATCCAACAACCAGAGATTTAACTTTTTAAGACCCTGGTGCAAATTTGGTAGCATAAACCCAGGCATTGTTGGCGACTGGGTCTTGAAGGTGGTCAAGTAGGTTCTCGAGGGGGCCTTTGCCGGTGACAATGGCTTGAACAAAGAAACCAAACATGGAGAACATAGCAAGACGGCCATTCTTTATTTCTTTCACCTTCAACTCAGCAAAGTTTACTGGGTCATCAGCCAAACCTAGTGGATCAAAGTACTGGCCACCGGGGTATAGGTTGTTTCCATCACCGACACCTGCGAGACCGTTGATGCGGTACCCCTCCACAAGTCCCATGAGTACAACCTGTACATAAACAAAAATGTATGAAAAATGACATAGTATTTCCAATTAGTGGACTTGAGCAGTTTAATCTTCCTGTCAAATAAATTAATGCTATTATATCCACTGGAGGTTTCCCACAAGAGTTTGTTGTGTCTAGCAAGTCACTTTAGTATGAAATAATATACAATAATAAAAAAAATATGCTTGTTGTACGACAGTACCTGGAATCCAAGAACAGCAAGGATGCTTTGGGCGTGGACAAGGTTCGGGTTGCCAAGGTAGTCAAGGCCACCCTCAGAGAAGATCTGAGCACCGGCCTTGAACCAGACGGGTTCCTTGAAGTCGACTCGGACCCACTTCTCAAGCACCTCAGGTGTGATGCATCCTAATGCACCCAACATGGCCCACCTGCCATGGATGACCTGTGCATACAAATAACACAGCTTTTTTAGAAATCATTTTTTTGGTTTGTTTTATTCATAATATCTTGAAATAAAATAAAATCTAGGAGCTTGCTAACTATCATCTACATGATAGTTACTTTTTATTGTTACTGAAGCATTGACATTTTTAATTTTTTTCTGCCGACAATTTCTAATTGGTACGCGAAAATCTGGCAATTTTGCCTAGACGATTTTTTTGCTTTTCCCTAAAACCAATTAGCGTATCTTATTAAATGTTAAATGTTATCATAGTTTTTCTTCTTTTCCTTTTTAAACAAAAGATTAGATGTTTTCTATAGACAAGCCTGCCTTTGGAAATGGCAATTGCAGTTATTGGTCCATTGGCATAAATGAACTAGAATTGCTTACAAAAGGGCAATGTAATTGCTTTATATGAAGAGCAAGGACAGGTAAAAATTGTTTTGTAACCAGCATCTTATTTAAAATATTGAAATCTGAAGGAAGGCACACACGGGTTGCTCAAATTCGGCGAACTTGGAAAGCATAATTAGATATTAACTCATTTTGAAACAAAAAGTGAAATTCAATTTAGTTTATAATTACCTCAAGAGCACGGTTTCTTGCGAAAGCCTCAGGATCAGCAGAGAGACCAGCGGTGTCCCAGCCATAGTCACCTGGGAATTCACCGGTTAGGTAGGAGGGGGTCTGGGCTGAGAATGGGCCCAGGTACTTGACGCGGTCTTTCCCGTACCAGAGATCAAGACTCTATTGATTTCCATTCAAAGGAAAAACAAAGAAAAAAATGAATATTTTTAATGATATGATATCTCATAGACTATACTATGTGGAGTGAGAGATATTAGATATAATATACTAGTTCTTGAATAGAAAATCAAACCTATGTTTCAGTGTTAATGTAAACATATCATGTGTTCCAACTACATAATTACATACTACTTCCTGTTTTTACCATAGCAACAATTATTTATTTATTGGTTTATCTTTTTATACGACATACATTTTCTTATCATCTAACTTTGTCTATTAACTTTTTGAAGGTTAAACACATGATGAGTTGACAGACATACCATGGTGTATTTGCCCCTGACCAATGAGGCAATCGACGGCATGTCATTGCGGGCTTGCCTGAGGAATGGTTTTGCCATGACCCCAGAAGAGCCAGACGCCATGAGAGTATTCAACATTTTGTAATATATCAAAACTTTTCTTGACTGATCTGTGAATTGTTGGTGTCGGATTCCCTCTATGGAGTGATTGAAACAGAGATGTGTATATGGAGTATTTGTATAGTTTTAGTTTGTGGCTAGGATAGTTGGCTCAAGGGAATGGCATGGAAGGATTTCTGGATTTGTGTGTGACCAATGAGATCAGTCCTTTGGATTTGGGTATTTCCACGTCAGCATCTCTCTATCTCTGTAATCCGATTGTCTGAACATTTTATTGAATGAGACAGTTTTGGGCCGGAAAATTAGGACCCGAAATATATAAATGCGCTTTTGGGAAAGAAGCTTCTGCTTCATCATAGTTATCCGTTTGTCTTTGGGCCTTAAGCCCACATTAGATTGAAACTAAAACACAAACAATATCATTATTACAAGACTGCAACTAGAGCTGTCAATATTCTTTTGTTTCGGGCGTTCCGTTTCGTTCCGTCCAAAACGAAACGGAAATAGAAGAGATTTTTGTTTCGTTTAACTCAGTGGAACATAAACGGAAGTGAAATTCGTTCCATTTCAGTGCAATTTTCGCGGAAATCACTGTTCCATGCGAAATGAAACGGAAATGGAAGAATTTTTTTGTTCCGTCAACGAAACAGAACGAAAACGAAACAACCTTGTTCCGCTGCCGTTTTGGACGTTCGACAGCCATAACTGCAACAAAAATTCGTAGTTAAGTTCGATTTGAAAAAATTCGAAATTAGCGAGAGAACGAATGTAGCAGGGAGGTCGCAGCCGGCCTGCACGCCTAGGTTTATGTTGGAGGGGATTTTCCTCTTATCCCCTTTCTCTCTGCCTCTCTTCCTCTTTTTCTTTCGTTTTCCCCTTGTGTGTTGATCGCAACTACTCTCTCTCTCTCCCTCTCTCTCATATGTGTACTCTTCGCTCTGCCGTGATTGTTTTACGTTAGATCGTGCACAATTCTTTTCGACTTCTCTTAGATTTTCATCCTTCCTCCGCTGCTTTGGAGGGAAAGAGATTGCATCCGCCATAACACTTTGTTTGAGCATTTTTTACTGAAATATTTAATTAATTACTGTTTATTTTGTTCATCTAACCTTTTTAGCTACAAGATTTCTCTTTTATCATTTTTATTTATTTTCTAATTCCTTTCGCTAGTACTTGTTAAATGTAGTCCCATATCTATTATTGCAGTGATGGAGTCTTTTGTTGTTTAATTTATGGATTTAAGTTTCTCTATTTCTTCTGAAAAGAACGGGATGAAGTGTTGCCGCCCTCTAAGAGATGTCACATCCAGGCCATACATTCCTCTATTGCGTTCTTCCTTGTATCAAAGTCGAACCTCTTCCTCTTGCCACACATATGGAGATAGGTTCATTCCAAATTGGACCGCAAATGGATATAGACATAGCTCAGTACCTCCTGACAGAACCAAGAAAAGACAAAGGAGCGACATCTCCTACAAAAGAGGCATACTGAAAGCAGGGCGGAGCCACCTTGCACCAGGTGCAGCTGAATTCTTTTGGAAATTTTTTTTTTCAAAAATGAACATATATTTAAAAAAAAATTTCAAAAATGAACATATATTTGAATTTTTTTTGCATAAATGACCATGTAAAATAATTTTTTCTAAAAATAACCATCATTTTGAACCCCCTTGAAAAATACCGTAAATCTTGAACCCCTCTGGCGAGAATCCTGAATCCGCCCCTAACTGAAAGCTTCTAGCTGATATTATGCTTCAGGGACGAACACGCATCCTCCTTTTCCACCAAAAAACTGTCACACTCCAAAAAATATAACTAGATTGGAGGTGTTCAATTCCATCACGTGTACTTGCTTACGAGTATACGAAAGATTTAATTTAACAAATAAAATAATAAATAATTTAACCAATTTTACACAAATAATGAACAATACACACATTTATGCACAATACACAAAACATCCAAGTCCATATATATAATCAGCGTCTATTTACAAAGTATACAATATCTACACAACGGATGCAAAGGAAAAAATACATCAAAAGATGATGATCCCATTGAGGCATGGGACCGACCATCACTACTCTAATACAAACTAATCCTAAGAAACAGGAAAAGAAAAAGTAAACAAAAGAAGTCCAAAGTGGAAGACGCCAGCAATCTCCATCCTAACGCTCTCATCTGGACATCAAAAGATCTCCTCACCTGAATTCCACAACCACCGTGGAACGTGAGTAATTTATAAAAAATACTCAGTGTGGATTAAGATAGCCTTTGAGTTTATATCCGATTCAAGATTGGACTAGTCACACTTAATGAAAATTAGTCAAGTTATACTAAAATTATTTAAGTGTCAATGAGTTAACCATTTAAGCACTTTAAGTAAAACTATCCAAATGAATGATACAATGAAACCCAAAATAAAGAAAAGAGACACATTAAGTATTTGATATAATAGTAGTACATAAGGTTTTATCAAGACTCCCAAGTCAAAGGAAAAATGAGAATAATCCCAAAGTTATAGGACATCAGGATTCGCCCCTTAGACGGGTCCCGTACTCGAGCCGCCAATCTAAAAGTAGAGTTAAGCGAGTCATGTATTCGAGCCGCCAACTTAACAAATTATGAGTTTCTAAAATGAAAATGCCCTAGTAAAACTTGAGTAACCGTGAAAAAGCACACACTCTATCAAAAGCGAACCAAGACGCCTACCTCACCAAAAGAGAAAAGATAAAATAAAAATATATGACCTCCGATGCCATACAAAAATAAGGAACTGACTACCCGTTTGAAATGATATAATATAAAAGGGAACTTCATGTACCAACTAAGAGCCAAAGATGAGCCTCAGACTTTCTCTGTACCAACCAGGGACCAAAGGAGAAAGCCCTTCGAATATAGAGATCTCGTAATACTGGCAACATAAGAATATAATAATAACGAAATAGCTCCAATATCTCTCATATGGCACGCACACTCTAAAACTGAGATATCGAACCTTATTCACTCAAAGATGAAGATTTAATATAATATATATAATAATATGGAGATTGAAAAGTAAAACTCTCTAACGGCACTACGAGCCATCAAGTGATGAACTCGTTTGGTGGGCATCAGTCGGTTGTCTCTGAAGACATCCCGATAAGAGTATCCCACAGGCTATGTCAGACACCGTGACACGTAAAACCAGCATGATGCCCTCAAACCACATCCAGTTGGTGATAACCGTCCCGACACTCATCACTTCCAACAAATACATATAACATTAAGTACGTATCTACCTAATAAAGTAGCTATATGCTATACAATATGTATATCAGATTTCACATGAGTGGTAACCTTTCAAGAAATACTTCTGATCAGAGTACTTCATTTATGAGTGGTAACCTTTCAAGAAAAATCCACAAAGCATTGTATCTTACTACGAGAAGAATTTATTCTTCGAGTACTTCATTTAGGGGTTGTAACCATTCACAAAACAAGATGAAGAAGCATAGAATGACAATTTTTGTGCTTCATGTTCGAGTACTTAATTTATGAATGATTCTGATCAGAGTACACTTATGGGTCGTACTAATTAAAGAAAACACTACGAAGAAGCATAGATTACCACTCTAGGTGCTTTATGTCATAGTACTTCATTTAAGAGTGATAACCATTAAGGAAAACACCAGAAAACATCTTATTCTATTACGAGAAGTGTTTCAGATCAGATTACATCACTTATGGGTGGTAACATTTCAAGAAATCTCCACAAGGCCTCATAACCTACTAGGAGAAGTGTATCTTCTTCGAGTACTTCATTTAATGGTGGTAAACATTTACTAAAAGACCACGAAGAAGCATATAAATATGCTTCATGTCCGAGTACATCATTTATGGGCTGTAAGCAATCAACAAAACACCGAAAAACATCTTATCCTACTACAACAAATTTTTTTATCTGAGTACTTCATTTATGTGTGGTAACCATTAAATAAAACACCACAAAGCATCTTATCCTACAACGAGAAGAGTTTCAGATCCAATTACTTCATTTATGGGTGGTAACCATTCAAGAAAACATCACAAAACATTTTATGCATCTATGAGAAATGTTCTGATTAAAGTACTTCATTTATGGGGTGCTAACCATTAAAGAAAACATCACAAAACATCTTATCCTACTATGAGAGGTGCTCTAATAAGATTACTTCGTTCAAGAAAACTCCACAAAGCATCATATCTTACTACGAGAATAGTTTCTTCTCCGAGTATTTCATTTAAGTGTTGTAATCATTCACCAAAACACTACGAAGATGCATAAAATATCACTTTATGTGTTTCATGTCCGAGTACGTAATTTAGAAGTGATTCTGATTCGGGTACTTCACTTATGGGTCATAACCATTAAAGAAAACACCACACAATATATTATCCTACTACGAGAAGTGTTTCAGATACGATTACTTCATTTATGGGTGGCCATCAAAGAAAACACCACAAAATATCTTGTCCTTCTATGAGAAGTGTTTCTGATCATAGTACTTCAATTATGGGTGGAAACCATTAAAGAAGACACCACAAAGCATCTTATCCTACTATTAGATGTGTTTCAAAACGAATTACTTCATTTATAAAATCCACACAAAGCATCATAGCCAACTACGGGAAGTGTTTGTTCTTCGAATACCTCAGTTAAGGGTGGTAACTTTCCACTACAACACAACGAAGGAGCATAGATTACCACTCTAGGTGCTTCATGTCCGAGTACTTCATTCAAGGGTGGTAACCATTAATGAAAACACCACAAAGCATCTTATCCTATTACGAGAAGTGTTTTAGATCAGGTTACTTCATTTACGGGTGGTAAAGTTTCAAGAAAATTCCACAAAGCCTCATAGCCTACTACGAGAAGTGTTCCTTCTTCGAGTACTTCATTTAATGGTGGTAACCATTCACAAAAACACCACGATGAAGCACAAAATACCATTCTTTGTACTTTATTCCGGAGTACTTCATTTATGGGCAACCAATCGAGAAAACACCACAAACATCTTATCCTACCACGAGAATTGTTTTCTATCTGAGTACTTCATTTATGGGTGGTAACCTCTAAAGAAAACACCACCAAACATCATATCCTACTATGAGAAGTGTTTCTGATCAGAGTACTTCATTTTTTATTGGTAACATTTCAAGAAAACTACACAAAGCATCATATCTTACTACGAGAAGAGTTTCTTCTCGAGTACTTCATTTAGGTGTTGTAACCATTCACTAAAACACCACGAAGAAGCATGGAATACTACTTTATGTGCTTCATGTTCGAGCTCTTAATTTATGACTGATTCTGATCAGAGTCCTTCATTTATGGGTGGTAACCATTAAAGAAAACACAACAAAGCATCTTACCCTACTATGAGAAGTGTTTCAGATTCAATTACTTCATTTGTGAATGGTAACCATTCAAGAAAACACCACAAAGCATCTTTTGATTCTGATTCGAATACTTCACTTATGGGTCGTAACCATTAAAGAAAACACCACACAACATCTTATCCAACTACGAGAAGTAATTCATATTCGATTACTTCATTTATGGGTGGTAACCATTAAAGAAAACACTACAAAACATCTTATCCTTCTATGAGAAGTGTTTCTGATCGGAGTACTTCAATTATGGGTGGTAACCATTAGAGAAGACAACACAAAGCATCTTATCCTACTACTAGATGTGTTTCAAAACGAATTACTTCGTTTATGGGTGGTATGTTTAATAAAATCCACACAAAGCATCATAGCCTACTACAAGAAGTATTTGTTCTTCGAATACCTCAGTTAAGGGTGGTAACTTTCCACTACAACACAATGAAGGAGCATAGATTACCACACTAGGTGCTTCTGTACGAGTACTTCATTCAAAGGTTGTAACCATTAATGAAAAAACCACAAAGCATCTTATCCTATTACGAGAAGTGTTTCAGATCGGATTACTTCATTTATGGGTGGTAACGTTTCAAAATATTCCACAAAGCATCATAGCCTACTACGTGAAGTGTTTGTTCTTTGAGTACTCCATTTAGTGGTGGTTACCATTCACTAAAACACCACAAAGAAGCATAAAATACCACTATGTGTGCTTAATGCATAGTATATCATTTATGGGCGGTAAACAATCAAGAAAAGACCAAAAAGCATCTTATCAGATTACTTCATTTATGGGTGCTAATCATTAAAGAAAATACCACAAAACATCTTATCCTACTATTAGAAATGCTTCTAATCAGAGTACTTCATTTATGAGTGGTAACCTTTCAAGAAAAATCTACAAAGCATTGTATCTTACTACGAGAAGAATTTATTCTCTGAGTACTTCATTTAGGCGTTGTAACCATTCACCAAAACACCATGAAAAAGCATAGAATGCCAATTTTTGTGCTTCATGTCCGAGTACTTAATTTATGAATGATTCTGATCAGAGTACTTCACTTATTGGTCGTACTAATTAAAGAAAACACTACGAAGGAGCATAGTTTACCACTCTAGGTGCTTCATGTCGGAGTACTTCATTTAAGGGTGGTAACCATTAAAGAAAATACTGCAAAGCATCTTATCCTATTACGAGAAGTGTTTCAGATCATATTACATCATTTATGGGTGGTAACGTTTCAAGAAATCTCCACAAGACCTCATATCCTATCATGAGAAGTGTTTCTTCTTCGAGTAATTCATTTAAAGGTGATAAACATTTACTAAAAGACCACGAAGAAGTCCTGCAACGAGAAGAGTTTCAGATCCAATTACTTCATTTCTGGGTGATAACCATTCAAGCAAACACCACAAAGCATTTATCTTCTATGAGAAATATTTCTGATCAGAGTACTTCATTTATGTGTGCTAACCATTAAAGAAAATACCACAAAACATCTTATCCTACTATGAGAGGTGCTCTTATAATATTACTTAATTTATGAGTGGTAACTTTTCAAGAAAACTCCACAAAGTATCATATCTTATTACGAGAAGAGTTTTTTCTTCGAGTACTTCATTTAAGTGTTGTAACCGTTCACAAAAACACCACGAAGATGCATAGAATACAAATTTATGTGCTTCATATCCTAGTACTTAATTTAGGAGTGATTCTGAATCAAGTACTTCACTTATGAGTCATAACCATTAAGGAAAACACCACACAACATCTTATCCTAATATGAGAAGTGTTTCAGATCCGATTACTTCATTTATGGGTGGTAACCATTAAAAAAAACACCACAAAATATCTTGTCCTTCTATGAGAAATGTTTCTGATCATAGTACTTCAATTATGGATAGTAACCATTAGAGAATACACCACAAAGCATCTTATCCTACTACTAGATATGTTTCAAAACGAATTACTTCGTTTATGGGTGGTAACGTTTCATAAAAAAAACAAAAAGCATCATGGCCTCCTACGAGAAGTGTTTGTTCTTCAAATACCTCAGTTAAGGGTGGTAACTTTCCACTACAACACAATGAAGGCGCATAGATTACCACACTAGGTGCTTCTGTCCGAGTACTTCATTCAAAGGTTGTAACCATTAATGAAAAAACCACAAAGAATCTTATCCTATTACGAGAAGTGTTTCAGATCGGATTACTTCATTTATGGGTGGCAACGTTTCAAAAAAACTCCACAAAGCCTCATAGCCTACTACGTGAAGTGTTTGTTCCTTGAGTACTCCATTTAGTAGTGGTCACCATTCACTAAAACACCACAAAGAAGCATAAAATACCACTCTGTGTACTTAATGCATAGTATATCATTTATGGGCGGTAAACAATCAATAAAAGACCAAAAAACATCTTATCAGATTATTCATTTATGAGTGCTAACCATTAAAAAAAATACCACAAAAATATCTTATCCTACTATTAGAAATGCTTCTAATCAGAGTACTTCATTTATGAGTGGTAACCTTTCAAGAAAAATCTACAAAGCATTGTATCTTACTACGAGAAAAGTTTCTTCTCAGAGTAATTCATTTAAGTGTTATAACCATTCACCAAAACACCACGAAGATGCATAGAATATCACTTTATGTGCTTCATATCGGAGTACTTAATTTAGGAGTGATTATGATTCAAGTACTTCACTTATGGGTCGTAACCATTAAAGAAAACAACACACAACATCTTATCCTATTGCAAGAAGTGTTTCAGATCCGATTACTTCATTTATGGGTGGTAACCATTCAAGAAAACACCACAATACATCTTGTCCTTCAATGAGAAGTGTTTCTGATCATAGTACTTCAATTATGGGTGGTAACCAATAGAGAAGACACTACAAAGCATCTTATCGTACTACTAGATGTGTTTCAAAATGAATTACTTCGTTTATGGGTGGTAACATTTTATAAAAACCACACAAAGCATCATAGCATACTACGAGAAGTCTTCGTTCTTCGAATACCTCAATTAAGGGTGGTACCTTTCCACTACAACACAACGAAGGAGCATAGATTACCACTCTAGGTACTTCATGTCCGAGTACTTCATTCAAGGGTGATAACCATTAATAAAAAAAACAACAAAGCATCTTATCCTATTACAAGAAGCGATTCAGATTTGGTTGCTTCATTTATGTGTGGTAACGTTTCAAGAAAACTCCACAAAGCCTCATAGCCTACTACGAGAAGTGTTTCTTCTTCGAGTACTTCATTTAATGATGGTAATCATTCACTAAAACACCACGAATAAGCATAGAATACCACTTTGTGTGCTTCATGCCGGAGTACATCATTTATGGACGATAAACAATCGAGAAAACACCACAAACAACTTATGCTAATACGAGAAGTGTTTCTTATTTGAGTACTTCATTTATGAGTGATAACCACTAAAGAAAACACCTCAAAGCATCCTATCCTACTATGAGTAGTGTTTCTGATCAGAGTACTTCATTTATGAGTGGTAACCTTTCAAGAAAACTCCACAAACCATCATATCTTACAACGAGAAGAGTTTCTTCTTCGAGTACTTCATTTAATGGTGATAACCATTCACTAAAACACTACGAAGAAGCATAGAATAACACTCTTTGTGCTTCATGCCGGAGGACATCATTTATGGGCGGTAAATAATCGAGAAAACACCACAAACATCTTATCCTACTACGAGAAGTGTTCCTTATCTGATTACTTCATTGATGGGTGGTAACCATTAAACAAAACATCAAAAAGAAATGTATCTTAGCCTACTACATTTATGGGTGGTAACATTTCAAGAAATCTCCACAAAATTTCATAGCCTACTACGAGAAGTGTTTCTTCTTCGAGTACTTCATTTAATGGTGGTAAACATTCACTAAAAGACCATGAAGAAGCATATAAATGTGCTTTATTTCCGAGTACATCATTTATGAGCGGTAACCAATTAAGAAAATACCAAAAAACATCTTATCTTACTACGACAAGTGTTTCTTATCTGAGTACTTCATTTATGGATGGTAACTATAAAAGAAACAACACAAAGTATCTTATCTATCCTACAATGAGAAGAGTTTCAGATCCAATTACTTCATTTGTGAGTGGTAACTATTCAAGAAAACACCACAAAGCATTTTATGCGTCTATGAAATCTTTTTTCATCAGAGTACTTCATTTATGGATGTTAACCATGAAAGAAAACATCACAAAACATTTTATCCTACTATGAATAGTGTTTCTAATAAATTACTTAATTTATGAGTGATAACCTTTCAAAAAAACTTCACAAAGCATCATATCTTACTACGAGAAGATTTTCTTCTCCGAGTACTTCATTTAAGTGTTGTAACCATTCACCAAACTACCACGAAGAAGCATAGAATATCACTTTATGTGCTTCATGTCGGAGTACTAATTTATGAGTGATTCTGATCAGAATACTTCACTTATGGGTCGTAACCATTATAGAGAACACCACACAACATCTTATCCTACTACGAGAAGTGTTTCAGATCTGATTACTTTATTTATGGGTGGTAACCATTCAAGAAAACACCACAAATCATTTATGTGTTGTAACCATTCACTAAAACTCCACGAAGAAGCATGAAATACTACTCTATGTGCTTCATGTCCGAGCACTTAATTTATGACTGATTATGATCAGAGTCCTTCATTTATGGGTGGTAACTATTAAAAAATTACCACAAAGAATCTTATCCTACTACGAGAAGTGATTCAGATCCAATTACTTCTTTTATGGGTGTTAACCATTCAAGAAAACACCACAAATCATCTTATGCTGCTATGTGAAGTGTTTCTGTTCAGGTTACTTCATTTTTAGGTGCTTGCAATTAAATAAAACACCACAAAGCATCCTATCCTACTATGAGAAGTGTTTCTGAACAGAGTACTTCATCTATGAGTGGTAACCTTTCAAGAAAACTCCAAAAAGCAACGTATTTTACTACGAGAAGAGTTTAATCTCCGAGCACTTCATTTAGGTATTGTAACCATTCACCAAACACGATGAAGAAGCATAGAATGTCACTTTATGTACTTCATGTCCGAGTACTTAATTTTTGAATGATTCCGATCAGAATACTTCACTTATGGGTCGTACCCATTAAAGAAAACACCACGAATGAGCATAGATTACCACTCTAGTTGCTTCATGTCGGAGTCCTTCATATAATGGTGGTAACCATTAAAAAAAACACCGCAAAGCATTTTATCCTTTTACGATAAGTGTTTCAGATCATATTACTTCATTTATGGGTGATAACGTTTCAAGAAATCTACACAAAGCCCCATAGCCTACTGCAAGAAGTGTTTCTTCTTCGAGTACTTCATTTAATGGTGGTAAACATTCACTAAAAGACCACGAAGAAGCATATAAATGTGCTTCATGTTCGAGTACATCATTAATGAACAGTAAACAATGAAGAAAACACCAAAAACATCTTATCCTACTACGACAAGTGTTTCTTATCTGAGTACTTCATTTATGGATGGTAACCATTAAAGAAAACACCACAAAGAATCTTATCCTACAATGAGAAGAGTTTCAGATCCAATTACTTCATTTATGGGTGCTAACCATTAAAGAAAACACTACAAAACATCTTATCCTACTACGAGAAGTGTTTGTTATTCGAATACCTCAATTAAGGGTGGTAACATTCCACTACAACACGAAGAATGAGCATAGATTACCACTCTAGGTGCTTCATGTTCGAGGACTTCATTCAAGGGTGGTAACCATTCAAGGTGCTTCATGTCCTATTATGAGAAGTTTTTCAGATCAGGTTACTTCATTTATGGGTGTTAACGTTTCAAGAAAACACCAAAAAGCCTCATAGCCTACTACGAGAAGAGTTTCTTCTTCGAGTACTTCATTTAATGGTGATAACCATTCACTAAAACACTACGAAGAAGCATAGAATAACACTATTTGTGCTTCATGCCGGAGGACATCATTTATGGGCGGTAAATAATCGAGAAAACACCACAAACATCTTATCCTACTACGAGAAGTGTTCCTTATCTGATTACTTCATTGATGGGTGGTAACCATTAAACAAAACACCAAAAAGAAATGTATCTTACTACGAGAAGAGTTTAATCTCCGAGTACTTCATTTAAGTGTTGTAACCATTCACCAAAACACCAAGAAGAAGCATAGAAAGCCGCTTTATGTATTTCATGCCCGAGTACTTACTATATGAATGCTTCTGATCAGAGTACTTCACTTATGGGTCGTACCCATTAAAGAAAACACCACGAATGAGCATAGATTACCAATCTAGGTGCTTCATGTCGGAGTTCTTCCTTTAAGGGTGGTTACCATTAAATAAAACACCGCAAAGCATCTTAACCTTTTACGAGAAGTGTTTCCAGATTACTATATTTATGGGTGGTAACGTTACAAAAAATCTCCACAAAGCCTCATAGCCTACTACGAGTATTTCATTTAATGGTGGTGAACATTCACTAAAAGACCACGAAGAAGCATATAAATGTGGTTCATTTTCGAGTACATCATTTATGGGCGGTAAATAATCAATAAAATACCAATAAACATCTTATCCTACTATGACAAGTGTTTCTTATCTGAGTACTTCATTTATGGGTGGTAACCATTAAAGAAAACACCACAAAAGCATCTTATCCTACAATGAGAAGAGTTTCAGAACCAATTACTTCTTTTATGGGTGGTAACCATTCAACAAAACACCACAAAGCATTTTATGATTCTATGAGAAATGTTTCTGATTAGAGTACTTTATTTAGATTACTTCGTTATGAGTGGTAAACTTTCAAGAAAACTCCACAAAGCATCATATCTTACTACGAGAAGAGTTTCTTCTCAGAGTAATTCATTTAAGTGTTATAACCATTCACCAAAACACCACGAAGATGCATAGAATATCACTTTATGTGCTTCATATCGGAGTACTTAATTTAGGAGTGATTATGATTCAAGTACTTCACTTATGGGTCGTAACCATTAAAGAAAACAACACACAACATCTTATCCTACTGCAAGAAGTGTTTCAGATCCGATTACTTCATTTATGGGTGGTAACCATTCAAGAAAACACCACAATACATCTTGTCCTTCAATGAGAAGTGTTTCTGATCATAGTACTTCAATTATGGGTGGTAACCATTAGAGAAGACACCACAAAGCATCTTATCGTACTACTAGATGTGTTTCAAAATGAATTACTTCGTTTATGGGTGGTAACATTTTATAAAAACCACACAAAGCATCATAGCATACTACGAATACCTCAATTAATGGTGGTACCTTTCCACTACAACACAACGAAGGAGCATAGATTACAACTATAGGTACTTCATGTCCGAGTACTTCATTCAAGGGTGATAACCATTAATAAAAAAAAACAACAAAGCATCTTATCCTATTACAAGAAGCGATTCAGATTTGGTTGCTTCATTTATGTGTGGTAACGTTTCAAGAAAACTCCACAAAGTCTCATAGCCTACTACAAGAAGTGTTTCTTCTTCGAGTACTTCATTTAATGATGGTAATCATTCACTAAAACACCACGAATAAGTATAGAATACCACTTTGTGTGCTTCATGCCGGAGTACATCATTTATGGAAGATAAACAATCGAGAAAACACCACAAACATCTTATGCTAATACGAGAAGTGTTTCTTATTTGAGTACTTCATTTATGAGTGGTAACCACTAAAGAAAACACCTCAAAGCATCCTATCATACTATGAGTAGTGTTTCTGATCAGAGTACTTCATTTATGAGTGGTAACCTTTCAAGAAAACTTCACAAACCATCATATCTTACAACGAGAAGAGTTTCTTCTCGAGTACTTCATTTAGGTGTTGTAACCATTCACTAAAACACCACGAAGAAGCATGAAATACTACTCTATGTGCTTCACGTCCGAGCACTTAATTTATGTCTGATTCTAATCAGAGCTTCATTTATGGGTGGTAACCATTAAAGAAAACCACAAAGCATCTTATCCTACTACGAGAAGTGTTTCTGATCCAATCACTTCATTTATGGGTGGTAACCATTCATGCAAACACCAGAAAGTATCTTATGTTTCAATGTGATATGTTTCTGATCAGATACTTTATTTATGGGTGCTAACTATTAAAGAAAACACTACAAAACATCTTATCCTACTATGAGAGGGGTGTTTCTAATCAGAGTACTTCATTTATGAGTGATAACCTTTCAAGAAATTCTACAAAGCATCGTATCTTACTACGAGAAGAGTTTATTCTCCGAGTACTTCATTTAAGTGTTGTAACTATTCACCAAAACACCACGAAGAAGCATAGAATGCCACTTTATGTGCTTCATGTCCGAGTACTTAATATATGAATGATTCTGATCAGAGTACTTCACTTATGGGTCGTACCCATTAAAGAAAACACCACGAATGAGCATAGAATATAATTCTAGGTGCTTCATGTCGGAGTACTTCATTTAAGGGTGGTAACCATTAAAGAAAATACCGCAAAGCATCTTATCCTATTACGAGAAGTGTTTCAGCTCAGATGACTTCATTTATGGGTGGTAACATTTCAAGAAATCTCCACAAAATTTCATAGCCTACTACGAGAAGTGTTTTTCTTCGAGTACTTCATTTAATGGTGGTAAACATTCACTAAAAGACCACGAAGAAGCATATAAATGTGCTTTATTTCCGAGTACATCATTTATGAGCGGTAACCAATTAAGAAAACACCAAAAAACATCTTATCTTACTACGACAAGTGTTTCTTATCTGAGTACTTCATTTATGAATGGTAACTATAAAAGAAACAACACAAAGTATCTTATCTATCCTACAATGAGAAGAGTTTCAGATCCAATTACTTCATTTGTGAGTGGTAACTATTCAAGAAAACACCACAAAGCATTTTATGCGTCTATGAAATCTTTTTTCATCAGAGTACTTCATTTATGGATGTTAACCATGAAAGAAAACATCACAAAACATTTTATCCTACTATGAGAAGTGTTTCTAATAAATTACTTAATTTATGAGTGGTAACCTTTCAAGAAAACTTCACAAAGCATCATATCTTACTACGAGAAGATTTTCTTCTCCGAGTACTTCATTTAAGTGTTGTAACCATTCACCAAACCACCACGAAGAAGCATAGAATACCACTTTATGTGCTTCATGTCGGAGTACTAATTTATGAGTGATTCTGATCAGAATACTTCACTTATGGGTCGTAACCATTATAGAGAACACCACACAACATCTTATCCTACTACGAGAAGTGTTTCAAAATGAATTACTTCGTTTACGGGTGGTAACGTTTCATGAAAACCACACAAAGAATCTTAGCCTACTACAAGAAGTGTTTGTTCTTCGAATACCTCAGTTAAGGGTGGTAACTTTCCACTACAACACAATGAAGGAGCATAGATTACCACTCAAGGTACTTCATATCCGAGTACTTCATTCAAGGGTGGTAACCATTAACGAAAACACCACGTAGCATCTTATTCTATTACAAGAAGTGTTTCAGATCGAGTTACTTCATTTATGGGTGGTAACGTTTCAAGAAAATTTAACAAAGCCTCATAGCCTACTACGAGATGTGTTCCTTATTCGAGTACTTCATTTAATGGTGGTGACCATTCACAAAAACACCATGCAGAAACATAGAATACCATTCTTTGTACTTCATTCCGGAGTACTTCATTTATGGACGGTAAACAATCGAAAAACACCACAAACATCTTATCCTACCACGATAAGTGTTTCTATCTGAGTACTTCATTTATGGGTGGTAACTACTAAAGAAAACACCACAAAGCATCATATCCAACTATGAGAAGTGTTTTTTATCATAGTACTACATTTATGAGAGGTAACCTTTCAAGAAAACATCACAAAGCATCATATCTTACTTTGAGAAGAGTTTCTTCTCGAGTACTTCATTTAGGTGTGTTGTAACCATTCACTAAAACTCCACGAAGAAGCATGGACTACTACTCTGTGTGCTTCATGTCCGAGCATTTAATTTATGACTGATTCTGATCAGAGTCCATTTATGGGTGGTATCTTTTAAAAAATCACCACAAAGCATCTTATCCTACTACGAGAAGTGATTCAGATCCAATTACTTCTTTTATGGGTGTTAACCATTCAAGAAAACACCACAAATCATCTTATGCTGCTATGTGAAGTGTTTCTGTTCAGATTACTTCATTTATATGTGCTTACCATTAAAGAAAACACCACAAAACATCTTATCCTACTATGAGAAGTGTTTCTGATCAGAGTACTTCATTTATGAGTGGTAACCTTTCAAGAAAACTCCAAAAAGCAACGTATTTTACTACGAGAAGGGTTTAATCTCCGAGCACTTCATTTAGGTATTGTAACCATTCACCAAACACGATGAAAAAGCATAGAATGCCACTTTATGTGCTTCATGGTTCGAGTACTTAATTTATGAATGATTCTGATCAGAATACTTCACTTATGGGTCGTACCCATTAAAGAAAACACCACGAAGGAGCATAGATTACTACTCTAGGTGCTTCATGTCAGAGTCCTTCATATAATGGTGGTATGCATTAAAGAAAACATCGCAAAGCATCTTATCCTTTTACGATAAGTGTTTCAGATCATATTACTTCATTTATGGGTGGTAACGTTCCAAGAAATCTACACAAAGCCTCATAGCCTACTGCAAGAAGTGTTTCTTCTTTGAGTACTTCACTTAATGGTGGTAAACATTCACTAAAAGTCCACGAAGAAGCATATAAATGTGCTTCGAGTCCAAGTACATCGTTTATTAACAGTAAACAATGAAGAAAACACCAAAAATATCTTATCCTACTACGACAAGTATTTCTTATCTGAGTACTTCATTTATGGGTGGTAACCATTAAAAAAAAAACACCACAAAGCATCTTATCCTACAACGAGAAGAGTTTCAGATCCAATTACTTCATTTATGGGTGGTAAACATTCAAGAAAACGCCACAAAGCATTTTATGCTTCTATGAGAAATGTTTCTAATCAGAGTACTTCATTTATGGGTGCTAACCATTAATGAAAACACTACAAAGCATCTTATCCTACTACGAGAAGTGTTTGTTCTTCGAATACCTCAATTAAGGGTGGTAACATTCCACTACAACACGACGAAGGAGCATAGATTACCACTCTAGGTGCTTCATGTTCGAGTACTTCATTCAAGGGTGGTAACCATTCAAGGTGCTTTATGTCCTCTTACGAGAAGTGTTTCAGATCAGGTTACATTATTTATGGGTGGTAATGATTCAAGAAAACTCCACAAAGCCTCACTACGAGAAGAGTTTCTTCTTCGAGTACTTCATTTAATGGTGATAACCATTCACTAAAACACTACGAAGAAGCATAGAATAACACTCTTTGTGCTTCATGCCGGAGGACATCATTTATGGGCGGTAAAGAATCGAGAAAACACCACAAACATCTTATCCTACTACGAGAAGTGTTCCTTATCTGATTACTTCATTGATGGGTTATAACCATTAAACAAAACACCACAAAGCATCATATCCTACTATGAGAAGTGTTTCTTATCAGAGTACTGCATTTATGAATGGTAACCTTTCAAGAAAACCCCACAAAACATCATATCTTACTACGAGAAGAGTTTCTTCTCCAGTACTAAAATTAGGTATTGTAACCATTCACTAAAACACCACGAAGAAGCATGAAATACCACTCTATGTGCTTCATGTCCCAACGCTTAATTTATGACTGATTCTGATCAGAGTCCTTCATTTATGGGTGGTAACCATTAAAGAAAACACCACAAAGCATCTTATCCTACAACGATAAGTGTTTCAGATCCAACTACTTCATTTATTGGTGGTAACCATTCAAGAAATTACCACAAAGCATCTTATGCTTCTTTGTGAAGTGTTTCAGATCATATTACTTTATTTATGGGTGCTAACCATTAAAGAAAATACCACAAAACATCTTATCCTACTATGAGAAGTGTTTCTAATCAGTGTACTTCATTTATGAGTGGTTACCTTTCAAGAAAACTCCAAAAAGAAATGTATCTTACTACGAGAAGAGTTTTATCTCCGAGTACTTCATTTAAGTGTTGTAACCATTCACCAAAACACCAAGAAAAAGCATAGAATGCCACTTTTTGTATTTCATGCCCGAGTACTTACTATATGAATGCTTCTGATCAGAGTACTTCACTTATGGGTCGTACCCATTAAAGAAAACACCACGAATAAGCATAGATTACCAATCTAGGTGCTTCATGTCGGAGTACTTCCTTTAAGGGTGGTAACCATTAAATAAAACACCGCAAAGCATCTTAACCTTTTACGAGAAGTGTTTCCAGATTACTATATTTATGGGTGGTAACGTTTCCAAAAATCTCCACAAAGCCTCATAGCCTACTACGAGTATTTCATTTAATGGTGGTGAACATTCACTCAGAGACAACGAAGAAGCATAGTGCTTCATGTTCGAGTACATCATTTATGGGCGGTAAATAATCAATAAAATACCAATAAACATCTTATCCTACTATGACAAGTGTTTCTTATCTGAGTACTTCATTTTTTGGTGGTAACCATTAAAGAAAACACCACAAAGCATCTTATCCTACAATGAGAAGAGTTTCAGAACCAATTACTTCTTTTATGGGTGATAACCATTCAACAAAACAACAGAAATCATTTTATGCTTCTATGAGAAATGTTTCTGATTAGAGTACTTTATTTATGGGTGCTAACTATTTAAGAAAACCCAACAAAACATCTTATCCTACTATGAGAAGTGCTTCAGATAAGATTACTTCGTTATGAGTGGTAAACTTTCAAGAAAACTCCACAAAGCATCATATCTTACTACGAGAAGAGTTTCTTCTCAGAGTAATTCATTTAAGTGTTATAATCATTCACCAAAACACCACGAAGATGCATAGAATATCACTTTATGTGCTTCATATCGGAGTACTTAATTTAGGAGTGATTATGATTCAAGTACTTCACTTATGGGTCGTAACCATTAAAGAAAACAACACACAACATCTTATCCTACTGCAAGAAGTGTTTCAGATCCGATTACTTCATTTATGGGTGGTAACCATTCAAGAAAACACCGCAATACATCTTGTCCTTCAATGAGAAGTGTTTCTGATCATAGTACTACAATTATGGGTGGTAACCATTAGAGAAGACACCACAAAGCATCTTATCGTACTACTAGATGTGTTTCAAAATGAATCACTTCGTTTATGGGTGGTAACATTTTATAAAAACCACACAAAACATCATAGCATACTACGAGAAGTCTTTGTTCTTCGAATACCTCAATTAAGGGTGGTACCTTTCCACTACAACACAACAAAGGAACATAGATTACCACTCTAGGTACTTCATGTCCGAGTACTTCATTCAAGGGTGGTAACCATTAATCAAAAACCACAAAGTATTTTATCCTATTACAAGAAGTGATTCAAATTTGGTTACTTCATTTATGTGTGGTAACGTTTCAAGAAAACTCCACAAAGCCTCATAGCCTACTACGAGAAGTGTTTCTTCTTCGAGTACTTCATTCACTAAAACACCACGAAGAAGCATAGAATACCACTTTGTGTGCTTCATGCCGGAGTACATCATTTATGGACAATAAACAATCGAGAAAACACCACAAAACATCTTATGCTAATACGAGAAGTATTTCTTATTTGAGTACTTCATTTATGGGTGGTAACCACTAAATAAAATACCTCAAAGCATCATATCCTATTATGAGTAGTGTTTCTAATCAGAGTATTTCATTTATGAGTGGTAACATTTCAAGAAAACTCCACAAACCATTATATCTTACAATGAGAAGAGTTTCTTCTCGAGTTCTTCATTTAGGTGTTGGAACCATTCACTAAAACACCACGAAGAAGCATGAAATACTACTCTATGTGCTTCATGTCCGGGCACTTAATTTATGACTGATTCTGATCAGAGTCCTTCATTTATGGATGGTAACCATTAAAGAAAACCACAAAGCATCTTATCCTACTACGATAAGTGTTTCTGATACAGTCACTTCATTTATGGGTGGTAACCATTCAAGAAAATACCACAAAGTATCTTATGCTTCTATGTGATATGTTTCTGATCAGATACTTTATTTATGGGTGCTAACTATTAAAGAAAACACCACAAAGCATCTTATCCTACTATGAGAGGTGTTTCTAATCAGAATACTTCATTTATGAATCGTAACCTTTCAAAAAATTCTACAAAGCATCGTATCTTACTACGAGAAGAGTTTATTCTCCGAGTACTTCATTTAAGTGTTGTAACTATTCACCAAAACATCACGAAGAAGCATAGAATGCCACTTTATGTGTTTCATGCCCGAGTACTTAATTCTATGAATGAGTCTGATCAGAGTACTTCACTTTTGGGTCGTACCCATTAAAGAAAACACCACGAATGAGCATAGAATATCAATCTAGGTGGTTCATGTCGGAGTACTTCATTTAAGGGTGGTAACCATTCAAGAAAACACCACAAAGCATTAAATGCTTCTATGAAATGTTTTTTTATCAGAGTACTTCATTTATGGATGTTAACCACAAAAGAAAACACCACAAAGCATTTTATCCTACTATGAGAAGTGTTTCTAATAAATTACTTAATTTATGAGTGGTAACCTTTCAAGAAAACTTCACAAAACATCATATCTTACTACGAGAAGATTTTCTTCTCCGAGTACTTCATTTAAGTGTTGTAACCATTCACCAAACCACCACGAAGAAGCATAGACTGCCACTTTATGTGCTTCATGTCCGAGTACTAATTTATGAGTGATTCTGATTAGAATACTTCACTTATGGGTCGTAACCATTATAGAGAACACCACACAACATCTTATTCAAGAAAACACCACAAAACATCTTTTCCTTCTATGAGGAGTGTTTCTGATCATAGTACTTCAATTATGGGTGGTAACCATTAGATAAGACACCACAAAGTATCTTATCCTACTACTTGAAGTGTTTCAAAATGAATTACTTCGTTTACGGGTGGTAACGTTTCATTAAAACCACACAAAGCATCTTAGCCTACTACAAGAAGTGTTTGTTCTTCAAATACCTCAGTTAAGGGTGGTAACTTTCCACTACAACACAACGAAGGAGCATAGATTACCACTCAAGGTGCTTCATATCCGAGTACTTCATTCAAGGGTGGTAACCATTAACGAAAACACCACAAAGCATCTTATCCTATTACGAGAAGTGTTTCAGATCGAGTTACTTCATTTATGGGTGGTAACGTTTCAAAAAAACTCCACAAAGTCTCATAGCCTACTACGAGAATTATTTCTTCTTTGAGTACTTCCTTTAATGGTGGAAACCATTCACTAAAACACCACGAAGAAGCATAGAATACCACTTTGTGTGCTTCATTCCGGAGTACCACATTTATGCGTGATAAACAATCAAGAAAACACCAAAAAGCATCTTATTCTATTACGACAAGTATTTCTTATCTGAGTACTTCATTTATGGGCAATAAATAATCGAGAAAACACCACAAAAATATTATCCTACTACGAGAAGTGTTTCTTATCTGTGTACTTCATTTATGGGTGGTAAGCACTAAAGAAAACACCACAAAGCATCCAAAAGTGTTTCTGATCAAAGTACTTCATTTATGAGCTTCATGTCTGAGCACTTCATTTAAGTGTTGTAACCATTCACTAAAACACCACGAAAAAACATCGAATACTACTTAATGAGCTTCATGTCTGAGCACTTAATTTATGACTGATTCTGATCAGAGTCCTTCATTTATTGAAAATACCACAAAGCATCTTATCCTACTACGAGAAGTGTTTCAGATCAGATGACTTATTTATGAGTGACAACCATTCAACAAAACTCTAGAAAGCATCATATCTTACTACGAGAAGAGTTTCTACTCTAAGTACTTCATTTAAGTATTGTAACTATTCACCAAAACACCACGAAGATTCATAGAATACCACTTTATGTGCTTCATGTCGGAGTACTTCATTTAAGGATGGTAACCATTAAAGAAAATACCGCAAAGCATCTTATTCTATTACAAGAAGTGTTTCGGATCGAATTACATTTATGGGTGGTAACGTTTCAAAAATCTCCACAAAGCCTCATAGCCTACTACGAGAAGTGTTTCTTCTTCGAGTACATCATTTAATGGTGGTAAACTTTCACTAAGACCACGAAGAAGCATATAAATGTGCTTCATGTTCGAGTACATAATTTATGAGCAATAAACAATCAAGAAAACACCAAAAACATCTTATCCTACTATGACAAGTGTTTCTTATCTGAGTACTTAATTTATGAAAGGTAACCATTAAAGAAAACACCACAAAGCATCTTATCCTACAATGAAAAAAGTTTTAGATCCAATTACTTCATTTATGGGTGGTAACTATTCAAGAAAACACCACAAAACATTTTATGCTTCTATGAGATTTGTTTCTAATCAGAGTACTTTATTTATGGGTGCTAACCATTAAAGAAAACACCACAAAGCATCTTATCCTACTATGAGAAGTGTTTTTGATAAATTACTTCATTTGTGAGTGGTTACCTTTCAAAAACACTCCACAAAGCATCATATCTTACTACGAGAAGAGTTTCTTCTCCGAGTACTTCATTTAAGTGTTGTAACCATTCATTAAAATACCACGAAGAAGCATAGAATACCATTTTATGTGCTTCATGTCAAAGTACTTAATTTATGAGTGATTCTGATCAGAGTACTTCACTTATGAATCGTAACCATTAAAGAAAACACCACACAACATCTTATCCTACTACGAAAAGTGTTTCTGACCCGATTACTTCATTTATGGGTGGTAACTGTTGGGTTACGAACAGTTCAAAACTCGTCAATTGGCCTAAGTAGCGGAAAGATCGTAAAACAAAAATTTTACGTCTGACTTAAGCCGAGGATTAAGCGGGGTATGTCAGATAAACCACTAAGGGTGTCCACCTCCCGTTTATCCCTAACATCAAAACCCTACTTAATCCCAAATAGATCTACTCCTTAACTGAATTCTAAAACTTTAATCTACTTACAAATTAAATAGATTAATATAACATTAATATCTTGATCCAAATTCGAATTGGACCGCAGAAGACTCGGAAGGACGACCGGAGTATCAGACGTCTGATACCTCTACCAGATGTCCACCAGGACGACCAGAGACCGGCTTACTTCTTCTGCCAGAAATACCGAAAGCCGCGATATCTTTACATCACCTATATTTACGATTTCTCGTATCAGGTGATAACATCGTAAAACATGTATTAGGGCTGTGATCTCGAATCATCTCGATCAGGTTAGAAACTGGTATCAGTGTAATCATTTATGACGAGCTCGGTGTCACCACCATTGACGAGAAATATATCCTTAGTTCTTATTAAGTACTTAAGGATATTCTTTGCAGCATTCTAGTGCTCTTTGCCTGGATTTGCCTGATATCTACTCGTCACATTTAAAGTGTACGAGACATCAGGACGAGTGCACAACATGGCGTACATGATAGAGCCTATAGCCAAAGTGTATGGCACTCTACTCATTATGCTTCGCTCATTAGTTGTCGAAGGACACTGAGTCTTGCTAAGCTGCGCACCATGATTCATTGGCAGGAATCCTTTCTTAGAATCCTGCATGCTAAACGTGTTTAGCACTTTGTCAATGTACGTGCTTTGACTTAATCCTATAAGTCTTTTCGATCTATCACGATAGATCTTTATGCCTAGTATATAGATAGCCTCGCCTAAGTCCTTCATTGAGAACACTTTCTTTAATGAAGACTTAGCCTTTTGCAACATAGGAATATCGTTTTCCATTAAGAGTATGTCATCTACATATAAGATTAAAAGGCGATAGCACTCCCACTAGTTTTCCTATACACACACAGTTCTTCTTCGCATCTGACGCAGTCAAACTTTTGACTTCTTCGTCAAACCGAAGATTCCAACTCCGTGATGCTTGCTTCAATTCATAAATTGATTTACGAAGTTTGCATATCTTCCCAGCGTTCTTTGGATCCTCAAAACCCTCAGGTTGTGTCATATACACATCCTCTTCTAAATTTCCATTTAAGAAGGCGATTTTGACATCCATCTGCCATATTTCATAATCATGAAATGCGGCAATTGCTATGAGTATCCGAATTGACTTAAACATAGCCACGAGAGAATAAATTTCATCATTATCAACTCCTTGAATTTGTTTGAAACCTTTCGCTACCAGCCGTGCTTTGTATACAGTCAACTTACCATCCATGTCTGTTTTTCTTTTAAAAATCCATTTGTTTGCTATGGGTTTCACCCCATCAAATGGCACAACTAGGTTCCACACCGTGTTGTCATACATGGACTGTATTTCGGATTCCATGGCCTCTAGCCATTTATCAGAATCGGGCCTATCTATTGCTTCCGCATAGGTCATAGGATCTTCAGTATCATATACTGAGTCCTCGTGCAGTTCCAAGTACCTCTTGAGTGCTTAGACTGTCCTTGCAGACCTACGTAGCACTTGACCTTCGGTTTGTTGAACTTGATCTGCAACTATTTGCGGATTTGGTTCTACATCAACTTGCGTTGAAGTACTTGAGCTCGGGATTAGAAACTCCTCCACAACTACTTGTGGATTTGATTCTTCCAGATGCTCTTCAACCGAAGTATCAAGTGGTGGGTTAATCTGATCAGGTTCAGATACTGTACTGTGTGATATATCTCGAATTTCTTCAAGTATTACATTACTCACACTACTTCCTTTTGCGAGAAACTGTTTCTCCAAAAATACACTAATACGAGCAACAACTATTTTGTTCTCGGCCTGGTGATAGAAGTAATATCCTTTCGTTTCCTTAGGATATCCTACGAAAAAGCATTTATCAGACTTGGGATCAAGTTTGCCAGACGTCGGACGTTTGACAAATACTTCGCAACCCCATATTTTAAGATAAGACATATTTGGGGCTTTCCCAAACCATAACTCGTATGGAGTCTTTTCTACTGACTTAGACAGAACCATATTTATTGTTCGTGCCGTAGTTTCTAGTGCGTACCCCCAAAAAGATTTCGGAAGAGTGGCATTACTCATCATAGATCAGACCATGTCTAGCAGGGTTCGATTTTGTCTCTCAGAAATACAATTCCATTGTGGTGTCTCCGGAGGCGTGAGTTGTGAAACTATTCCACATTCTTTTAAGTACCTTATAAACTCATGACTCAAGTATTTGCCTCCACGATCAGATCGTAAGGCCTTAATACTCTTGTTTAATTGATTTTCTACTTCAGCCTTGAATTCCTTGAACTTTTCAAAGGATTCAGACTTATGTCTCATCAAGTAGACATAACCGTATCTACTGTAATCATCAGTAAACGTAATAAAGTAAGAATAACCATTTCTTGTACAAGTACTCATAAGTCCGCATACATCAGTATGTATGAGTCCCAGTAAGTCACTTGCCCTTTCGCCCTTTTTGGAGAAAGGCGCTTTGGTCATTTTTCCACGTAAACAAGATTCGCATGTGTTAATTGATTCAAGATCAAAATTTCCAAGAAGTCCGTCTTTATGCAACTTCTCGATGCGTTTCTCGTTTATATGACCAAGACGACAATGCCACATCTCGTGCTTTCATGAGACGCTTTGAGTCGTTTATTAGTTATATTGAACACGAGTTTTCCCAATTGTAATATATACATACCATTCATCATACAAGAGGATCCATAATATAACTTTCTTTTATATATTGAGCAACTATTGTTCTCTATTACAAAAGAGAACCCATTCGTCTCTAAACATGAGACCGAAATGATGTTCTTGGAAATGCTAGGAACAAAATAAACATTTTCTAGTTCCAATACAAGCCCGCTAGGCAAATACAACTCTATATTTCCAACGGTTACGGCTGCAACCTTTGCTCTGTTTCCAACTTGGAGTTTTACTTCCTTATTACGTAATTTACTCATATTCTTTAGTGCCTGCACATTTGAACAAATATGAGCACATGATCCAGTATCTAATACCCAATCATTAATAGAGATAGTAACGTTAATTTCAACAACAAATATACCTGAGGATGAAGCTTTGGAACCATTTTCAGACTTCATGTCCGCCAGATACTTTGGGCAGTTCTCTTTCAAATGACCCTTTACATTACAGTAATCACAATCAAATGAAACTGAAAACTTTACCTTAGGAGGACTGGGTTTAGCAATTTGTTTCCCTTTGCCCTTGTACTTAGAAGCCGCTTTCTTTGAGGCCTTCTTTATCTTCCTCTCACCATCTCAGATCATGAGGACAGAAGAACTATTCTTCATGTCATCATCTGCAATCCTGAGCATCCCTTGCAGCTCTTGTAGACTCTTGTCCATCCCTAGTTTGTAGAAGTTCATGATGAACTCCGACAAGCTAGGAGGGATTGAGTGCAAGATAACGTCCGTAGCAAACTCTTTGCTCAACGGGGCGTTCAGCTTCTCCAGCTTCTCAACATCGCTCGTCATACAGAGCATGTGAGTGCTAACAGAGCTGCCTTCACTCAACTTGCGACTTAATAGGGATTTGGTTACTTTAAGTCTCTCATAGGTCTTGGTGTCCATGAATTGACGCTGCAATTCAGAACCCACAGTACCTGCAGGGAGACTTTGTATATCAAGCTCATCCTTCATGTGCTTGGTGTACAGAGCGACCTTATCTGATTTGCCATCCTTAGGCTTATCAGGGACCGATGAGTTTAAGACATATTCTTTCTTCTCTTGCTTTAATACGATAGACGATTCTTTAGTCATTTTTTTGCAACGTTAAAAGTAAAGATTTTAACTTTGTTCATGTTATGTTCTATTCAAATAATAAAACTCCCACTGCAAATTTGTTCTTTTCTCCTTTTGCAGTAGGACCAAGATCCCTATTTTCACTAATATATAAGTCAGCTGTTACGCATAACTAGAGGTGGCAGAACCCGACCCGACCCGAGAAACCCGCCCGACCCGACCCGACCCAAACCCGACCCAAACCCGACCCGACCTGATATTTTACAAAGTCAAAGTAACCCAAACCCGACCCGACCCGACCCAAACCCGACCCGACCTGATATTTTACAAAGCCAAACTAACCCAAACCCGACCCGACCCGACCCGAGATGACATGTAACCCGATTGAAAGCAACACTTGAGAACCCAAACCCGACCCGACCCGACCCGCAGTGACTTGTAACCCGATTTGAAGCGATACCTGACGACCTGAACCCGACCCGACCCGACCCGATACGACCCGTAACCCGATCTGAGGCGATACCTGACGACCTGAACCCGACCCGACCCGACCCGATACGACCCGTAACCCGATCTTAAGTGATAAGCAACGACCCGAAACCCGACCCGACCCAACCCGAGACGGCCCGTAACCCGATATGAAGCAGCATGTGAGCACCCGAACCTGACCCGACCTGACTCGAGACGACCCGTAACCCGATCCGAAGCGGCATGTGAGGACCCGAACCTGACCCGACCCGACCCAAGATGACCCGTAACCCGATTCAAATCGACACCTGACGACTCGAACCTAACCTGACCCAAGCTAAAACGACCTGTAATCCGATCTGAAGTGACACGTGATGAGTGATCGCATTAACTGAATGACCCGCTTTTAAATTCTAGGACCCAGATTTTTAATTCTTGAATATAGTTTGACATAAATTACCATCAATTAATGAATGTATTAACTCACGTTTCTTATGTCAGCATATGCATCAATCCTCAAGTTCTCAATGTAAATACAGAACAAAGAAGGCAACAATATCTCATTAATACGCTGTGCTCGCACATGACAAGCTGTGTTTTCTTTTTATTTTTTATTTACCAAATTAAATTATTTGAATCAAATTTCTATAAAAAAATGTAAAAAATAGATGAAATCATGAAACAAAAAGTTAGATAAATTTTGGAAAACAATATGTTCGAATAAATTAAGAAATATTCTTTTTGAATTATTTAAAATTTAATTTTCCTATGCTCGTGCAATGTGCATATCATGTTTGTGAATTGTGTCGTGCCTGGGTAATTTGAAATCTGGAATGATGGAATAATATAACACAAACATTAATGCTCACGAAAACTGCTTTTTAATAAGTAATGCTTTATATAGTTAACGATTTTAAACAAACACGGTTTAAATTTGTGAATGTAAAATTATAATGCTTCATGTCGAGTCTGTTTGTTCAAGAATCTCATCCCCATCCATTCTATTATACACAAAAAGAAGCAATGTGTTAAACAAATATAAATTCACTACTGACAGGTTTCAGCAAAATTATAATAGAAACTTTCAGCAAAAGCAATGTTAAGAAATAAATTCACTACTGGCAGGTTTTGATTATATAACTGGAAAGCTAATATATTATAACAGAAACTTTCAGCAAAACCAATGTTAAAAAACTGTGGCTGCTCCTGAGTTGGTCAGTTGGTTCTTGATAATGTGCCTATCATGCATGGCCAGTATTGCTAATTTACCAGTCGCGAATTGCTCAGAAACACCTTCAATAGCTTGGCTGCCAGTTTAGAAATATAGTGAACCAGTAAAATATTCAGGTCTGGCATAAAATAAAATATAAATTTATTGAAAATGCTCCATAAGGTAGTGTACAGTAAGAAACTGTGGCTGCCAGGTTTCGAAACGCTTGGCTGCCAGGTTGTTCCCTTAAATGGAAACTGTGGCTGCCAAGTTTTGAAACAATCAAACATTATAGCAATAACTAGACATTGGGTTATAGAATCTACCTATTAAGCAAGTGAAAAAGGAGACAACACTGGTTAGGTTTCAGCCACCACCTCTCCCAGCTCCGATCGCCCTAGATAAACAAGTGACGATGTTGGTTACCAGTAGAGACGAGAGGAGTGTGATCGAGAATCAAGAACCAGTAGATAAATAAGTGACGACCACAAAAAATAGAGAACTAAAACAACTTAAACACAAATAGAGTGTGATCGAGAATCAAGAACTTTGTTGTAGAACTAAAATTACCAGTAGAGACGAGAGGATACAAGCGCCGAGTGAAGCAAGTCGGGGTTTCTAGGGTTTCAGCGACAAGCAAAGAGCATGAGTCGAAGTCGGTAGAGAGACTTCCAGGCTCGTCGTGTTACGCTTCGTTATCGTGAGTCGCTGCCGTGAGTAGTCGCCGACTTCTTTTTTCTTTTCTTCTCTCTGTGGTAGGTTTAGGAATTAGGTTTTGTTTTTAGGTCTCACGGCACATGTGTAGAAATAAAATGAAGAGGAGATGTGTTTTTGTTTTTCTTTGGGAAAAGAAGTAAGTCAGCAAGTGGCCCATAATAAATTAATAATATTCTATTTAGATTGGATGAAATTTTGGGGAACGCCAAAACAAAAAATTTCGACTGGAGGGAATCGAAATTTTCATGAGAAAAGGAGGGAGCTCAAACAATTTTTAGAGGGAATTGAATTTTCAACAAAAAGAAGAGGTAAACGAAAACTATTTGTAAATAAAATGGTTTGTAAAAGTATTATCAGAATTAAATTTTTTATTTTTCAAATAGAGATGATGAAAATTGTTGCCTGTGTTGTGATTTATGAATTTACTTAATTAATATATATTATTATCGTATTATGAACTATGATTCAACTTTTAATTATCATATTATGAACTATGAATTATAGATTTAATTAATTTTTATTTTTCTAGCATTTTATATTTATATATGAAGAGAATATTATATAATGAAGAACTTTTACTGAATAAAATAATATTGTATAGTGACTATAAGACATACTTTAAATTTGATTTTAAGATGATTTGTACATTATTTATAACTTTTTTTATTTGAACAGATCACTTGTCATTTTTGTTGCATAAAAAAATATTTCAATTTGTAATTCGTACATGATGAAGTAAATATGTGCTTGAATTTTCACTTCTGTCATGTGATCATTGATTATTTTCTGTATATTCTTTGTATTATCTCAATCAACTTGAAGCACTATAATAATACATGTTACACATGTATTGCAGAATATCTAACGAGGCAATGACATAACTAAATGCAAATGAAAAAAATAGCTTAAGCATTGAATTATGTCAAACTGATCGAATTGATGATTATGATACATAAATTATTTTTCATTAATATAAATTGAATGAGATAAAAAAAAAATTCACGTGAATAACCAATTTGTTAATATATTGATCATTTTTTTGTTTTAAGTCAAAACTTTTGAGTCGATAATATTTTTATGTCAAATTGATCGAATTCGTCCAAACTGACTATCACCTTTAACAAAAAGCCAGCATCGAAAATATCTCATTCGACCCGAATCTATACCTCATCTAACACGAATCACGATCCAACACCTGGAAAAAACCAACGATGCCAAACATGAAATTTGATTATCCAATCTGAAACTCGACCCGACGCAACCTGACATGACACTCGAAAAAACACCAACATTTCTCGACCGAGATCCGACCCGACCAACCACCCGAAAAATGTTAACACTTCTGACCCGAGAGCCGACCTGATCTAGCCCGACCCGACCCAACACCTGAAAAATTCTGATGATGCCCGACCTGAAACCCGACCCGATCTCACTCGACCCGACCCAAGACCCGAAAAATGTCGATGCTGCTCAACCCGAGATCCGACCTGATCTCACCCGACCCGACCCACCACTCGATAAATGCTGATTGTGCCCAACCCGAAACCCGACCCGACCCACCACCCGATAAATGCCGATGCTGCGCAACCCGAAACCCGACCCGATCTCACCCGACCCGACCCACCACCCGATAAATGCCGATGCTGCGCAACCCGAAACCCGACCCGATCTCACCCGACCCGACCCACCACCCGATAAATGCCGATGCTGCCCAACCCGAAACCCGACCCGATCTCACCCGGCCCGACCTACCACCCGATAAATGCCGATGCTGCCAACCCGAAACCCGACCCGATCTCACCCGACCCGACCCACCACCCGATAAATGCCGATGCTGCCAACCCGAAACCCGACCCGATCTCACCCGACCCGACCTGCCACCTGTATAACATTGGAAGTCAAACCAACCCGACCCGACCCGACCCGACCCGTACCCGCCCGACCGACCCAACTTGCCACGTCTACGCATAACCCGGCTATTAGTTATTTTAGGTAAGCCATCTTGCTAATCACAACTCTTTGCGATTCTTGGTTTCGTTAAAACATCGTATGTTTTTAACGAAGACTTTGCCCCAAGCCCAAAACGTTTTTGGAAATCATTGGTAAGTAACCTCACTCTACTTGGTTCGTTATGTCTTACATAACCCTTGACCACCAAAGGTAAAAGGCGACGCTTACTGAGTAGAGAACCGTCAACCGATCAACAATAGTGTGAGAAGGATAGAGTAGGAAGGACATACTACTTAATTCGCGTGAGTTTGTTTTTATATATAAAAATCGTAAGCATTCTAAAAAGGTATGTCAGATAAACGACCGAGGGGATCCACCTCCAGTTTATCTTTGGCATCAGAACCTCTTTCACATGCTTAACGGTGTAAGCTTCACTAAAAAGGTATGTCAGATAAACCACAGAGGGTGTCCACCTCCCGTTTATCTTTGGCATCAAAACCTCTTTCATAAGCTTACGTTTGTTTTTATGCTGAACGGTGCAAGCTTCACTAAAAAGGTATGTCAGATAAACCACAAAGGGTGCCCACCTCCCGTTTATCTCTAACATCAAAACCTCTTTCATAAGCGTACATTTGTTAAGCAGTTAGTTCTTTAAACTAATTGTAAGACACTCTTACGGATACGTGAAAAAACCGTCTGCCAGAAAGATCACCGTGAGTTCCTTCACAAATCTATCTTTGACATCACGCTCTTTCACGTTTCCTTGAAAGTGATAAATCTCATTTATACATTTCGTAATATCTCGGTAAATCTCAATTTACGTATATACTTGGTCCGGTATATCATTTATCAGTTTCTAATTATTTATCTCGCAGCAATGCTCAGTTCTCATTTGTACCATTTAAAAGCACATAAACAATTTATATGATTTTGCAAATAAGTATTCTTTCTGGTCCATAGAGCAATTAGTAATATGACAAAGTTCCCATTTGGGCCGGATGTCGTATTATGGAAAGGGGATCCCAGGAAAGATCAGGGTCACCGGGGACCTTATTAGTTCTAATCTTTCCTAGACAAAACCTTATTTCTCATCGTACGCACAACAGCTCTTACTTTGAGTACTTTATTGCTTCATCACACTCCTCAATTTACTTTACTTATCCGAAGGTTTTCGAAATGCGAAAGAGTTACATTTTGCCATTTCAAAAACATCTGAGTAATTTGGTAACGTGATAAAGTCCCCATTTGGGCCAGCTAATCAGGACACGTAAAAGAGATCAGACGAAAGAGTCCTAAGACACCTCTCATGTCATAACCTTTATCTCTTACGGGTGGAGATTAACAGTTCTTACTTTGGGTACTCTATTACTTCATCACATTCTTAGATACACTCAAACACAGTTGAAAGTGTTATAAAACGAAAACTTAAATAAAGCATACATAAAGCTTAAATCACATTTCACTTTCTCAGTCGGTAAAACCGAATCGAGGAAATCTCATTTCATTTTGGTTTTGGACTTAAGCTGCAATTCAAAGAATTAAACCGATGTGCGGTATATGCACCTAATTTGCATAAGTTATAACTTTTAGAAAATCAATTAGTGGGAGAGTCTGGTGCTCTGATACCACTGTTGGGTTACGAACAGTTCAAAACCCGTCAATTGGCCTAAGCAGCGGAAAGACCGTAAAACAAAAATTTTACGTCTGACTTAAGCCGAGGATTAAGCGGGGTATGTCGGATAAACCACTGAGAGTGTCCACCTCCCGTTTATCCCTAACATCAAAACCCTACTTAATCCCAAACAAATCTACTCCTTAACTGAATTCTAAAACTTTAATCTACTTACAAATTAAATAGATTAATATAACATTAATACCTTGATCCAAATTCGAATTGGACCGCAGAAGACTCGGAAGGACGATCGGAGTATCAGACGTCTGATACCTCTACCAGATGTCCACCAGGATGACTAGAGACCGGCTTACTTCTTCTGTCAGAAATACCGAAAGCCGCGATATCTTGCAAAAACACTATTCACCGAGATACGAACTAAATAAAATATCTTTGTGAATCGCAATTATCCAAAATATGGAATACCGCGCTAACACAAAAATACTATTTTCCGAATCCCGTAAACAACCGTATACGAGAAAGAAAGTATATTTATCGATACGAATCCGAGTTAACGAGTACGAATTGATTTTTGGTATATCCTTTCTCTCTCCCTCTACCCCTCTATTTATACTAAAATGAAGAGGTGCCAAATTACCAAAATTACCCTTGGAAAATATGAAAGGACAAAAATGCCCTTGAGGAAGTCGGCAAAACAAATATCAAAATGAGATGCCACATCTCATTTGTATGTCGGCATGAGCAATTCAAATGCCACATCACCTTGTTTCATGTGGTCATGAGAAAAAATAAAGGTGCCGACATGCATCTAAAAAAAATCAAATGCCACATCATCATATGATATGCATTTCCCATGTTGACATGGTTTTGTTGTTTTTTATTTATTTATTTATTTTTAATTAAGATTTTAATTAATTTTTAATTAAGATTTTAATTTGATAATGACTTTCATCCCAAATTTAAAACCATAATCTATAATTAAAATCTAAATCAAATATATATAAATATACATAAACATATAATTGTTCTCAATAATTATATTTCTCAGGGTTTGGTATTTGTTTGGTTGCGGTATGATTTTATACAACGTATCTTATACGTCTATAAATTCAACCGTTGTTTTTGCTTGTCATCTTATATGACATATATAATTTAATCATATCATATATAATTAATTATAACCATCTTAATATTAATTATAACTATTTATAATTAATCATTAAGATTCTCTGATTTAGCTCCTATGCGGTGTGACCTAATAGGATATGTGTTATGTTGGTAAATAGAATTAAAACCATTTTAATTTCTATAATCATATGAGGCATCTGACATTTGCGCTATGACCATCCAATTACACAGACGATGTTGTACTTATGCAATATCACGATCCACTAAACATTTTAGTCGTGTTAATTATTTCGTCTCACAGTATCAGATTAGTTTCAAGGCAGGTGTGTGTCATCCTTACAAACTTAATCTTTTCTCGATCTTGAGCAGACTTATCAAATATAATTACTCTTGTAATTATACCGCATGCATATAATCTTACTCTATCAAGGGGCCCAGTGATACTGTAACTCGTATCAAGATACGAGGGACAATAGTATTTTCAGTAAACCATCACTACCTCAACTAAGCTATGTATACCGAAAAGCTACCGTTATGACTCTGTTTTACCGACAGTGTTAGATAGCAATCACACATACATATCTCTTAGTAGGAAAGATGAATACTTCATACTTTAGAACTTAACACTGAATGAAAACATTAATGACACGTACACAATTTCATTTAATGTTTCATTCGAGGTCTGTCAAATACCATGTTTTTCTAACATGTATTTATGTGATTAAAACGACATCTCATGTCTATGGTTTGTAAAATTTAACCATCTTTTAATCCACATTCTAACCTTATAACGGTAAGCTAGTGTTCCTGCTAATTACCTTGGTTAGAGACTTTTAAGAATATATATATCATCTGTATTATGAAGTTTCACAATTCCATTTATTGACTCAAGTCAGATAAATGAATGATTCATAATTCAATAATACTCAAGGTAACAAAATGACAGTTTATTAATCACTCAATTCATGAACAAAGTTTTATGATAATTTATCGTATTATTGACTTCTAGATTATTACAAACTAACAGTAACCTTTAAAGAAAACACCACAAAATATCTTATCATTCTATAAGAAGTATTTTTAATCAAAGTACTTCAATTATGTGTGGTAACCATTAGAGAAAATACCACAAAGCATCATATTCTACTACTAGATGTGTTTCAAATTGAATTACTTTGTTTATGGGTGGTAACGTTTCATGAAAATCACACAAAGCATCAGTCTACTACGAGAAGTGTTTAGTCTTCGAATACCTCAGTTAAGGGTGGTAACTTTCCACTACAACACTAGAAGCATAGATTACCACCCTATATGCTTCATGTCCGAGTACTTCATTCAATGATAGTAACCATTAATGAAAATACCACAAAGTATCTTATCATATTACGAGAAGTGTTTAAGTTCGGATTACTTCATTTATGGGTGGTAATATTTCAAAAAAATTCTACAAAGTCTTATAGCCTACTATGAGAAGTGTTTCTTCTTCGAGTACTTCATTTAATGGTGGTAACCATTCACTAAAACACCACGAAGAAGCATAGAATATCACTATGTGTGCTTCATGTCGGAATACATCATTTATGGACGGTAAACAATCAAGAAAAAACCAAAAAGCATCTTATCCTACTACGACAAGTGTTTCTTGTCTGAGTACTTCATTTATGTGCGGTAAACAATCGAGAAAATACCACAAACATCTTATCCTACTACGAGAAGTGTTTCTTATCCGAGTACTTCATTTGTGGGTGGTAACCACTAAAGAAAACACCACAAAGCATTTTATCCTACTATGAGAATTGTTTCTGATCATAGTACTTCATTTATGAGTGATAACATTTCAAGAAAACTCCACAAATCATCATATTTTACAACAAAATGAGTTTCTTCTCGAATACTTAATTTAGGTGTTGTAACCATTCACTAAACGCCACGAAGAAGCATGAAATACTATTTTATGTGCTTCATGTCCGAGCACTTAATTTATGACTGCATCTGATCAGAGTCCTTCATTTATGGTTGGTAACTATTGAAGAAAACACCACAAAGCATCTTATTCTACTACGAGAAGTGTGTCAGATCCAATTACTTCATTTATGAGTGGTAATCATTCAAAAAAACCACAAAGCGTCTTATGCTTCTATGTGAAGGGTTTCTGATGAGATTACTTCATTTATGGATGCTAACCATTAAAGAAAACAACACAAAATATCTTATCATACTATGAGAAGTATTTCTGATGAGAGTACTTCATTTTTGAGTGATAACCTTTCAGGAAAACTCCACAAAGCATCATGTGAAACAGAAAGCACACGGGAACAACATATAACGTCTTGAGGTCATCAGAAAAAGAAGAAATCGAGACAGGAAATCAGAAGGATGGGGTTTCGAGGCTAGCCAAGCACCCCCACTGCTCCACCTGCTCTTACTCTTGCTAATCTCGGCTTAACATGTATTTCAACTTTAAATTACAAGTTTAAATATAGAGCTAATCTCAATGCATGAGACCAAACAAAATAGCAAGAAGAATGACTGAGGGCAGGCATCGAGATTTATAGGCGAGGCGAGGAGGAGCTGGGCAGTGGAGTGCATGCTTCTTGATTGGGCAGGAGGGGTTCGAGTCAGAAACGAGAGAGGACAAGGCAAAACAAGCCAAAAACAACGGTCTGGTCTTGGGGTCATAGAGGGAGAGGGGAGGGTGATGTGATGATCAGAGCAGCGAGGTGGCGCCAAAAAGGCAAGGTAATGGAGGCGAAATGATGGAAGGGGCGGAGAAGTCGAAGGGACGAGAGAGAGAGATGGGACAACCATCGAGTGCCGAGAGAGAGAGAGACGGGAGGAAGAATCAAGATTTCTCTCGATTTTCTCGGATGGCAAATGGGTGGGATCTGACGTGAGTCCCTCTCCAAGCAATCTTCTATGGGGTCGACTCCTACTCTTCAAAGAAGTGACCCGTTACACGGAAGTGCACACGATTTCAGTCACAAGGGAATGAAGAGGGGACAGTGAGGAGGTACGTGGGATTCGTCCTACGTCCTTCTTCGTGTGTCCTTTCGCGCAGTATTTAGCTGCAAGAAATAGGTATGACCCATTGGGTCATGTTATGTTGCAGCACGAGTTTTAAATCGAGTTAATGGATTAATTTGTGTTTTCTTGATTTGCTGAGGTTAGGAATGGTGGTGACTTTCGTGTTGCAAGTTATTTTTTAGTTCGAAATGGATCGCTCGTTACATGTTTAATAACATATTAAATTTTTAATATCATTTAATTTGTAATTTCATAGTTAGAAATAGTGAAAAATAGTATAAATTTTTTGTATGTTCCTATTTTAAATTTGTGATTTTATTTGTATACATGCAATGTATGTAGCTATTTTATTTTGCATATGTAATTTTTATATTTAAGTGCCTTTATTTTGTTTTTAATTTAATAGGTTAAATATGTACAAAATTGTTAAGTATTTTAGTTGTTGCTTTATTTATTTGCAAAACTTGATTTAAAATTTTAAAGAATGTGGCAACATTTATTGTGCATCCCCTCAACACATAATATATAACACGAAAATCTTGAAATATTTTCTTGCCAAATCACTGAAGTATGATAGAGAACCTACTATCTATCAGTAATATATTAGTTATTTTCATCTACGTACGTTTTTTCTAACATCATTTCCTCTAATACGATGTACGTCGTGTGTCAATAACTTAATACAAGATTCGTAAATAAATTGATTTGCAAGCTTGAAGTTCAAGTAAAGATAGGGAAATTAGAAATATTTAACTAGTTTGACAACAACATATATAGGTTATACTCTTGGTGATTTTCACAGATTATTATCAGAATATAGTTAGTTAACTCATGCATGTGTTTTACATAATCTGTCTGAAATAAAAAAAAGCGAATTGTAATAAATTTGACGAACTAACATAAAAATCAATCAATCTTATGAAAATAAGATCATTGTAAAGGTATATTAGAAACATGATAGCAAGTTAACAGTTTATCCATCTATGTATGCTTTGATTTGTTTAGAATTCAGAAACATTAACTTCATTATACAGGCACTACACAATTTTAACAAAAAGAGCAAGGGCAACTAAAAAAAAGGAATCATTATCGAGCTCTATTCTTTTTTATAAATAATCTACAGCAGTGCCATACTATCTTATTGCTACAAAAAAAAAAAAAAAAGTAAATTATCAAAGAAATTTAGGCAAGTTACAGACGGTGAATAAATTTCATGAGGCGGAATAAAATAATGTCACAGAAAAAAAATTGAAATCTTCTCATTACATACAAAAACTGGAAACAACAACAAAACAGGTTTTGTGCTATGACTCTAACCATGAGTTTGGCGGTGAACTTGAAGAACCCAATCAACATAGCTTGCTGCCCCAGCAGATTGATCTTCAACAAGATTGGAGAGAAGCATGAATCCCTCTCTCGGCTGCTCACCTTGTCTAATTATATGCACTAATTGGTGACATGAAGGATTTTCCTCTCTCGATGTTTTTATTATCTTCGCAAGTTTTTTAGATACTTCACTCCCGTTTACATTCAATTGCACCTGTGAGTGAAACCGTTTAGTTTCTTAGGAAAATAATTTTATTAAAATTGTAATATGTATATTAGCAAAGTAATTTGGATGATATTTCAGCATTGTCTAATTCATCTGAACAGGAAGAAGTACGTGATATCTCAAAAGTCAGTCCATGCATAGTCCCACCAGGACCAGTCAATTCTAAAAAAAAAGCTACATATTGGTGGTTGCATGCTGAAATAGAATGAAGAAACTACAACAAACAAAAACAGAGAGTCCAAAGAAAAAAAAGTTAAAGAAATAAACAGACCTAAAATGCCATTTTAGGTACAAAAAAGAACCAGCAACTGTATAGTGACCCTGCAGTTGAAACGGTAAGAAAACCAAAGGGACCTGATTGAAAGTTTTTTTTTGATTGAATACCTGATTGAAAGTTTTAACTTCCATTGGCAAATAATCATTCAAAAATAATGTGCAAAACAGCTAAAATAAAAAGGCAGCACAGTACCTTAGAGAGATCAGGGAAGTTGGCCAGGTTGGCTCCTAGTATACCAGTAATGAGGTCAGGAGACAACATTCTCCCAAGCCATAGAATAAAGCCCAAACCATTATTCAAGAGATACAGGCCTCTTGTGTCTAAGCATTGTACTGTCAGGGGCACTTGTGCTATTAACTCATGTATATTCTCCTTCTCTAAGGGCTGCAGAAATAGAAGAATAAATTACTCCCCATTTTTGTCAGTATCCAGTGTTTAATGGAAATGTACTGGCCAGTATAGCTACTACACTACATTAAATTCCAACTCAAAATACAAAAAAGGAAAAAAATGGACAAACTAGTACATGCATTCAGTTCAACTATTTGCAAAGAACACCAACAGTTGGACTGGGAGTATAATATAAAGTACTTGTTATCATGGACATCTTTGGCCTACCTCTAGTATATATTTTTACTTGTAATCTTAATTTAAACAGTAAAGGGTGCAAATAACAAAACAAACAGCGTTCACTGCAAGACAAAAGACTTTTGAGCATTGGTTGCTAGAATGCTCAAATTATGGAAGCAATTTGCCAAAAATCCCAGAAAGCAAAGTAAATAAATAAAAGAGTAACCTTGGATAAGAGCTCATCCATACGATGCAAGGCAGGGTAGAGAAACCGAACAGTGGTAGAAATAGGAAGCACCATCAAAGTGTACCCAGCTGCACACCTCTCATCCAGTGATACATCAGCATAGCCACCACGTAGGGCCAACGACTTGCACAGAGCGAGAGTGTAGAGGGGAAGGTGTTTCAACGAGTCAGGAAAGATGAGTTGGCCACTGAGTCGGTGTTGTACTGCATAGAGATTGCGGTACTCTTTGAAGCTCTTTACTAACTTCAATTGTAGCATCTGACGTGCATCCTCTAGCTTGCTTGATAGTGTTGTTTCCACCCCTGAATTTATAAAAATGAGGTAAACAACAATGCTCCTTCCCGCAAATTTTCAATAGGAGAGTTCAAATTCAACAACATTGTGGCTTAATAGTATAATTTCAAACGTGAGATTTTTGTGCAAAGTAAATCTCCTGCATGCATGCACTCAGCATGTTCATAAAATACACTGCCCAATAACTTTCTGCAGTTGGATATATACTGCAGAAAGTTAAAATTTCGCAACATTATGTTAGAGTGTATAGAGTGGAAAATATAATTCTCTTTTGCACAAGTACCTTAAAATGTCACACGGATCAGAACAATATTGTTCCCATGGTAAATCTGTACAATTTGCCCAAGTATCACAATTTAAGTAACAAATTTATAAAAGTGCCCCTAATAAAAATGAATACTGTAATTATTGACCATTTTCTTTACACATATATACAACTCACCAATTCTACTTAGTAAAGAGACAATAGCACCAGTGTCAGCTTGCCGGTACATCTCTCCAAGATCAGACACCACAGGTGCCGCAGCAGTGTGTACCCTGATTCGTCTTTCGCCAGAAGATGATGTGTATCTATAATTCCTGATATAAGAATCCCAACAAGGCCAAATTTGTCCATTTTTTTAAAACATGGATTATTGTAACTCAGCTACAAGCACTACCAAGGACCAGGTCTGGCTTTAGCTAAATAGCTGTTTAGTTCTGCACAATATGGCATGTCTCTATCATTATTTAACGATTAGAAAAAAGAGACTGATCAAAGGATACAATAAGGCAACTTGAAAATAGACGGTTTGAGTAGTCATTAAGGTATCCTCCAGATTTAATTGCATGGCAAATGCTTTATCACAGTCAACAGCTGGTAAGGCTATTAAATCTGTTGACCTTAGCATGAAATGCCCATGATAAGCTGAGAACCTCACCCCTAAAACATTAAATTACAACAGAAATTAGAGTTTAGATATGTGCTCCATAAAAATTCATTTTAAATAAAAGCTTTTAATCACATTCTGGAATGCAGCAATGTTCCTTCCCTGACAATTAATACAGTTAATTTTAAGATAATGCCCAAACAGCAATTAATACCAACAATGTAGCAAATTACTAGTAACCATTTCCAAAAGATATTTTCAAACAGTAGAAATGGATTCACATGATTATTAGATATATGGTCAAAACCTTTGCCACATCTTATACGCATGACAGCCTCCCAAGCAGTTTCCCTTGTCATGTTACGGGCCAACTCATATTGTAACTTCTCTCCATGAGTAGATGCATAAAAAGAAGGGTAGTAATAAACCTGGCCACCTGTGTATTTTGCTAGTGTACCTGACATAGCCAAATAGAATGTTTTTATATGAAAATTGAAACATGCTTTACTTTAATGTAATAGGTATATTAACCTGAAAAATATAGGCAAATAAACCAGAACAATAATATAGTTTTCCTAAAGACCAAGATAAACAATAATCAAACAAATTGAACTATATGTTGGATTAAAGCCCCCAAGAAATTGTTACGAACAAGTCTTAGTTGAGTTTAATCTCTGTAGTAAATTTCAGTGACTTTTTGCAAGTAACCACAAAAGAAAAAATCAGTGGCTTTTTCCAGAACAGTAAATTAGTGTGTTTTCATTTTCTTTAAAAAAATAATATAAGCAGCACTCACCTAAAGAAGCAAGGTCACAATACTTATTGTTGAAAGCAAATATGTCAACTGATATCTGATTCTTCGTAAATTCAGCAGCCATCTGTTTGTAAAAGGGGTCTTCAGGTATTCTTAAGATGTGCTCCTTGTCAGTACCATAAGCCCTCACATCATCCCCTCTAAGTCTAAGCCTGCCGACTCCAATAGATGGCAAGTTGCTTTGAAATACCAGAAGTTTTCCACCTATTTGACTCTGAGAAAGTAGTGCAAGGTCCACCATAATGCAAAACATTATGACAAATTAATCTTACAGAAGTAAGTTTGCAACAAAGACCATTATGTACGTCAAATTGCAAAAGGGTATATTGCAAGAAGGAAATCAAGTTCTCAAAAAGAAATTGAAATAAGATAGCTTGATCATGCTCAACGAAGCTATATTAATTACAAACTATAGATATATTCTTATTATTAACAGAAATCAGTATATCCTGGGATTAGAAATAATGTTTTCAATGATAGAAGTTATGGTTAACTTGTTTAATTCTCTAGGACAATATGCTTTAGGAACTTAATAAACCCAACAACAACAACAACAACAACAAGAAGTTGGGGTAGGCTAGAAATGAAGCCTTTTGTCCCAAATAAGTTGGGGTAGGCTAGAAATGAAGCCCATATTGGATTTCATTTCCATAAGATTGGCTGAATTTTTACGTTGGCTCGCAAAGCCTATCACAATCCTCATCCTTTCCGGGCATGGGACCGGCTATGTAAAACATAGGCGGAGTTCTTAATAAACCCAGATATGAAGAAATAAGACTCAAATGCAATTTTTGGCTTTGAGTTGGTGATTTGCAGAAAGGCAAGTACAGCAGAATTATGCTAGTAAAAGAAGTAATAAAAGTCATACCATGACCATATAAGCAGCTTTGAGGGCAGGGCCTGTAGCAGATTCAACATTAGGATTATCTTGGAACATGGTTGGGAGGCAGTCTAAGAATGAGTCAACCACTTGTCTTGAATCCGATAAATTCACAAGCAGGTCATCAGGTAGAGGCAAGAACACATCATCAAGGTCTGCCACCACCATCATCTGAGGCTGTGTAAGTGATGACTGTAGAGAAACAAGCAACAACCGCAAAACGTCATTTAATGTATGAAAAAAGTTTGTAAAACACTCCAACTAATAAAAAAAGAAAGAACAGATCAAAGACAATACAGAGAGGATAGAAAAGTGCCTTCAGGTTATGGAAGTGTAAGGTGCTATCAAAGGTTATGAAGCCAATCTGAGTCCGTGGGGATATAGGAAGTTGGTCAAGGCACGATTTTAGAGTATTCGCAATCACCTGAAATAACAGAATATCTGCAAATAATTAAAATGATTAAAGCATATTTGATCCATCATTTACCCTCAATGGAAAGAGCACGAAGTTCAGTATTTCAGAAGCACCCGTATTCAGATGGACAAGGGAAAAAAAATCCAAAACCACTCCTTTTATCTCAACAAATAGTTGTTTTCTTGGCTTAATGTGTCCATGATCATTGCACCAAAACATCATTTAGTACTTTAGTTCAATTTCCTTTTTCTAAGTAAGTTATAAAGTGGTAGGTTCTTGAAACCTACAAAACAATGGACTTGGAAAGGTTTCTCAAAAACATAAGTGCTAATGATAGTTATGCGACCATCTTATTTTGGTAGGTAGAGGGAGAGGGAGGGAGAGAGAGAGAGGCATACCTCAAGTAAGCCACGTTGAACAGAGGCTAAAGAAACATCTATAAGGAAGAAATAACAAGGAGGCATAGGTGGCCGCACCATGTATTCAGCTGGGGCCAGAAAATCAACAGTACCTTTATTCAGTTCTGGCCGTTGATCTGCATCATATCTCCTTCCACTTGCATCCAGTGCACTAAAATACTCTGCAGGGACTGCCACAGCAGAAAAGAACATTACTTTTAGGTTAAGGGCCGCAAATTATAAAAAATTTCCTTGCTGAATGGCAATTGGGACTTACCATCATTGAGCATTTGACAAAGATTGCATCTCCATTTTCTGCCTGAATCTGCAAATGTCACGTAGGGGTTTATATATGTTCTACATCTGCGACACCTTATAACACCAGAATTTCCAAAGTTTATTACTGGCACCTCCTCCTAACAAAAATATTAAGTATAAATAAATAGACATATCCATGCATGCTCAGAAAACCAACCTATCATGCCCATACTGAAAAATGAGAAGTTCACATATGCTCCTCTGAATACAATGTATCAACATCCATTTCATCAACCCTAATTAACTTAACCAAAAGCTCATTCAAAGGTCCCATTCTTTCTTCCTGATTAATGTAAAGATAAAGATAAACAACAAAGAAAGTATTAAGTTTGACAATATGTTGAAATAGAAAAGGAAATATGATACTCATCATGCTTTTTTGGACTATATGCATGGCAGTTGCAAAGTTTTGTGGGGAATAAATCAAAATTTTGATGGGTTTTCTTTAAAGGCTAAATTAAGTGTGGGATTGCCAAGTAGACAAACTTGTAGACAACTAGTGATATATGAACAAAAAGTATTACCCCATGAGGAGATTCAGCCAAAGGATGGACCACAGCACCAAGTGGCAAATGCCATCTGGCATGTAGAGATTGGGAGTTGGGAATAGCATGTGTTGTCATCCTGAAGTATCTCGGATGGCAATTCAATGGATACGATTCTAAAATTCTAGTCGGCTCTTCATCCCCTTGTAATGGCCTAGGCAGTGTCTTTATGTCAATACCGGAGTCAACCGACCCAGGAACAGCCCCCACAGACAGGGACTGGAACTCCTCAACAAGGCTGTTAATGGCACCGGTAGAACCAATTGATGGCCCTAATGGAGGCCCTGCATTAGGGAATTGCATCTGTGGAGGAGCTGCCATTGTTGGTCCCAAGTGAGGAAACTGCATCAGACCATGTGGACCGACAGCGGAACCAGCACTAGGGAACTGTCTCTGGCTAGGTGGCGGAGGCAGGGGAGGCTGGAACATGGGGTTTTTCTGGTTTAAATTGGATCCTGATGGCGGTGACGGCAGCACATTGGATCTCATGGCGAACTGACTACCTATTTGGGTTGACGGCGAACCCATTGGAACAGACTGGAGAGGGGCTTGTGGCGGCGCCCTCATGTAAGGGCTCTGCAGGGCAGTGACTGGTTGTGATGGGGTAGGAAATCTTGGTACTTCTGATTGCTGGTAAGTAGGTGTCAATGTAGGGCCAACAGCTGACGACCCAGTAAATCTAATTGGTGGAGATGTCGTTGCCCCAATGCCAGAAGTGGGCCCAGCAGGAGCAAATGGAGATGACCGTTGAACAGGTTGACCAGATACAAACGGGGCTTGTGGTTGCACTGTAGTGGGTGCTTTAGATTGGAATCCTGATGTTGGGCCAGGAGCATTGGTGGTTGCAAAAGGTGGGGGCGGGATGGCAGACGATGCAGAATTGGGTGCTGGGGGGGCTTGAGGGGTGGATGAAAAGGGGGTTAAGGGTCTAGCAGGGTACGTAGATGGTCTTTCATTTCCTTTAGGTGCTTGCATTTTAGCTACTTGTGAGGTTTTTTCCTATTGAATAAAACAAAGTATTTTGTCAGTTAATTCTGTTGCATAATCAAAATGAAAATTAGTTGCAAAAACAAAAATACATATTATTACAAGGCATAATGAGATCCATAATAAATTGCATTTAAACTATGACTCAACAATTACAAAACCAAGTCTAGGGATGGCATGATCATTGGTTAGTACTAAAATCCAGCAAAAATACATATCATCAGAGAATGCCAGTTATTACCAAAATCATGTAAGCTACTGAGTGGTAGACACATATTAGTTGACATAATTTAACTACTCACGGCAGTGAAGAACTACTTCTAGAATCAGCAAAATACAAGAAATGATAACACAACTAATACAACTGATGCTCACCATCACGACTGCAAGGAGTAAGGTCTATGCATATTGAATTCTACCAAGAGTTGTCATTATCCCTCAAATTCCACAATATGAACCCGAAGAAAAAAAGATACATACGATCCCAATTCAAGGTTAAATATTTGATAACAAAAGATTCAAACTGTTGTCTTCGAACTTCAGGCAACATCTTTCTAAATTCAACAAATTCCAAGATTGATCAAGAAAGCCGAAATTTACTTCGCACGACAAACAACTTCAAATTATAGTTTCCTGAAAATATATTACAAGCAATTTGGGGAAGCACAGTACCTTTGGAGATGTGGATGCAGATCCGAAGCGGATCCAAGAAGTTGAATCCAATAAGGCCTCGAATCCGTTCGGATTGAGAGATGGCGTCTCTGGGCCTCGCAGCGATGGCGGAGAAAGAGAAGAGCTGAGCCCCCAAAGGACAAATTAAGACGAGAGCGAGAGAGGGTAATTTGGCAGAGAAACGGGGTAAATTACGTACACCAGAGACAAGGGGAGAGAAAGAGAAACAGGTGAGAATCTTCTTTAATAGAATGATCCAATTACGAGCTCACAAAAGATCTTAGCCGTGAAGTTTAGATCTTACGGTTTGGATTTGTTTAGGAAGTGAGAGCTTGTGTAATAACATTTTTGTAGTACGACCAATTAATTTATAAAAAAAAATCTCTACGTATCAGTAATGGGCCACAAAATAAAACAAAAAGGGTAAAATTTTGGGTATTTCAAAAGTTGGATAAACACTACGTTTTATCTTAATCTTTCAATTTATCGAGGTTGGTGAAAAATATTTTCTTAAAAAATATAATAAAAAGTTAAAAGTAAATCACTTTTCATCAATCTCCATGAATTAAACGGCTCAAATGAGATGAAGTATCCAATGATGTGTTGCACGAGTGCGGGTGCATGTATTGTATCCGATACAGTGCGGGTGCGGCGATACGGCAATTTTAAAAAATTGCGGATACGGGTGCGGATATATATATAATAAAAAATCATATTATATATTAAAATGCTTAAAATTTGTTTTTCTATTCAACTTTTTTTAATATATTGATACTTAAGCATTTGATTAAACACTTTCTTGACAAAAGAGTTCATGTTATATCGAAAATAATACTATACAAATTACGTGGCATGATTAATATTATATAATATACACAATTGCTTATTTAATATTACTAAAAAACTCAATTGGTATCCAAAACGTATCCTAAACGTATCCTAAACGTATCTTGGCCGAATCTGTCGATCAAATATTATTAAATAATTAGATACGCCACGTGGCGTATCAAATACGCACTCACACCGTATCCGATACGTGTACAGCTAGGAGAATGAAGTATCCGAGTAACATAGATCCAATGTATCAATCTTTTGAAATACCCAAATTTTTGCCAACAAAGAATCTAATTGGGGCCTTTGTTTAATGAATGCAGTAGGTTAGATGGAGGACTATTATACATTTACTAGTAATTGTACCCGTGCCAAGCAACGGGAGATATTATGAACGAAAAAGAATAATTTAAATTGTGTGTTGATCAAATACTATTTTTGCGTGTATCACATTTTTGCAAGGTTTAAAATAGCGGTTTGCGCAGTTTAGCGGTGGAGGAGTGATTTAGCGTTTAGCATTTTATCGGTGATAAAACGGTCGATAAACTACCATATTGATATTTATATCATATAAATTTATTTCAAATGATATTAAGTATAAATTATAATTAATACAATTTATATGCTTAATAATAACATATAATAATAATTTGGTATCAACTACCATATAGATATTTAGAACATATTATTTTATTTCAAATGATATTAAGTATAAATTATAATTAATATAATTTATATGCTTAATAATAACATATAATAATAATTTGTTATCAACTACTATTTATATCATATTACTTTATTTCAAATGATATTAAGTATAAATTATAATTAATATAATTTGTATGCTTAATTATAGCATATAATAGTAATTTGTTCACAAAAATATATTTTCAAAGAATAATATATTGAATGAGCATGCTAAAATAATATGCATAGTACACCCCATTTCGTACTATGCATATATATATAGGTCAATAAATTGATATTTAAGTTACTCAATAAATTCTTCATATGAAAATATTGTAGGAAATCAAATTTGTGATTTTTAGAGCTTTCTTGGTATTTTTAAATATTTTTTAAAAACAGTCCAGATTTAATACTACAAAAGTGTCATTTCTGGGCTGTTTTTAAAAAATATTTAAAAAAAAACAAGAAAGCTCTAAAAATTACAAAATTTTATTTCCTACAAGATTTTGATATGAAGAATTTATTGAGCAACTTAAATATCAATTTAATGACCAAATTAAATATAAATGATCGCATAGTACGAAATGGGGTGTACTATGCATATTATTTTAGCCATGCTCTATATTAAATAATTCATAAGCAAGTATATTAGTAGTTTAGAAGCATAAAGAATAAAATGAAAAAGTCACCTAAAACTTGATCTGCTAAAAAAATAACAATTAAACAGCAAAAACAGCTATATCACCACTAAAACCGCTATATCGCCGCTAAAACGCTAAATCGTGTCCGCTTTATCGGCCGCTAAAACCGCTATATCGCCAAAAACCGCTAAAACCGCATTTTTCAATATATCTTGCGTTATAGCTCCAAAAAACGCTAAAACCGCTAAATCGTCATTTTATCGCCGCTATTTAAAAGCTTGCATTTTTGTGAATTATTCGATGCATATTAAAAATTATGTGTTCTTGTCAATTAGTTGTATTAAAAATAAATGCTTGGAGAAGTGCTTTTACATTTTTCGCACGTATTTACCTTTCAACTACATAACAATATAACATATACATGCATTGCACAACAATTTCATTTGGATGATGATTCTCTAGGTATCACCAATGTGTTGTCAACATAAATATAAGAAAGAAGCTGATCCAGACAACTTACGAAATAACACACAAGTAAAATCCCAATAAACAAATAAAATGTCACAATAAAAAGTAACACATGAGCTTAATTATGTAGTCTGCTTCAAAGATACTAACATAAGAAAAACTAAAGAGAAAAATGCTAGAGGCGCATCTGCTAAAAAATGGAACACTTCATAAGAAAGAGAGCATGTTACACTTTATCAGCATTAGTCATCTTGTAGAACCTCCTGGTACACTACATTGGATGTGTAAACTCTTGGTTGCGTAACTTTACTAACAGACCTAATCAAAACATTTGTATTCCTACGGGATGTCCCTTTTGATAACGCCACGTATAGTTATTCGTGCGAGAATACTGGTTCATGTAGATAGATGCCAACATGCGGAATCGTTTGTCCTTGAGCTTTATTTATCGTCATTGCAAAGCTAAGACGGATCGAGAATTGCGGTTGTTGTCCCACCAAAAGCTCAGCTGAAATTTCGTCCCATTTCGAATTACATGTCATTGTCATAAATATATCTGGCTTTTCATATTCACGAACTAATGCCATGACATCCATATAGCACTTTCGCATGTCACGAGGTCCCCGATGAGTGAAGAAGGCAAGACAAATCATTGGCCGACTCTATTTGATTGTGTTTCTCCAGCATTGATGCTATCTACTAAACCTTGATAAAGATCTGCTCGTATTTTTTCTTGGTTCCTCTGATGAAAAAACAAACGATACGATTCGATCTTGATGTATGTATTCACACTAAATTATTGCAGCAGTCTTCCGTCCAGCAAAAGAAGGTTAGGATATTTGCGTATCTGAAACTTGTATGCATAATATTCGCGCATTTGAAACTGTTTTCCTTGACCTCCGTGAAGATGATTCTAATATAAGTAAATAATTACACGTCAAGAGGCTATAATCAACTTTGTTAGTTTACTATATTTAATATGAAGAAACAAATTGTAACAATCATACCTAGATCAATTTCTTCGTTGTCATCTCCGATATGTGATTGTTGCTCCTTTTCTTACTATATTATTGTGCCAGCCAGGTTCTCCATTGGGAAAAAATAAAGGATAACATAACAGATCGTAGCATCCATCATATGTGTGAATTTGTTCAGGATAACTTTGCCGCCCATAGATAATGATACTTTTATTAAACACAGTAATGTTATCATTACCTTCAACCCAGATTGCTGCAATCTAGTTACATAATGAAAGAAATTAAGAAGGAACTACGGGACAAAAATAATCTTCATAAATAGTAAACATGATACCTCATCTAAAGTAGGCTTGTTGTAGGTTCTTTGGTCAAGATGGGCTGAGGCATTCAATGCAACTCTATAATTGTCGAGCGGTCCAAGCTCGCCAAGGCATCTGAATGTCTTCACATAAGGATTGCTCGCAAGAATACCCGTCAGCCTCTGAACAATGGGTCGTTCTAGAGAGCGCTTAGCACGAAGTCTAAGTTCAATTTCTTCCTGGCCATCGTAAAAGTACAGTTGCAGATACCTAGGGGTACCATCTCTGGGAATTAATTGATCCAATTTGTGATACGCTCCTCCATTAGCACGAAAGGTGTACACTCCTGATCTCATGTTGGTTGTTGTTGTTAGTTTGTAATAATCTAGAAGTCAATAATACGATAAATTATCATAAAGCTTTGTTCATGAATTGAGTGATTAATAAACTGTCATTTTGTTACCTTGAGTATTATTGAATTTATGAATCATTCATTTATCTGACTTGAGTCAATAACTGAAATTGTGAAACTTCATAATACAGATGATATATACTCTTAAAAGTCTCTAACCAAGGTAATTAGCAGGAACACTAATTTACCGTTACAAGGTTAGAATATGGATTAAAAGATGGTTAAGTTTTACAAACCATAGACATGAGATGTCATTTTAATCATATAAATGCATGTTAGAAGAACATGGTATTTGACAGACCTCGAATGAAACATTAAATGGAATTGTGTACGTGTCATTAATGTTTTCATTCAGTGTTAAGTTCTAAAGTATGAGGTATTCATCTTTCCTACTAAGAGATGTGTATGTGTGATTGTTATCTAACGCTGTCGGTAAAACGCAGTCATAACGGTAACTTTTCGGTATACATAGCTTAGTTGAGGTAGTGATGATTTACTAAAAGTACTATTGTCCCTCGTATCTTGATACGAGTTACAGTATCACTGGGCCCCTTGATAGAGTAAGATTATCTGCATGCGGTATAATTACAAGAGTAATTATATTTGATAAGTCTGCTCAAGATCGAGAAAAGATTAAGTTTGCAAGGATGACACACACCTGCCTTGAAACTAATCTGATACTGTGAGATGAAAGAATTAACACGACTAAAATGTTTAGTGGATCGTGATATTGCATAAGTACAACATCGTCTGTGTAATTGGATGGTCATAGCGCAGATGTCAGATGCCTCCTATGATTATAGAAATTAAAATGGTTTTAATTCTATTTACCAACATAACACAGATCCTATTGGGTCACACCGCATAGGAGCTAAATCAGAGAATCTTAATGATTAATTATAAATAGTTATAATTAATATTATGATGGTTATAATTAATTATATATGATATGATTAAATTATATATGTCATATAAGATGACAAGCAAAAACAACGGTTGGATTTATAGACGTATACGATACGTTGTATAAAATCATACCGCAACCAAACAAATACCAAACCCTGAGAAATATAATTGTTGAGAACAATTATATGTTTATGTATATTTATATATTTTTAATTTAGATTTTAATTATAGATTATGGTTTTGAATTTGGAATGAAAGTCATTATCAAATTAAAACCTTAATTAAAAATTAATTAAATTCGTAATTAAAAATAAATAAAAAAATATAAAATAAAAAAAAAATTTAAAAAAAATGTGGTCGGCATGCCAACTTGTGGCATGAAAATATCAAAGTGTTGATATGTATGAAATGTCATCAAACTTATCCATAAGGGGTATTTTTGTCCTTTCACATTTTTAAGGGTAATTTTGGTAATTTGGCACCTCCTCATTTTACTATAAATAGAGGGGTAAGGGGAGAGAGAAAGTAGCACCAAAAATCGATTCGTACTCGGTAACTCGGATTCGTATCGATAAATATATTTTCTCTCTTTCTCGTATACAGTTGTTTACGGGATTCGGAAAATAGTATTTTTGTGTTAGAGCGGTATTCCATATTTTGGATAACTGCGATTCACGAAGATATTTTATTTAGTCCGTATCTCGGTGAATAGTGTTTTTGCGGGATATCGCGGCTTTCGGTATTTTTGGCAGAAGAAGTAAGCCGCTCTCTGGTCGTCCTGGTGGACATCTGGTAGAGGTATCAGACGTCTGATACTCCAAGGAGAAGAGCGTCTGTGATTCGGCCGTCCGAGTTTTCTGCGGTCCAATTCGAATTTGGATCAAGATATTAATGTTATATTAATCTATTTAATTTGTAAGTAGATTAAAGTTTTAGAATTCAATTAAGGAGTATATCTGTTTAAGGATTGAGTAGGGTTTTGATGTTAGGGATAAACGAGATGTGGACACCCTCTGTGGTTTATCCGACATACCCCGCTTAATCCTCGGCTTAAGTCAGACGTAAAATTTTTGTTTTACGGTCTTTCCGCTGCTTAGGCCAATTGACGGGTTTTGAACTGTTCGTAACCCAACAGTTGTCTCATCTAATTTCACCCCCATTGAAGCAAAGGAGAAGTCAGTGTTGTACGAACGCACATCATGCCTGAATATTTTTCCATATTCCTCTTGCATTGTAAAGAGCTCAAGTAGGTCATCGGAAATATCCGAAGGTGCCAGCAACGTCTTGCCAGTCATGCAACAGAAAGACGAGACTTCATATTCAAAAAATTTTGCCCTACAGTGAGGACAATTTGGTTGCTTCTTTGATATATGATACTCTGCCGGTAGACCATCATATATAAAATCATACAGATCGAATTGAAGGTTAGAATCATTTACACTTTGATCTGCATGGTCAACCATGAGCATATTATTTTTTCTATTAAAGAAAACATAGGAGAATCACATATGAAATGAATAAATTTAACATTTTCACCATATGAAGTGTCTGACGTTGTGTTTTCACAGCTAAGTTGTCCATCCGGCTCTTCTAAAATAATTTGAGAGGAATATATTCTCTTGCGTTTAGTTGTGGCATCTAAAATATAACAATAATTCACACATTGTCCGTTTGATTGAAATAAGACTTAATTAATTATTGACCATTAGACTAAGTACCACTTGGCGCAACAAAACATTGACTAATATTTTCATCTCGTTCCACTAAAATGCGCACTTCGGATCGTCCGTTCTCTGGCATTTACAATAACAAAGAAAAATAATTTGTCAACGAATTGAACATATTGTTTAACTTTTTCAATGCACTTAGTGTTAATATATGTGTGTAGCTAATAACCATTTGATGATGATACACCTTGATTTTCATCATCGATACGAGTGACAGCTATCTTTTGTCGTCGAGCATGCACGATTCTATCTCTATTTCGAGCATAATAAGCATTGCACCTCTTTCTTTGCTCTTCATCCTGATTTCGATCATCGTCACAGGTGACAACTCTTTTTTCCCGTCTAGCCTGCAAGATTATGTCTCTATTTCTAGCATAATAATCATTGCTCTTCTTTCTTTCCTGTTCATTCACCATCCTATAAAGATTCACACAAAAATAGATTTGCTACAAAAATTGCACAAGTTTCTTGTTATTTGTTGTTTGCAAATAACAAATATAATAATCTTTGCTCCCATATCTTGTTGATGTATATGCCACATTTACTTGTTGCTCAAATACTATTCCTGCGTCTTTCACATTTGTGTGAATTATTCAACAAATAATTAATATTAAATATTTGAATTTTAATGAATCATGTTGGTTTCAAAGTTTAAGAATTAATTTGGTTTGGATAATTAAATTATAATAACTGTTAATTTTCCTAAAATATTCGACATCTTATTTTTCTTCTCAAAATAAAAAAAGAAATAAAGCTTTGACTTCCATTTTCACTAACTTGAATATGAAACTTCTATAAAATAATCAAATTAGTCCTCGTTTTTTAGATCAAATTGTTTCTAAAATTTTGGTAAAGCGTATAGATTTTGGTCCCACAAGTCAGAAACTTCTCAATCAATCGGACAATTGTGGATATTGAGGCAAATAGAAGGAAGGGGAAAGAAAATGAGCCGTCCAAGCCAGCGTTATTTCTCAAAGGGGTATTTTCGTCCATAAGAAAGGTAAGACTATGAATAAAAGGAGGCCTCCATTCATTAGGTGCATTATAAGATAGTATAGATACTTTAGTAACGGGTTTGTTTGGCAAATCAAATTCGAACGGTAAAGTAATGTCAATTTTAAAAGAGTGATAAAAAATGAAATTTTTTACTATTTTGAAGAACACTAGAATTAAAACCCACCTATTTTATTATTTATATACAGTAAACGACTTTATACACACGTTTTTTTGTCACGTAAAAGATGTGAAGAAGCTTTACCCAAATTGGTTGAGAACCCACCTTACTTTTGGAAAGATAAATGAACAAGTAAAAAAACATAGTAAAAGAGTATTTTCACTCTTTAGGGAGCTATTAATTTAGTAAGTGACAAGGTCAAATAAATTTAGTAATAATTAAGGGTCAATACATTCATAAATACATCATTTAATCGTGCATTTATAATTTAAATTATTGGATAATCAAATTACACTTTTTTTTTAATTGCATGAAGATGAAGAGAGAGAAAAGATAAATAATTAAAGTATAAGAAGAGAGAATGTGTTATTTTATGATTCAATGATTTAAATCATGAGTGCGCAATCAAATAATACACTTATGGGTGTACCTAACTCCCTTCCAACAACTAACAATAGAATCTGATTAGCGTGTTTCCATAAGCATTTCGAGTGAAATGCTTATGGATCAAATTTAAAAATTTTGCATTCAAAATATCGATTCAAATAACTCAATAAATTATGTATATCATAATTTTGTAGAATATTATTTTTATTTTTACAATATTATAACTATGTTAAACAATTTTTAATATGACCCAATTTGTAATATTATTATATAGTCATGTTTCAAAAAATCATTATACATAGAAAAATAATTCCAAAAAGGAAAAAATATTTTAAAAGATTATTATATAAATAATTTATTGAAATGTTTAAATCAAGATTTTGAATACGAAAATTAAAAATTAACCATAAACCACTATAACAGAAAGAAGATTTAGCAACTTCCATAAAACTACGATTATTGAAGAAATTGTTAAACACCATTGTGTTATAATTGAGACGTCAATTTAATAAATAAAGTTTGAACTACATGTTATATGTGTTAGAATTGGGGGTTAAGTGTGATTTCACTTAAAAGGCGCAATTCAAAGGTCAAGTATTAGTGCGGAAGGGTTTACAATTCAATTCAAATCTTTAAGACCTTAATCACCTAGCCAATTCAATTTAGCAAGCAAGTCTAAGAGCAAATCACAAAATAGAGATAAAAAAGCTGAGAGAGAGAGAGAGAGAGAGAGAAAGTGAAGAGAGAGCAATCAAGCACAAGTAACACGATATGTAACGTGGTTCGGCCTATTAAAAGAAACTTAGGCCTACGTCCACGGGTCTTTCGGAATAAAACGTCTTTCAGGCCGTTACACTATAACCAAATGTTTTTACAAAGGGGCGAAGACGATCTTTATCTTTCCAACACAAGACAGCTAATATTGGGTTGTACATGTTTTAACCTACATCACCAAAACTCAATTGTGCAAGGTTATTACTTTATGTGTTTTGCAAATTGTCAAACAAGAGATGAGTTGATGAATTAATATCAAATTAATTCTTACAATATGATTACTACATGTCACATATTGTCACCTAATATTATGAAGAGTAATATATGCCGTGTAATGTGATTAATTAATATTCAATGACATTATACGTATTTCGCTAAGATTTTGGGCACAAATGCATATAGGATTAATGTAAATTAATTATAATTATTGATGGATCGATTATGACTAATTAATTATATATTGGTGATAATGTAAAGTCAGAAATATTATTTGGGCTAAACTCAACTCAGATTGGATCAAAGCCCAAGCAAAACAACCCACGGAAGTCTATTGCGGTCGTAAGAAGATCATTTGCGACCACAATGGATATAGGAGATTTGGCATTAAATCTTCTGATTTTTCAGAAGATTGATTGCGGCCGCAATAGCCTCCATTGCGGATGCAATAGACTCTGCAGATTTCTTGCCAAGTCTGGAAGTCAAATCTATTGCGATCGCAATAAGGTATATTGCTGCCGCAAGAGACCTATTCCAAGATAGATTTTGACTGCCTAGATTTGCTGATATCTTTCTGATTGGATATCTTAGATTTTGTACCAAATTCATGGAATTATTTACAAAAGTAAATAAGAGAATTTGGAAAAAGAATTGGAAAGAATATAATTTCATATATCCTATGAATATTTGATAATTAATTTTGTATCTCTCCAAGATACGTTGTCACCACTATGGGTCTCAAAGCATTACGGGTAATGAAAATTGAATTGTTTAGGGCACATGTGCAATGCTTAGCTTCTAATATACTGCTCCATTAAGTGTTTGTACTTCTCGAGTCCTTCGTGCTCTTGGAGAAAATATAACAACCCATAATTGCTTGGAATGATCCGTCAGCGAACCTCTCAAGCCACTGACATCTCCTTCGACTTCTCAAGGGATCTTCAGAAGACATGACGAGAGATGGACAGTAAGACGCTTTTGCTCGTTTATTTTATTTCAAACATTTAGCACGAAGGATTTTGAATTGTTTCCAATTTAGTTGTAATTTAGGAAATTTGGTTATGTTGGCTCTTACCCTAAATTGAGTTGCACCAAATTTTAATCCTACACGTTGGCATAAAAAAATCTATGAGGATAAGGCAACGATTATTTAAATAATTATTATCGTAGGGATAGTAAGGCCAGGGATTATTTAAAAACAACTATTGATGTCTTATCTTTTTAGATTTTTTAAAATGCCAAGACAATAGTTATTTAAAACAATTGTTGTCATAACTCTGAAGAACCTAGGGGCCTAGGTGCTTAACTAATTTTTGCTCGGTTCAACCTAATAGGGACCTAATTGCAATTTTCACAAATTATGGCAAGCAATTCAACAAGCAATTCTAATTAATTCCCCAATCAAGCAATTCAAGCACAACTCAATTCAATTCACAAACAAATCAAGCAATTAAACTAATTGAATTGAGTAAATATAAATAGAGATAAGGGAAAATAAAATGGCTCAATGCGTGTTGACGGAGTTCGGCTTGCACGAATGCCTCGCCTATGTCTCCAGGTCCCCGACGCCCCCGCTTCTTGTCGTAACAAGCCCGGTCTGTTCCACTAAACAAAAATCTGCTTGCTTAGCGTACAACTTCAGAATTAGGGCTCTCTTACACACACCGGTGGAGACGCCAACCGTAACCCGACGCCGGACTCTATCTCGCTTACACACACTGGTGGAGATTCGAGTCGACTTCCTTGAACTTACTTACACACTCCGGTGGAGCTCAATGCAACACACACACTCACAAGAATTGACAATTTTTAATTGAAAGATGATCAAAGATAATCACTCAAACAAACTAACTATCTAAAATCCCTAGATTAGATTTAGCTAATTAAACTTAGGATTAAGAGCAAGGATTTGGCTATAGGTTTAAAGCTCAAGGTTGCTGGTAATGGTGTTGAATGAATAGAATGGAACAACAGAAACAATTGTTGAGGGAGAAAGGTTTATATAGGCCTCAATTCTGGCCAAAAGCATTCCTGCGCCACATAGCGTTATAACGCTATTTCATGTGTAAATCATAGCGTTATAACGCTATATTGGGTCATGATAAATAATGTGACTGTTGGATTTTGATCGTACAGCTTTCACATAGCGTTATAACGCTAAGCTATGTACAAAATATAGCGTTATAACGCCATCTTGTGTCAGGACAGTATATTTGACCGTTGGGATTTGTCTGGCGTTATAACTCCATGTGTAGCATTATAACGCTATACCAAATTCCTACAGAAATTTCCAGTACTTAGCCAAATTTTGGCACATGAACTTACCTTGGCGTTATAACGCCAAGTCTGGCGTTATAACGTCAACTCTCTGGAATTTTATGCAAATTATTTTGCTACTAATTCAAATGATGTTTTAGATCAAATAAAGTTTATATTTCTAAACTTAAATTATATCTAAGACATATTGTTGATGTTTTAAAATTTTATTGATTCAATTTCTATTTTAAAATTCATTTTGAACATTTCAGCATTCTAGCGTTATAACGCTATATCTAGCGTTATAACGCTATATGAGATCGATGTAGAGTTTGGCCAGAAATTACCATTTTGGACATGTAGCGTTATAACGCTATATACTGTTTGGTTTGGATTTTATTGCTCTTTTATACCCAAATTTAAATAGAACTAAGATCTAATTAACCTAATCAAGTCTTCATCTTGATTTTGATCTTCTAGGCTTGCTCTTGGGTCATTCTTGATTATTTCTTGTGTTCTTTTGCTTAAATGCCCCTACAATTAATCTTAATACACAAGAAATGGTTAAATTCAATTTGGTTTTGCAAATCAACAAACCTAGAAAAGTTTGAGCCAACAAGCTCCACCTACATCAAAGGTTATTTTAAATAACCGTCGTCTTATCTTCAATCCTAAAATAAAAGCTCCGTGTCTCTTCATCTATCTCTATTCTCCATGGCCGACTCTCTCTAGCATATCTCTTTTTTTCCACCCCTCTCTTCCTCTCGCCTGGCCGCTTCCACACCTCTATGCCGATCAATATCACACACACGCACACAAAATTGTCTTCTCTCTCTTCTTTCCCGTCTGGCGCTCCTCTGATCTTGTGCTTTTCTTCTCTTGCTGACGCCTTCAAATCACTAGGTCGTTCCTTCTTTCTTAGTTTAAGGTACTTTTTTTATAGCAAAATAATTGTGATGTTTGTTGTTTTTATCTTCGGTTAAGAATAATTAACTACTGATTTGGGAGCGTTCTGGGTCATGCCAAGATTAGAAAAGATTGTTAGTGTTGGTGTCCTAGATCCAAATCATATGTTTGACTATTTAGTTTATTAGTGAATGATTATATCATTTTGTTCCTTAGAGTTATTATATTTTGTGGATTATCTGGGTTGATGACCTGGATTGTAGAATTCCACCAATGAAAAAAAATATAATTACTCTTAAAAGTCTTTGATCTTGGTAATTAGCAAGGAACACTAATTGACCAATATAAAATCAGTGTGTCGGATTAGATGATGATCACATTCTACAGATCATATGACAAAGAGTTGTCAATGCTAATCACACAGGTGTATACATCGGGATGTATAGCACTAGACAGACCCAAAAATGAAATATCACGTGGATTGTGTTACGTGTCATTGATATTTTATTTGTGTCATGAATTCTAGGGTTGAGATGTTTATATTTCCTACATGAGAAATATACATCGTTGGTATTGTCCAACGCTCACTTTAACTATGAGTTATATAGACAGTTACTGCAATGTGTATAACTTGTGCGGAGGAACTATACGCATCAAGATACCATTGTCCTCTATACATGATATAGATGATGATATCTCTGGGCTCCTTGATAAAGTTTGTATTATGGGCATGCAATATGATTATGTGTTAATCATATCATAATTAAACTTTAGAAAATCAAGAAAAAATAATTAGCAAGGATGACACATTCCTACCTTGCAATTATTTCAATATCATGAGACAAGGAATTGACACAATAATATTTTAATATTACAGGATCATGATTTTGCATTGTACTTTTTCATCTACATCATTTGGGTAATCAATATATCATGGCTAGTTGTATCATTGATTTATGAAATTAAAATGTTTAGTTTCATTGCCATAATGATGGGATCTCATAGGGTCACACCATATGAAAGATTAAAAGAAAATATTGTAAAATAATTCTAGTAATATTTAAAGTATGTGTGACATATTTTAAATAACTTTTGACACATGAGAGATGCATATAAATTAACATTGGATATTAATTTATATGTTGGCCTTTTAATATATGGGATTGTGGACTTAATTAGATATTAATATGATTAATGTATTTAAGCCCAAAGCCCATATATAGGCCATAAAATTTCTGGGGAGAATTGATTAGTAATGATATAATTAAAAGAATATTGAAGTATATCATTAAACCTAATCAATTTCCATTAAAGAGGAGAGAAAATTTTGGACAGTTTTTGAGGTAACTTTAAACAGGATTTTGAAAGGGAAAACCTCAACAATTCTGAACGTATGACCTATGAAAATTGAAGCCCTTTGAGTCTAGAATCCAATGGTTCAAGTTTCAAGTCGTTTGGAGTTACCTACAGAGAGTTATGGAAGATTTAATACTCAAAGGTCAGATTTTCAGCTTTTAAACTCTTGGCTGAAATTTGTCTCTCTCTCTCTCTCCCAATTTTTCTCTCATGTGTTGAGACAAAACTCCATTAAAATTTCTGAAATTTTGAAGAAGGTTTTGAAACTAGGATTAAGGTACCACTTGTTGTTCTCTTACTAGCCTTAGAGATATAAGTGTTTCTTTAATCTTTCGGTGGATACCTAAGGAGGCTCGACGGTTGACGAGCTAAGCACAACCAACGAAACAAGGCATAGGGAATAAGAAGTTGCTAAACTAGACAACCCTACTCGATTTGATTTGGAGATCAAATCATAAGGTATAATATTATTCTCTAATTATTTAGGCAAATAAATATTGTTTTTACACTTATAATAGCTAGATCATTTGTTTTGAGATGAATAAAATTTTGTTTTATTCCTTGCTTTCGAAGCATCAAAACTTTCAGAAATATCATTATCGAATTAGTGGTTAGATTAGTGCTCACTTTTTGCTATTTTATATAATATGAAAATAGTGCTAACTTTAATTTGCTATTTTGGTTGATGAAAGTGTTGTTTGGATTGTAAATATGAAAAAGTGATTGAGAAAATGAATAAAGTAATGAAGAAGTTGATCTAGTAATGAAAGTAATGAAGTGTTGTTTGGATCGTAAATATTTTTGGTATATTGACTTGTAGGTGAACGAGATGTTATTTTTGTGTTTCCCGTGGCCAACGCCTTCAATCGAAACATGAGAATGATCGACTCCGCCAGATCATCCATGTCCTCCACATATCTCGTGTTTTCTCCTCTCATTGCACCTTCTCCTCTCACCGCTCCAATCAGTAAAATGTAAATCCTAATTTGAACTAAGTTGTCATGTTAAGTGATGTTTGAATGTATAAGTTGTTGTGTTAATCTGTTGTCTTTATATTTAATCTTTATGAATGAATTACATTGACAAATAATTAGGTTGGCACTCTCAGGAATAAGTTACACAATAGATCTTTTTAGGAATGAGTTGTACCTCAATAAGATTGTATCAAAAAATTGAATCTCTCTTTTACAATATTCGGCAGACCTAACTTCGATCTCAGTTATGTGTAGAGTTTAATTTCCTGGTAAAAAAATCTAACATGAGATGTCCTATAAATTATATCAAAGGAGAAGCATCCATCTTCTTGCAAAAAAGAACTTTTGTCTTGTTCATATGATACAGGTAGAAACGTTTCTCTCATATTGACAAGACAAAAGTTTCTTTTGCAAGAATATTGATGCTTCTTCTTTGATGCAATTGAAATGGCATCTCATGTTAGATTTTTTATCAAGAAATTGAATCTCTACACAGTAACATAACTGAGTCTGAAGTTAGATCGGTCGTATATTGTAAAAGAGAAGTTCAATTTCTTGATAGAAATTCTGTTATGAGATCTCATTTTTTGTATCGTTGTAAAATCTTTTGTTTGTATTTATGTCTTTTGGTAAGAAGTCCTTATGAGAGCTATTGGATAGCATGTTATTTAGAGTTTCAAAAAATGAGTAGCTCAATGCATGCATTTTATGTCTTAGCTAACAATTGACAACAAGTCAAATAAGGTTAGATCTTATGTTAGATTTTGAACAGGAAATTGATCCCTTTAGTTGAGAGACTTGATGCATGTCTGATGTGAGAGTTTTACTAACCCTAATTGCTAGATAGAGGTTGCATGTATACAATCGTTTATTGTAGTACTTAGGAGTCGAATCCATAGGGACAATTCGGTTTTAGTTTCAGGTTTGAGAAAATTAATTTAAGTGAAAACAAAAGAGATCTTAGAAAAGTTTCAAGTTTAAACTAAAAATTGAAAGTAATTTGAAACTTGACACAATTAACAAACGATTAGGTCTTGTTAAGATGAACTATCCATAATTGTTAATACTTGTTTGGTAATCAATTTTTTGGTATTATGAGTGTACGGTTTTTAGATTTGGTACCAAGTGATATCTCTATTTAGGTACCGTGCTTGCACTAGTTATGGCTTCACCTCTCAGTACTTGGTTAAACTAGTCAAAACTCATTAAGCACGTACCATCCTAATTATCCTAAGTTATCACATGTCACCTCTCGGTACTTGATACAATTCGTTATGACAATTAGATAAACCCGTAATCAACAAATGTCACCTCTCGGTACTTAGTTCGTTAATTACCCTACTTCATATGATCTAGATCTAATATTGAATATCTCTATTGGAAATATCAAATCTTGAAATTAAACAATTCATATAGCAAGCAAGTCATAAGATAAACAATCAATTGGCATCACCTCTCGGTACTTAGCCAATTAATTGCTTTGCTTTCTATGGTCAAGGTTTAGAACTAAACCTTAAGATAACAATTCATTAAATTGCACAAGTAAAATAGAAAGCAAATCAAGTAAGAAATTTCATTACAAACAAGTATAACAAGAGTTTTAAGATATCCTAACAAGTCTTAATACAACTTAGCCGAACATGGCTAAGGAGCTAAACATGATAGAGTATTAAAGAAAAATAGAGAAAAGAGATATACAACCGAGATTGCGCCAAGGAAGGACTTCTTCTTCTCTTCTTCTTCTTCTTCCCTCTTATGTGAATTCTCTAAGTTCTAACCCTTTGTAACTGACTAAATTCGTGTAAAAACTACTTGTCATGCCTAATAACTATTAGTATTTAAAGGAAAGCAAAATTCTAAAAACAGACTGCTGAAACTGCTCATTTGTGCTTCTGCGCAGGTCTATTGCGGGGGCAATAACCTCTCTTGCGGCTGCAACACATCTATGAGTTGGAGTTATCACCTCTCTGCCACGTTCTGCATGTTCTCTTGCGGCGTTATTGCGGCCGCAACACTTGGAGATGGTAACTTCCTTGAACTTTGTGGTGCTCTGCCAACATTCATTGCGGCCGCAACACTTGGAGATGGTAACTTCCTTGAACTTTGTGGTGCTCTGCCAACATTCATTGCGGCCGCAAGGATATACCTTGCGATTACAATGGTGCTAGAAATAGGAGATGCTGCCTTGGTAGTGGAGTGCAACTTCTATTGCGGTCGCAAGGATGTACCTTGCGCCCGCAATGAAGCTGCCTTGGCTATTTCTGCTTTGTAGAGGTTGATTGCGGCCGCAAGGAAGGTTCCTGCGGTCGCAATTGACCTGACAGATGGTCAAATTGCTTCCATGCACATCCTAGCTTGCTCCATTGTCCTTGTTTGTGTCCATTTTGCTCCAAATACTTGTTTTTGCATTAAAACACTGCAAGGTAGTGACTTGAACTCTTTTGGGGATAAAAAACTTATTTGTTGGACCCTGAATAACTCTAAACTTGGCTTAAATTACACAACTAATCCTAGATAAATGCATGCATAATTTAGCTTTATCAATGCCTTGGTATCTTGAAGAAAAGGAGATCTTCGAAGGGTGGCTAATGGTGAAGTTGGTTATGGCGAGAGGAAGAAGAGAAATAGTGAAGAAGATGTAAAGGTGAAAAATATGTGAGTTATACACATGTGATATTAAAATAATTATATGAATTATATGAGTAGTATACATACGAGTTATATGAACTATATACGCGTGATATGAAAAATATACACATAATATGAAAAATATAAACATAATATGATTTATAGTATATGATGTGTAAATACTTATATGATTTATATAAATGTTTTATAATATCAAATTTAATGTGATATAGAAAAATACATACAATATGAAATATTTTATACGTAGATAGTATGAAAAAATGATAATATATATACATCTTGATATTCGTACATTTAATAAGTGACTTTTGATATTCTTAGTAGAAAAGAAGCATAATCGATAACATTAAATATAACAGTAAAGAGACAATTAATACAAATATAATAATATGTCAAATAATTCTCTGTTTAATACATATGGCGAGTGTGACGCAAAAAAATTAGCAAATTTCAAATTTCTACATGAAAACCACAAGAAAAATTACCACATATTATCTAATCAAACGATAAACTGCTCAGAACAAAACGGTAAAAAAATAAACGATCCATAAATATCGACATGTCCTTGAAACTAACACACATTCATAAATCATAAATGTCGACATGTCGACACGCATTCATCTTTATACTATTTTAGAACCTAAAATACATTTTTTCCATTTCTCCGTCTCCTTTCCAAGTTCGTGATCCGCGATCATAGACCTAGGCACCTAAGCCACTCGAGGTTTCCCATTTCTTTTGTACCCCGCGACGAACACCAAAAGCGTTTGCACGTACCAAGTCTGGAGCCCTCCAATTATATTCACCAATTAAGCGTCTGATATGTGTCCATCTCAGATATGTTTTACAAAATTATTCGGTGATTTCAGTAATTGGAGTTTTGTTATTTCATTATTTGGAAAGATAGCTGATACAGTGATATCATCGATATCACTATTGATATCACCGGAGACGTTCAGTTGGATTCAATTCGTATATTATTGTAGTTATTATGTACACTATTTTTGTTATGGTACATATTTTTTTTGTTATTATATAATATGTTGTATTGTCACATCAATATCAGTTATTTATATATATTCAAACTTATTTTCGCAACGTACATAATAATTCAAATAACATGCATAATTGTTCAAATATGATGCATAATAACAATTAGATGTATAAGAACAAAAATAATATTCATAATAACAATTAGATGCATAATAACAAAAGCAATATTTATAATAAAAATAACGCATAATTATTTCATAACATGCATAACAATTCAAATAACTTGCATATATAATAATTCAAATAATGTGCATAAGAGCAATTATATGCACAATAACAAAAGCAATTTGCATAACACCCCAATAATAACAATGTGCATAATAACTACAATAATGTGTAAATTAAATGCAACTGAATTCGTCCATTGATTCCAGTCGAGCATTTTCAGTCGAACGTTTTGTTAATTAGATGTATAATAACAAAAATAATGTGCATAATAACAAAAATAATGTACATAATAATAAAATAATGTGAAAATTGAACTCAACTGAATGCGTCCATTAATATCGATGACGATATCGAATATTATAATATCGCCGAAATGTTTTCCATTTGAAAACGTGGTGTTCTAGAATGAAAAAGTTGATGAGATAACTGGTACTTTTTTTAATATAACGGAGAAAACAGGAAAATAAAATAAAAAAAACTTGGAAAGGAGATCGTAGATGACAGGAGTAAAAATGTTTTTAAAATAAACAAATGGTAAATGAGAGAGTAAGTGGTATTTTTGAATGGTAAATAAGAAATAAGTTGATTTTTTATGGCAAATTCGATATTTTTTCGGTTTTGAGTTGCGCAAAAAAAAATCCCTTCAAAATAATATCCACATCCATAATCTTTTGATACCAAACATTGAATTTGTTAATAGATACTACATATTTCATGCATAACTATGTTCTGTTTGCATTCCGACATATCATATCTGAATTTTCGAATAGATAATTCATATCAGATAAAATCACATAAAATGCTGATATATTTTGATAAAATCACATAAAGTGCTTCCCCCCTCACGGCCTTACCTCTGTCGCCTATAAAACACCCACCACACGGTCCACAACCCCTCCTCTTCATACAATTCAGACATTCTCCCGTTTCATTTCTTCTCCTAAGCAAACATAGTTCCATTTGTGTACAATACATTGTGTTCTGAAATCCATTTTCTTTTCTTTTGAAAAATGGCGGGTGGAGCCTTTGTTGATTGCGGCGCGGGGGCCAAGGAGTACCCCGGCAAGTTAACGCTCTATGTCTTCTTCACTTGTGTTGTTGCAGCGACCGGTGGTCTCATATTTGGTTACGATATTGGCATCTCTGGTGAGTTCTCTCTCGAAGAAATGATATAGTTCTAAAATATTTTATGTAGCAGAATGTGTGGAAACAGAGATTTTCGGTACTCAGAAATTAATGTTACAATGTTATTATGTCAAGTACAAATTATAGTAGCCTTTTTGTTCTTTTGGGACATTTTCAATGTTAGAAAGGTAAACTTTACATTTACTTCTTAAACTTATCTAATTTCTTAACTATAAGTTTATTGTATAACATTTTTACAGGCTGTACATAAAAGACAGAATATGAACGAAATAAAAGAAAAGAAAATCATTTAACTCTATAACCATCATCATGAGTATACAACAGAACTTTAATATATCAAAATAATAATGCAAATTTACCAATTCTGACAGGCGGGGTCACATCGATGGACTCATTTCTTCAAAAATTCTTCCCATCGGTGTATGCAAAGGAACAAGCAGACAAAAACCAAAACCAGTACTGCAAGTTCGACAGCCAGTTACTGACGACATTCACATCATCTCTTTACCTCGCTGCTCTGATCGCTTCCTTCTTTGCTGCGACCGTAACGAGGGTGTTCGGCAGGAAGTGGTCCATGTTCGGCGGAGGTATAACGTTTCTTTTCGGTGCTGCCCTCAATGGTGCCGCTAAAAATGTGCTTATGCTGATCCTTGGCCGTATTTTGCTCGGTATCGGTGTCGGCTTTGCTAATCAGGTAAACTAATTTTTCAACATTTTATCTCCTCTTCCGTTTTTAGTAGCAACTATTTTGAACATTTGTAACCTTTTTCCAATGGACTCTGGAGGTAGCTTAGACCAAGATTTTACTAAAATCAGTACCTTTTTCATTTTCAGCAAAAAATAAAGATATATCTTGTTTTTTTCCAATCATATCTTGTCACATTTTTTGTTAAACTTCTCACTAATTATTTTTATCCAATGATGTTTACTCCAAAGAGGAATTGTACCTTTCTGAACACATCTCTTTTTTATGTTTGGTTTCTGTTAAAGTGGCATGTGATTCCAGAAATTTGCAGGGACGGATACCACAAACAATGATGCTTCTTTGTTTTTTTCAAGTAATAACAATGTGCATATTGCAAATTATTTTATATTCCATGCAATCTGGATCAATCTGCAAGTTTCATTAAGTACGAAGCATTCAAGTCCAATCTGTCAAATTTAAGTTCCGGAATAAAGGGTCACATGTATCAGAAACACTGAAACAGCAACCACCGAGGTCATAAATACTATACACTTGACATGCGTCTAAGGTTCATTTACAGATAAATTAATAATGTTTTAAAAACACCCTTCTAACCATCTTTTGTTACTTTTCAGTCCGTCCCGGTTTACCTGTCAGAGATGGCACCGGCGCGCCTACGTGGTATGTTGAACATTGGCTTCCAGCTCATGATCACGATCGGCATCTTGTGCGCAAACCTGATCAATTACGGTACATCCAAGATCACAGGAGGCTGGGGGTGGCGTGTCAGTCTTGCATTGGCTGCTGTACCGGCCTGTATCATCACTGTCGGTTCCCTCTTCCTCCCCGATACACCCAACTCATTGATTGACCGTGGCCATGACGAAGCTGCACGCAAGATGCTTCGCCGCATCCGTGGCACTGATGACATTGACGAAGAGTACAATGACCTGGTGGCAGCGAGTGAGGAGTCGAAATTGGTTGAGCACCCCTGGGCCAATATCTTGAAACCAAAGTACCGGGCCCAGCTGACAATGGCAATCATGATCCCATTCTTTCAGCAACTTACCGGCATTAATGTGATCATGTTTTATGCGGCAGTGCTGTTCAAGACTATTGGATTTGCTAACGATGCATCGCTCATGTCTGCAGTAATAACGGGTTTGGTTAATGTTTTCGCAACATTAGTTTCGATTTTCACAGTTGATAAGTTTGGTCGACGCAAGCTGTTTCTCCAAGGTGGAAGCCAGATGCTTGTTTGTCAGGTAAATTTTCTCTTATTAAGGAGAATATTTCGTTTCTTCTTAAGCAAACACTTTACAAGTATTTACTAGTTTTATCTTTGGTCAATGCCAAAGTTGACCTGAAAATCATTTGTTAATTTTGTTCCTTAGTTTTGGCAACTCAGTTTAATTGCTTAGAATCACAACAATTGTGTCTGTATAATTAATACAACACAGTGCTGACTTGTCTCCTCTATCCTGCTTTTAATCATGATTTATGTAACTTATCTAACAAAAATAATTTCTATTTCAGATTATTGTTGGGACCTTGATTGCCATAAAATTGGGTACTAGCGGTGAGGGCTCCTTCGGCAAGACATATGCCGGCTTCCTCGTGTTCTTCATTTGTTTGTACGTGGCAGGATTCGCATGGTCATGGGGCCCACTTGGATGGTTGGTACCTAGTGAAATCTTCCCTCTTGAAATCCGATCGGCCGGCCAGAGTATAAACGTGTCGGTCAACATGCTCTTCACATTCGTCATCGCGCAAGCATTCCTAGCAATGTTGTGCCACATGAAATTTGGTTTGTTCTACTTTTTTGGCGGTTGGGTATTGATCATGACCACATTTATAGCATTCTTCCTGCCCGAGACCAAGAATGTACCGATCGAAGAGATGATTCTGGTATGGAAATCACACTGGTTCTGGGGCCAGTTCATCGCCGATGCTGATATACATGTCGGGAAGAATATCGAGATGGGGAATGGTAAAGTGAAGAATGCTGCTGTTTAATTATACGTAATTTATCGTGATTTTCTTGTTTTTTTTTTGGGTGTTTGTTGTGGTACAGTGGATTCAGAATTGGGTTCCTGGGATAGAAATGCAAAGGTACAGGAGGTATGTAGGATTTAGAGCTTAGGTTGAAGCTGTTAATGTAATAACTTTTATGACTGTGATTCCTTCTTTGGAGTACAAAGTTATCAATTGGTGATTAAGTAATTTAAAGGAGTTTCCTTTCCTCAATCTTTGGCGTTTATAAATTTTCAGTAAGGTTGATAGACCTTTACCAGAAACTTTATGTCTATTTTTTTATGTTTTCAGTAAGATTGATAGACCTTTACCACAAAATTTTATTGAAACCAAACGACTACAAAAGAGAAAAAAATGAAATAAACAAAAACTAAAGAAGAGAAGTACAGAATTTGCTATAACTGCGTAAAGTGTGAACACTTATCAGTCATAGTCGGAACGCCTAATTGACAAACATCAATCTTTACTCCAAAATTTTTATTTCCTCAAATTTCAACGATTAAAAGAGAAGCATTCTGTTTAGTATTTCATTTAGAACCAATCTCTTTCGTCGTCTCTAATCGAGAAATCCAGGAACAAAAACAAAACAGTATAGTTCGAAAAAAAAGAAGAATAATGAAAGTCGAATAATTAATGCAATTTTCAGGGACCAGAAGTCGATTAATTAATGAAATAATAGTACAAATTATCCTAGAAATGAATAATAACAAGAAAAATGATATCATTTTTGTTCAGTAATCACTACCACTTAGCAACCCCATAAATAAAATAATAATGGTTGAAGAAATTGTTAATAGAGAAAGACGCTCATGATTTCAAAATGAAGCTGCGGTGCTTGGTTGATACGATCACCGACGAAGGCGAGGAATGCGAGGAGGCAGAGACCTACGACGATGTGGCGATATTAGTTCTGGAAATGAAGAGAAAGGAGAAGCGAGAGAGATAAAATTGAGAGTAACCATCATTTCGAACTCCTGAAAAAAACGTAAATCTTGAACCTCCCTGACGAGAATACTGAATCCGCCCTTGCCCATAGCTGCATGTGAATTACACGACCGGAATAAATATTAAAAAAATGTTCCTCTGTTAATTGGATTGTGAACCTAGCTAAGAGCATTTTTTATTACTAGAAAATATTAAATAATTTGTAAAGAAAAAAAGGAGTGGAATTTTTTTCAATGAAATACAAAGAAAAGTGAACTCTATACCGTTCCTTTCGAATTCAAAGGAACGGTACAGAATTCAGCATTCCTTTATTTATAACTATCTGTTAATAACTGCTGTGGCAGAATCTACCGTTTTTTTATTCAATAGAAATTTTTTTCCCACTCTCTCTTTTTTTCTTAACAATGTTTCTAATACTTTGCTATTATTTAAAAAAAACTACGATAAAGAGGATAAGACTAAAAAATGGAAAAGACATGAGAAAAGAGACATTTCTACAACAAAGCAAGTGGATTTGTTTTCATGTGAATAGAATTAATCATACTCTCTAGAAGGTAGTACTACAATATTGTTTATAGATAACATGCTTGTGACTTGTGACTTGTGACCAGAATTATCAGAAAAAAAATATATAAATAAAAAGTACAAACTGACATCATAGAAACATCATGGATTAAGGTGGCATTAATTGTGAATTTCACGAATCAAATGCACTGTATCAGGTGCCTTTCTCCATAAAGTTTGGGAAAAAGTAACATTAGTTAGATGTAGCATCTTGTGGGAACCAAATCTGCAGCTTGTTAAAATCTTTCTTGTTTATTGCTTGTTTTGATTTGAATCGTTCAAAATTCATCTAACGGCAAAAGTATTTGTTCTTGAATCAAATCACAATTATTCGTAACGATCGATCGATTCGTGACGATAGAATCGAGACAAACCTTTCTCATTTATTTATGAATATTAAGAGAAATGTACTGAAACACTGTGACTGTGAGGCCCAAAATTCACATGTTTAATGGCCGAAGAGGCGAGTGGGGCCCACAAAACGCGTTTAATGAAATTCGTAGGTTCTCTGTGGCAGTCATGGTGTAGCATTGTTGTTTGGGAAAACACTGACATCAAAGACCCACATATTGCGCCTCTGAGGTATACAGAGTATGAGTGTTCATTCGTTTCGTTCGAGTCTATATTTGAAGATTATTCATAAATTAATATAATATTTTATATTCATTAAAATTATCTATATTATTATTTGTTCCGTGTTTGTAATAATCACGTGGATATAGGGTTGTTCATCGAGTCGAGTTCGAGCAAATCGACTCTAATTCGAACTCAACTCGGTAGTTATTCGAGCTGAGCTGACTCGAGTAATCAAGTCACATTCGAGTTTAAATGTCAACTCGTACTCAACTCGGATTTTACTCGAGCCAACTCGTAACTCGTATTCAGCTCAGTTAAAAAGTTTCTTTTATAGTTTAAATAACTCAAATAGCTCAATTGAGCTCAAATAAGCAATTCAAATAACTCAACTCGCATATCAGCTCAATTAGCAACTCATAATAAACTTAAGCAAAATAGCAACTCAATTCGGAATGCCCAAATAACTTAAATTGAATGATATGCTAACTAAATTCAGAAGGTTTATATACGAAGGTCCATATACGAGTCGAGTTTTCGAGTCACTGAGCGAGTCATATCGAACTCGAACTCGACTCGAATAGAATTCGAGCTGAATTTGGCTCGAGTTGATTCTGAGCGAGTTTATCCGAGCGAGTTATGAGCAAGTCACGAGTCGCGAGTTATTTGCCCAGCCCTACGTGGATATATAGATATGGATTTGATTTTGAATTCGTAATAATGTCAGATAATATAAGAATCTCAATGTTTAATATGTTATGAACATTAGATAATGTATATACATTTATATTTATCATTTTTTAAAATTTTTTATTTATTATTTAAATTATCTGGTTTTAAAAGAATGTGTATTTTTTTTTGTTATACGTACATTTCAAATTTTGTAACATATTGTGGACAAATCCCTATAAATGATTATCCGCTATTTGTATAATGTCTATTTAATTTTAAATTTTAACGTCTAATATCTAAAACTTGTATTCGTATTCACTTGACAACATGAATATGAATATAATTTTAACAATATTCATTATGAATTTGTATTCAGATTTGTAGTCTCTATAAATCAACAATATATGAGTATGGCTATAGTGCTTTACAAAGTATCAAGCAAGCCGTATTTCGCCTCCTTATCTCAAATTTCAAAGTAGAAATGACCAATTCAAATTATAAAACTTGATCTTCATATTAAAATCTCATTAGAGACTGAATTTTACAATTTTTAGAATGTTTTGTGAAATTGATCTTCATATTAATCATATTGAATGGTCCAAAAATAGTTATACTAACAGATTTTTCACCCAATTTAAAAATAATAAATAAATTCTAAAAAATATAAAATTCGATCTCTAAAGAGATTTTAATATGAAGATCAAGTCCTACGATTTTGATCGATCGTTTGAACTTTAAAAATAAAGATAAGAAGAAGTGTCCTTTATTTGATATTTTGTAAAGTATCATAGCCATGCTCTATTATATTTTAGTTTTCTTTTCTTTTCTTTTAGAGAGTAGGGGAAATCAGATACCTTAGATTCGTCTCCAAGAGATATACGCACCTTTAAGATGCTTATTTACCTATCATAAAATACAAACGTTTGCACAAACTTCTATAATATTTATTAGTTTGAAGAATTGTTGATAAATGTATTTTTGTGATTGAAGTAAGATTATCGTGTTTTTAGAAGCATCAAAACCTTTCGTATTCTTAATTTAAAAACATATTTGATTTTTCGGTCTCAATTTATCATGCTTTTTAATTCTTCATATCAAAATTTTGTGAGATACAAAATTTCTATTTTTATGTTCATGAAGTGCTTGTTTTGAACTTTTGAAAGTGAATTGCTTTTTGTATGAATATTGATTATTTTATTATAATTTTGGTACAATCTTAAAAAATTGGAACATGCACTTGATGAACTCTAAAAATAAAAAAATTTAGTATTTCATTAGATTTTGATATAAAGAAGTTAATGATCATGATAAATTCAAATTTGAATATAATTAAGTACATTTTTTAGTTAAGAGCATGAGAAACTTTAGTACTTCAAAGAACACTATATCTTTATTCTTTGTATTTGCTAAAATTGTAATTTGTGGACTTTTAAGAGCTTTCGAAGTGATTATTTGAACTTCCCGAGAAGAAAACAAATCTAAACTGAAAGAAATTTTTTCGTAGATACCACAATCGATACCGACTATCGATATGCATGTTATTATTGACATTTTCTAAGTTATTATACACGTTGTTTGAGTTATTATGCATATTATTTTTGTATTGAAAAATTTATTACGCATGTTAACAAAATAACATGCATAATAACTCAAATAACATGCATAACTATTTCAGTACAAAAAATAACATGCACAATAACTCAAATAATGTGCATAATAACATGGGTATCGATAGTCGGTATCGATTGTGGTATTTACGTATCAGCTCCTTGAGTTATTATGCATATTATTTTTGTACTGAAAATTTATTACGCATGTCAACAAAATAACATGCATAATAACTCAAATAACACGCATAACTATTTCAGTAAAAAAATAACGTGCATAATAACTCAAATGAAAATGTTCCGTAGATACCACAATCGATACCGACTATTGATACACATGTTATTATGGGCATTCTTTGAATTATGAAAAATGTTCCGTAGATACCACAATCAATACCAACAAACGATACACATGTTATTATGGACATTGTTTGAGTTATTATTCACATTATTTGAGTTATTATGCATATTATTTTTGTACTGAAAAGTTATTACGCATTAACAAAATAACATGCATAACAACTAAAATAACATGCATAACTATTTCAGTACAAAAAAATAACATATAGAATAACTCAAATAACATGCATAACTATTTCAGTCAAAAAAATAACATGCATAATAACTCAAATAATATGCATAATAACTCAAACAAAATCCATAATAACATGTGTATCGATAGTCGGTATCGATTGTGGCATCTACATATCAGCTCTCAATTCAAATAACATGTATAACTATTTCAGTATAAAAAATAGCATGCATAATAACTCAAATAATGTACATAATAATGAATTATTATCTAAGATTGTAAGGGACCGATATTGAATAAAGACAAATAATGAATTATTATGAACGTGTAAATCTTAGAGCTCAACCTTTTGTTGTTATAATTGTGGCAATTTGGATGTAGATTACATCAACAAACACTACTTTTTGGTCTTAATAAAGAAAGATGAACAAATTGTTCACATGTTGAATGAGAAAAAGAGAAGATTACGGCCTCATATCATATGGCCATGCAAAGTCATATGAAATCTCATATAAAATAATACAAAAGTTTGATCCTGCACCAAGGGTTTGTTATTTGTCACGGGTCCGTTGTGATTCCAAAAGTAGAGAATACGAGAAAAAGATTTTGAAAGGATTAGGATACATTAATTAAATATGTTTGGATATAGTTTGGATAAAAATTTGGATGACGTGGCGATTTGTTGGTCTAAATTATCTGTACAAATTTAAATGGATAAAGATTTGTTGACTAAGAGCGTCTTCATCTTTGAAACTCTTATAGTTTCTAAATTATTGTCACATCAATTTTAGAAATTTAATTTTTCTTCAGTTTCTAAACTCTTCATCCCTAAAACTAAAAAGTTAGAGTTTCTAAATTGTCACGTCAGCAAATATTATCAATATTATGTGAGACCGATTAATTTTAACTAATGATTAAGCCACGTCAGAGTTTATAAACTCTAAAGCATAGTTACTAAATAAGAAACTCTTGAACAAAATTTATAAATAAGAAACTCATCTACATTTCTGAAACTCATTTAGAAACTGTAATATCAGATTAAAAACTCCAAAAATTTCAGAGTTGAAGATATAAATTCTAATTAACTTTTTCGACGTCGACAACGATGCAACCATGAACCATCACCATTTTCGAACTTTACTAGAAAGTCGGTGGAATGGTTTAGGTTTTTGGTTCGCATAAAATTCGAACTTGATACAATTTTTTTGGGGAAAGTTTTTTTTTTTTCAAATAATCCTTTCCAAAATTGATTTATGTTCGGAGAAAATTTGTGATTCTTCTCATCTGTCGTCCTCATTTTCGTACTTCGCTCTATTTTCATTTTTATCGTATTCTTATTTTATATTATCTTTTATACTTTTTTTCTTTCCTAATTACATCTCGTTTCTTATTTTTTTTTTCTCATTTTTTTTTCTATCTTTTCTTCAACTAGAGATTGTTAGATACGACAAAAAAAACTATAAAAAATGATGATCGTTAACATATCATTCCCGTGTTATAAGTTACCACACACAACAAATAATACAAACAAATGTGTAATATTTAATATGAACACTTGTTTTAGTAGTATGAAACATGTTTCAACTAATCTGAGCACATTTTTATTTAAACTACACCACATTTTGTGATGAACATTATTAGTAAAAGTATTTTGTATATCATACATGTTTCAAGTGCACAACATACTTGACACGGATAGTATGAACACACATTTCAACTAATCTAAACACTTTGTTTATTTAGTTTACACCCCATTTTGTGATGGATATTTTTAGTTACAGTTTTTACATGCACAACATATTTGAAACAAATAGTATGAACACATGTTTCACTGATCTGAACACTTTGTTTATTTAGTCTGCACCACATTATATGATGAACATTATTTGTTACAGTTTTCAAATGCACAACATACTTGAAACAACTAGTATGAACATATGTTTCAACTAATCTGAACATTTTTATTTAGTATGCATCCAATTTTGTGAGACGCATTATGTGATGAACATGATTAGTTACAGTTTTCAAGTGTGTAACACTTAAAAATAACTAATATGAACACTTGTTTCAACTAATCTGAACATCTTATTTATTTAATTTGCGCTCAATTTTATGATAAACATTATTAATTACAATTTTCAAGTGCACAACATACTTGAAACAGCTAGTATGACCACATGTTCATCTAATCTAAACACCTTGTTTATTTAGTCAGCGTCACATTATGTGATGAACATAATTTGTCATAGTTTCTAAGTGCACAACATAATTGAAACATCTAGTATGAACACATATTTAAACTAATATTAACATCTTGTTTATTTAATTTATGTATGAGATACGAGTTATGAAAACATTTAGGATAGTGCGTAGGGGAAAAATATTTAAAAAAGTGCGCGCAGTCGAACTTTCTATTTTTATCCGCTTTTGACTCTTTGAATTTCTTTTCTGACAAAACTAGTTAAGTAAACGAGAGTGGATGACGGAGATTGAAAAATTATTAGTCGGATCCTTATATTTATGATCATCTTAAGTTGCTCAACAATTTCAAAATCCTATTTTGTTTTTAAATCAACTTGTGTTAGATTTTGTTCATGAACCGAAAAAGGAAACGATTGAACAAATGACACGTGAGAATTCAGAGACTAGACGCTTTAGCAAAAGTGCATGCAAATGCTAGTTCCTTTAATTTAAGGGCTTTCTATTGGGCCTAAAATGTCTTATATTTATACAACTATAATTTGGGCTGAAGAAATTAAAATTCTCTGTGCGGCTTCTTTCTTATCTGACCTAATTACAGCCCAAATAAAAAAGTAATTATCAAGGACATACGGATTCTTGCTTAGTGTTCTAAATTCGTGCCGTTCCGTGCCGTTCCGTTCCAAACACGGCTTGGCACGGCACGGAACGGCACGACACGATTAGTATTTTATTATTTTTACCGTGTCGTTCCGTGCCGTGCCAAAAATTGGAAGGGATCGGAACGGAACGGTTAAGACACGACACGTTTAGGCACGCCGTGTCTAAATGTGTCGTGTCTTAACCGTTCCGCGCCTAACCGTGTCGTGTCTTAACGTGTCATGTCTAAACGTGCCGTCTCTAAATGTGTCGTGTCAAAACGTGTCGTGTCTAAATGTGTGGTGTCTAAACGTGCCGCCTCTAAACGTGTCGTGTCTAAACATGTCGTGTCTTAACTGTGTCTAACTATGTCGTGACTCGTGTCTAAACGTTTATTTTTTAAAATTTGTAAAGTTTAAAATAGAATAATTAATAAATGCAAAAGATTTCAAAATAATTTGAACTTTCGTGTCTATCTGTGTCTATCCGTGCCTACCCGTGTCTATCTGTGTAGTGTCGTGTCTATCTGTGTTGTGTCGTGTCTAAATGTACCGTGTCTAGACGTGTTCTCGTGTCGTGCCGTGCCGTGTCTCTCCTCATAAACGTTCCGTGCCGTGCCGTGTCCTACAGTAGGAAACCAAGGCACGGCACGTTTAAGACACGGCACGTGAACAATATCGTGCCGTGTCCCGTGCCGTGTCCTTATCGTGCCGTGCCGTTCCGTGACGTTTTCAGACACGCAGACACGGTTTTGAGAACTCTAAAATCTTGCTACATAAAGATCTCAATCTGTATTTTGAATGGGCTCGCAAATTCCTTTAGTTAATACTAAATTTATTGACTTCCTTAATTGAAACCAGATTTAATTACAATCCAAAATAAGAAAGTAATTATCAAGGACATAAGTACATAACGGGTACGAAGAGAAAATTATCTCTTTTTTCCCATATCTCTCTTCAGAATTCCGATAATCGGCGTAACACGAACGGTGAGTCTCTTCCGATTCAATTTCTTTCACGCAAAATGCGCGCAGTTTTGAGAATCGGATATTAATTAGGTTGCTGATAGATTATAGATAGGTTTTTCAAGCCATGGTAGTAGCACCAATGTACTGTTACTTGATATCACTGGATTCTCTGATACTGTCAACATGATTCAGTCATAAAGTAGTGCGACTTGTTTGTTTGCATGAATGTATCTATCTAATCATAGGTATTACCAACTACAGTAGTGAATATGTTACGTTATATTTAGGTTTGCATCGTAATTGAGATCAGAACTATCAAGTTCAAAGTAATGTTCAGCAGATTGGTACAATTGCTTGCCAGATTTTCTTTCTTTGCTTTTATAAAATTTTGTTAAAAATGTTCTGATTTTTTTTATTTGTAGAAACATAACATGGTAGAGGAGGAAGATCAAGATGGTGTTTCTGTACATTCCCCGTCTCAGGCCCCTCGTTCTTCTGCATCTTCTCTTCCTAAGGTTATTTTTTTCATTGAAATAGTTATTTTGTATTTCTTTTCTTTGATTTATTAGGTTGTTAGACGGACAGCGTAAATACTAACTGTTTTTGGTTGACATAAACAAAGTCGAAAACTTCGAATCAGAAGATAACACTCCATTTTATGTCTTGATTGCTAGTGCAGCAGCAATACCTGATCTTTCAAGCATGGCTCTGCAACCCAAGAAAACATATTGCTTTGTGAATTGAATGAGGACATGTATATTAAAGGGTTTAAAATAAAAAAACTGTTAAAATTGCGCAACTTAGTTTCTCTTTTTCGTAATGATTTTCTTTTTTTAAATTTAAGGAGCAATCACAGGTTGACATAGAACTGAAGCTTCTGCAAGCCCTAGAAATGTATCCTCCTGCTAAACTACAAGGTACCATTTGCTAGTCCCCACTGTGCAGTGGGCTCTATCTAAGTCCTTTTATAACAGTTGTGGGTAACAACTGCCTTCATAGTATTTAGAGGTAGGTATTGTTTTGGCACCTTATCTATTGCATATTGTTCAATTAGTCCTTGTGAAATTTTATTTGGTTGAATCAGCTTAGCGACAAATGAATCTGAGCTCAATAGCATTGAAATGCATATAATTAATTAAGAGGATTTTAGATGTTTTGTGTGATGCAAATTAATATTAGTTATTGTTATGGTTTAAAATGAGGCATACATGAGCTGTTGGAGAAGCTGCATTTCCTGTATACTATAGCAACTGTGAGTTTAATCATTTCCTTAATTGAATGAATCTAAGTGTTCAAGGGGCTCTTTGCACAAGAAAGAAGGTTCAGGCATTAATTCAGCCAAATGCAATAATTAAGTAGCCAGTCAAGTTGGAGTTTAGCCTGCCTTGTAAAAAAAGGTTTTTGTGGAACTCCAGTGGAGAGAAAAGAAAAAAAATCAATAAAGAGTTAAGAGGGCACATGAGCAATTTAACAATAAAAAGCATGCTTGTATCTGCTTTCAGTTATTACAGTTTATCTCCTAATTCTAATGAAACTGCTTCTGTGAAACAGGTATGCACCGGCATTTTGTTTTGTATGGGCTAATTGAGTACCTACAAAAGTGGTACTGAATTTTTTTCTGCATTGGTTAAGCACATTTAGTGTAGCTATCAATAGTATGTTCTTATATATTTATTATTTCCATAAAAATGTAGTTTTGAAAGAAGTTTCTCATCTGAGGAGGTGTTGCAACTCCTGAATCAGTTCTTCAACTTAGAAATGCTGGTATTTCTTTAGAGAACTACCCAAAGAGTTTTATTATTTCATGTTCTAGTTCAATTTTCCAACAATTTACCAGAATATGGTTGAGCAATCGTAGTGGTGCATAGCATGACCTATCTGTTTTGAAACATATATAATTTGCAGAAACCTGATGAAGAGGAGATGGAGATATTTAAGAAAGAGGAGGAATTCTCATTGCCTCAAAATTTATTAGTCGAAGAAGAAAGGTAGCATCTGTCCTTTGTGTTGGTCTTTACTTATAACTTTTTTTGTTGTTATTTATAACAAAGGATGTGATTAACTGCAAAAATGGTGCATTATGCTAAAGAAAACCATGTTGGACTTAATGCTGGTTTTGTATTATTAGCTATTATTGCTTGTACCGTGCATATATTTTGTTACTCCTTCCTCTCCTTAGATAACTCTGTCTATGTTTTATATAAGCGGTCCCAAGTCCAGAAATAGAAAGTGTTCTGATAAGTTTGACGAGCTAACGTAAAAATTCAACAAATCTTATGAAAATGAAATTCATCGGGACTTCATTTAGCCTATCATATCTTGTTTGGGACAAAAAACTTGGTTGTTGTTGTTTCTCTCCTTAGATAATGAATGTAGTAGCGTCCCTCATTTAAACTAGAGTTTGATTGCAGGATTATCTTTTTTTTGTAAATACAAAACGCGTAAAACTTGGGAGCCCCATTGAACTACAGAAGCTACGCAGTTCCAAATGCCTGAAAAATAAGCTAGAGAGCACAAAAAGGTAATATATAAATCATTTTGTTGCGTCTGCCGGGAGTCGAACCCGGGTCTATTGCTTGGAAGGCAATTATCCTAACCGTTGGACTACAGACGCTTTTCTGTTATCCAACATTTATTGTCTTTTAAAATATTAAAACAGAGAATATATACAGGTTCATGGTTTCTTATTGCTTGCTAATTTTACGAGGGACTAATTATTGAAATTCCTGCTTCGCTGCCCATGTTCATTTCTTTGTTTTATTATTTTTTTGCGGAATGATTTCTTGCAAGTGTAATTTTGCAACACTAGTTTCTTAATGTTCCATACATTTCAATAATATATATAATTACGGTTTGATGGAATCCAGTGTGCCAAATTAGTTGTTTCATCCAATTTGCAACATTAATATATTGAGTTAACATATCATCCCCACTTTTTGTCCCCCTCTCGCGTCTCTCGTTACGCGACAAACAGTTACGTGATACAGTATAAATACTTGTAACATTTAATATAAAGACCTCCATGTTAAGATGGAGACTGCAAAATAAAATATTATGTGTACATTCCCTGAGAAATAAAGACTGCAAAAAATATAAAAACTTCGAATGTTAATTATAAAGACTTCCATGATACAATATTCATTGTAGTATATAATTAATAAGGAAATTACAAATAAATACTTCATGTCTTGAGAAATGAAAACTTAACACTCAATATTTTTTATAATGAATCCAGTCCAATAGTATAAAAACTACTATATTTAAGTATAAAGACTTACATTCAGTATATAAAGACTACTACATTTGCCGTATATGAAAGACGTGTAAGAAGAGCTTCCTAATATATTACCCTTGTAGTTAGTAATTTCTCATTTGCTGTCAAGAGTGGCAATTCACCTCTCTAACCTTAAGAAAACAACAACGACAAAAAACATGCATAGAGACTGCTTAATCATGAACTATATGCATATTCATACACTAAAAAAACATGCACTTTGCATATTGATTTGGCTCCTCAGAGGATATCTTTCCAGTCAACAAACTTTGTTTCTTAATAATCAACTAAACTCCTCTTCCAATGATTAGAAATTTCAGTCAGGAAAGTTTGTTGTTCACGTTTAAGTGTAATCTCCTCTTATTATTTTATTAGGATTGTCTTGAATTTGGTTTCTATGCTTGGTCTCATCCAATTTCAGTTTTAGTTATTTCGACATCCATGACTGTTATGAAGTCATTCCGGAAAGGATAAGAGTATACCTATGTTGCTGCTGCTTTATCTTATTTTTGCTATTATGTCTCTTTTATTCGACTAATCATGATTGGTTCTATACTTCTATACATTTTTTTTTAGGGAAGTAGGTTTGGCCTGCTTCGGAATTTTTTCATTAAAATAAAGAAAAGATTATTACAATGTACATAATGGATTTATTAGGCCCCGTAAAGCGCGATTGGTTCTATACATTGAATTAGTGGATTTTAAGGTTCAAACTTCAAACTATATACGGTAATGACAAAATAGGATCAAGCATCCTTCCAAATGTTAAGTTAAAAGGAAGGGCAAAATTAATGAGAACTGAATTTTTATTTTCCGAAATACTAGCAGCAGCTGCTAGTTTGAAAAATAATTAAGAGAACTGAAAATTATTGTCAGCAAACAGGTTGGGAGATATTTTTTCTGGTTCCATGCACATATATCTTAATAGCACTTATATATTGTCTCTATAACCTGCTTAAACATGATTCAGTTTAGTAATTTGACAGTAAGTGTTCGTTTGGCTTAACCATTGTGGACGGCATCCTCGGAATGGTTTTGTCTCTCGATGCCCAAATTGATCCTTAACATGTTCCAACTGCGTCGAGGCTTTCCTGACACTTTTGGATGCACCAACGTGTTATACGGACCCTCTTGAATCGTGCCGGTATCGCTCTCTCTGATCCTTACCTAGTTACCAGGTTGGACTCGAGTTTGTGACCGAATCATATTGATTTCTACGGTACAAATGGACACCTTTGTTGCCCAATTTGCATGCCCGTTGTGTCGTGAAAACTCTCAAAATTATAGTTAACACATTTGCCTTACTCTTTCGTCAAATCTAAATTATAGTTTATGTCAAGCCAAATCATATTATATTTTCACAATAGGAGCAGAATTAGCTTTGTGAGTTGTGACTTTGAAAAATAAAAAAGAGGGTTGAGAATAGGGGCGGATTCAGAATTCTCGTCAGGAGGTTTAAGATTTACGGTTTTTTCCAAAGGTTTGAAATGATGGTCATTTATAAAAAAATTCAAATACATAGTCATTTCTGAAAAAAGTAATATTTATGATTGTTTTTGAAAAAAAAATTCAGGAGTTCAGCTTCACTTCTGATTAAACATGGCTCCACCACTGGTTGAGAACAACAAATTGAGGGGATTTAGCAAATACATTTGCAATGAGAAACTCGGCGGATAGATAAAATGCTAAAAACCTGAAACGTTTGTATCCTCTAATGGTCGGGCGTTGATCTAACGGTTCAGATTAAGCTATGCAGATAGCGTAAAAAAAATGCACGCACGTTTCCCGTGAGCATTAACATTTACCGTGAGAAATTGATTTTGCAAGCTTGAGACATTGGTGAGAGGTGATAGGGCCTCCGTGACCGGCCTAATTGGATCCTTCATCAAGACAGTCACCAAGTCCGGTCCAGAATTACTCGAACAAGTGACCCGCTAATACTGATCCATTCCCGACTTCCTAGACCTATAAATATAGAAATTCCTGACAACAAATGACACATTTCCAAAATAGGACTAGCCATAAATTTCTGTTCCTACTTCTCTGCTCTTTGTCCTTATACTTTTCTCTAATTTGTTCTTACTTCTCTGTTATTATTCTTGTCTCGGCTTGATTTGAGCCGGGATCAAGAGGAATTGTTAAGGTACTATCGTTGGGCTGCATGATGGATAGGCTTATGAATTTACGGGCTCGACATCAGTAGGTCCTAAACAGAAGCGCTTGTAACTGAAACAAAACAGAAATGAAAAAATAATGCGTCTGCCGGGAGTCGAACCAGGGTCTATTGCTTGGAAGGTAATTATCCTAACCGTTGGACTACAGACGCTTTTTGTTAGTTTACATTTATTGTATTATTTAATAAAGTATATGAAGAGGTTCATGGGTTCTTATTGCTTGTTAATTTTTTTTATCTTTTTGAGATAAAATGACTGTCAAAGTTTGGAGCTATCCAAACTTAAATGACCTTAAATTTTTACATTTGGGTTTCGAATTCATGCCTCTCACATAAAAATCATTGCTATCAGCCACTAAAGTATGAGCCAATTCTTATTGCTTGTTAGTTTCAGGAGGGACTAATTATAGGAACTCCTTGGCCTCGCTGCTCATGTTCTTTTTCTTTGTTTTTTTTTTTTGCGGATTGATTTCTTGTAAGCAGGGGCGGATTTAGTTATAAGCTAGGGGTGGCTAAGCCACCCCCATAAAATTCAAAACATTGAATAGATATATGATATTTAATTGGTCTATTTCTTTTTGGTATGTCGTAGCCTCCTCCATTTGATTGAGCCACGTCATTGAATTTGACTCTAGCTCATTCCGATTTATAGCCCAATTATATCTTTCTTAATTTAAGTCAAACAACAAAAGTAGGTTATAAAATAATAAGGAAAACAATATACAATGAAATATATAGGCTATATAGCTGTAACGTAAGATACTAGAATAAATTTTCTAAATGTAACGTGAGATAAAATGTCGACAGCGACAAGAAAACTATTACAATTAAATCAACAAAATTCTGAATTCATACACTAATACACATTAAAATTCTAAAAATCATGTCTAAGAGAAAGACCATAAACTCCTATTTCAAATCGAAAGAGAATTCAAATGGTTTGAGAATAAATTGAGACAGCCCAACTATTGAGATTTAATTTAGCCCCCTCCATATCCAAACTCTAGCTCCTCCTCTGCTTGTAAGTGTAATTTGCAACACTAATTTCTTAATGTTCGAATGTTCGATAACATTTCAATAATATATAGTTATGGTTTAATGGAATGCAGTGTGTCGAATTAGTTGTTTGTTCCAATTTGCAACATTAATATTACCCTTGTGGTTAGTAATTTCTCATGAGATGTCAAGAGTGGCAATTCATGAACTATATGTATATTATGTTATTCATACACTAAAATTACATAACTGCTTTTACATCAATTAAACACAATCAACTAACCCATATATATGGATGTTCTATTTACTGGATCACACTAAGCAAAACTATTCATATTTCCTAATTCCAAATTACATTTAGAATGCCCTTAAACTTATTCCCACTAATCCTCTTCAAAACTTATTCTTTTGTGCTGAACTCTCTAAGTTGTTAGCATATTCACATGCTCCGAGTTTTCTCCTGCCTGAAATACAATCACTCAATTCTAACAGTGCCAACAACAGATACTTCTTCACCTTTTCCTCCTCTGAAATTAGTAACTTTAAGATCCTTGCTACATTGAAATCTCCTTGGATAAACTTTTTCCTATTTCTTTGTAAGGAAATCATGCCAAGAGGTGATTCAGCAGCCATTTCATGTTCCTCATGCACCTTTGATTCCATTACTCTTACCAAATCAGTCATGAAGCCTAGTTGACCAAATTGAATTTTTGCTTCCTGAGAAATTCTACAAAGAGAACATACAGCCTTTAACATGGCATGTTGCATTGGAATATCACAATTCCGTAGGAAATACAAAATGTGGTAGACTAATCCCAAATTGATTAACTGGTTAATCAACTTCTTAGATGCAAAACAGAGATTCTCAATTGATTTTACTGCAAACTCCCTTGTTTTGTTGGTGTAGCGGGTCAATCTCGGATCCAACACACGTACCAGTAATTCTACCACATTATGTTCACCATTTGAGAGTGTTTCTAAGAGTTCTATAACTCGTATCTGCATGGCCTCATCCTGACCATTTGACCTTCTAACCAAACTCGATAATGTTTCAACCGCATTCGATTCCAACATAAAATTGTGTATCTCCTCTATATATCGGGTTAAGGTTCTTTAGAATTTCACATGATATATCAATTCTCTACTTGAATCACTATCACCGTAATTTTTTAGCAAGACGTTTATCCCGCCTTGTGCCAACACCGACCATGCATTGTTACCATTTTCAGTCAATTTAGTTAGTACACTTGTGGCATGTTCTTTATTCGATAACCTTCCGCTTTCAATAATTTCCACTAATGGGGCAATTATACCATATTTTAGAAGGGTATTTCTGTAAGGTTCATGTCTAACAATCAATGAAATAGTTTCTAAGGCTTCTTCAGTCACACCATGATCCCCAAATTCAATTAGGTGAATTAATAAATATATCCCTTCTTCTTCAATCATAGTCATCCTAACATACCTCTCATCTTCATGTAATGCCTCATTTAGTATGCACAATGCCTGTGTGTACATCTCTGTGTCTCCGATCTTCAGTCTTGCAAAAAGGTCCCTCAAAAAGAATCTAATCTTATCATGGGATGCACCAAGGCCGGGAAAAGACACAACAATTGCAGATGATTTTGTTAGCTTTAACAGGCTACAAGTGTAAACTCTTTCCAAATTGCTAATATGGCAATCAATCTTGTTAATTATGAGATTCAGATCACTTCTTAGAAAGAGATTACCCCGAATATACGTGTCGTCGCGGCATTGTTCGGCTAGGAGCTGTGTCTCAAGGCAAGTTGATAATATGGTTTGTAACAACCCCTTGAGCTCCTGATTTCCTTCTTCTGATAGAAGTGAAATTGTTGAATTCAGTTGATCGAGTCGGGTCTTGATCGACCACCATTTGGCTGGAAAAAGTCCGATCGAATCAGATATGAAGATAAGCAATTCAATCGCCTTTTTAGCAGCCTGTGCTAAACTGGAATACTCCTTTTCTTCTTGCTCCTCTCCTTGCTTCATGGCTGTACTGAAAGAGATAGTGGTTGAGAGAGAAAGAAGTGGGATGGAAAGTATTAAGGAAGAATGTTTTTTTGTGAGGGATTCAGCCATGATGCCAAATTGTAATGTTGTGGCCTGTTAACTGTCACTGTACTATAAAGGAAAGGAAGGCTTATCTCTCTATCTCTTTATATATTATTGATACTCTGGTAACTGACATCTTTGCCTACGTACTGCTCTCAATTTAAGGTGTTAATAACTTGCTATATGATTTCGTCCATTAGTTACTAATGAAGATGCCAAGCATTTGTTAATAGCTCAAAAAGGGACATCACTTTAATTGAAACTGGACAAGTCCAATCTGAAATAAAATGGAGATAAAAGGGTTAATACTTGTGATAGTCATAAAAGAAAAGCATATGTAGCACTAGTCTTGTGAAGTAGAGATGACAAATATGAATTTGGGGATAACATTACAGCTGTTAAGGAACTTTAGATATAAGGTATTTTTGTTAGTTCAAATTTGTCCTTTTAAACATTGAAATGTTCTCTTTCTTGTAGTGACTTGAGAATATTTCTGTATTATAATTCGGAATTCAAAATATTATATTGATTCTTTGATAATTCCAAACTTTGATAATTAAAAAAAAATGAAAATCACGTTTGTATTACAATTAGTTGCCTGGATTCAGAAAAACAACTGTACTTGCACAACCCAAGACTACAAGAGTGTCGTTTTCAAAAATTGATTGAACTTTGTATTTTTGTACTATAGTAAGAACGAAAGAAACAAAATGCAACGTGTGATTTGATCAAGAGATGTGAAATATCTCCAATTTGGCGAGGCAACATTCATTTAAGTACAAGTGCTTTGTTTTCCTTTCAAGGTAATTCATAAAAATATCAGTAACTCCACGTTAAAAGTATAATTTTTTTACTTCTATATTTTCATTAATGTGGGACGATTTCTTTATTTGAAAAAGGACTTCCAAATAAAAAAATAGCTGTGTTATTCGGATAAGGCTGTCAACGAAATTCTATTACTCTTTTATCTGATTCGTATCATATTCGATAAGACGGATATGATATGAGTAAGAATTTTTTTCGTTAGTTTATTGGATATGGGCATGGATAAGATTTCTTTGTTAGCTAAATGATAAGAGTACGGGTAAAGACAATATCGTACCCGTTATCCTATAGGGTAAATATAAAATAATATATAAAAATATAAATCAATATATGCTCTATTTTAAAATCTGTAAAATAATTAATCTATTAGTAATTTAAGTTTTCTAGGAGACCATCTAATTAATTGTCTTATTTTCAATAAAACTCTTAATTTTCAATGGAACATTAACGTTTATCTCTTAGATTCTACGAAAATTAATTTCATCCAACTAATATTTATTTAATTTTAGCATCCTCTCATTTAATTCTTTTAAAAAAATTGATCGTATAATTATAACCATAATTTATATTTCACATTATATATTATTTTTCTCGTTAATTTATATGCTCTACTTGCTCTTGTGTTGTGCTTGTGTTTATAAAAAATATTGATTATAGGTGTATTTGTGTAAAATATTATTTATTCACTACAACAAAAAAGGACTTTAGTGTTTATCATCGTATATTTGTAAAATCCAGCAATAAAAATGTCAGTGGCATTCTCGATATTTGTTGACAAACATAATGCCGATTATTAGCCTAAAATTCGATGAAAAAAGTACCATATTTTATTGTAAAAAACAGTTGAAGTTTCATCACCAGTTGTCCATTAATAACCAACATTAAAGGCTTTTATCATCGGTTTTGTCAAGCAATCGGTGATAAATACTAGCACTTTATCCCCGGGTTTTAACACACAACTGACGATAAAGACTTTTATTACCGATTGCCAATAAAAAACCAGGGGTAAAAAGTTTTATCACTGGTTTTGTTTAAACAACAACCTGCGACAGAAGTTAACCAACAAAAAAATCCTCCAGCCAACGCAACCTCAAATTCTTGTTCCCAAACCAACAGCCACCATTACTCTTTTCTTCTCCTCCAAACAAAGAAAAATGTGAAATAAACACTATAAAGCAAAACGATTAGTTGAGCCGACAGAAGCACAATAGCAGCACTTCATTCAACTTTTTTTCGAATTATTGAGGTTTATTTCATTATATATCTATTTAATCTTAACAATTTTAATTATGAGAAAATAATTAATATAGATGATATGCATTGCATAAATTTAGGTCGATGTTGTCATATAAGACTAAATATCGGAATAAATATAATTTAGGTTGGTATCCGTTCGAGATTAATTCAATAGAGATTAATCTAATAGAGATTAATCTTGAATAGTTTTCATTTGGGACTGTTCTTTGAATGTTTCATCTAATTTAGAATTAGTAGATATACGAAAACTTGGATGCTAGCTTTGAGAAATATTCGATATAATATTTCTCCGTTAACAATGTTGAAATGAATTTGGAACTGTTCTTTAAATTTGTTTTCTCTTTTATCTTTTTTTTATGTGTTGTTTTGCTTGAATTTTCTCTTGTTGTCGTTTCTTGAATACGGGATACCTCCATTTGGGCAATATTGGAATTAAGTTGGAATATAAGACTGTTTTGCATTGACGGCCGGCCCAATCTTTTATAGATTTCATATAGTGTTGTGCCACCACCCATTCGGTCATTCGGTTGATGATTTGGTTAATCAAATGGGCCAATCAAGAATTTGAAGGAGCTTTCTTAACAACTTGATTAGCGCTCCAGTACTATTGGACAAAATCTGGAAGTTTCTCAAATGATCATCGCCGCCTCGCTATGTCTGTTTAGATGAAAAATTGAATCCTTTAGAAAATTCATCACCCACTTTTGGAGACTATAAATAGAGATGTATAGGTTTATTTTGGTTAAGCCACAAATTTAGGTTTCACTTTTTTAGTAGTATCATTGAGTATTAGTAATGTTGTAGGCTACTGTGTAGAGGTGTAGTATCTTGTAAAGTTAATTTCACTGTTACGTAGATCTTGTAGGTTAGGACTAGATGGTTCGTTCATGTCGTTGATTAGAGATGTATATAGGATACTATATATAAATAGAGATGTATATAAATTAGGATCATTTTGGTTAAGTCACTGACTTTTGGATACTATAAATAGAGATGTATATGTAGGATCATTTTGGTTAAGTCACAAAATTAGGTTTCACTTTTGCAGTAGTTTTTTTTATAGAAAAGAGGGGGTCTGAGTCTCCTGATTTCATTGATTAGAAACTCACCAAAAGAATGAGGCATGTACATGAAATATTTACAATGTAAAGGAATTAAAGAAACTAGGAAAAAGCCAAAAGATAAAAAAAAAAGAATTGACAGTACGTAAAACTATCTGAGAATGAAAAGTAGAGTAATCTGTCATCTTCCAAAAACCATAATCGTTTTAGTTGGCAGACTTTTCTTGTAAGCTGAATTATAATATCCCTTTGCTGTTCATCAAATATTCTTCTTCAATGTTCCTTCCATATCACAAAATTGGTAATTATTTCCAGCTGAACCTCTCTGATGTCTCTGGTTGATGAGGTAAATCTCAACAAATCATGAGGTGATTTGGAAGAATACAAGTTACAGAGTATATTGTTAAAAAAAAATCGAAAATATACTGTCTAAGCTGAGATGCAAAGCGACAGGATTGAAACAAGTACATTGTTGTTTCCTCCTCCCTCAGACACATAATGCACATGTTTTATTTTTGAGGGAAGTAGGCAGGGCCTACTTCAAATATATTTATTAAAGGAAAAAAAATATTTATATAGTACAATTTATATTCAGTTGGGAGTCCAAAACTTTCTCACTACCCCCTATATAATATTTACATAATGCACATGTTTGAAAGCATTCAACTCCTCTTTGCAAGGTTATCTATCGTGGTGAGTTTATTATAGAGCATGAGCCAAGTAAAAACCTGCACTCGCAGGAGCGGAATCAGAACATCGAGTTAAAGAAGTCGATTTACAAGTATAATCTAATTTTAATGTTATAAAGATATCAAATTTTAATTTTGATCAAATTATACAAAATTTTAATATATTTTTTTAATTTTAATCAAAATTTTAACTTAAAATCTTACCGTTAAATTTAATTTAATTAGAAAATAAAACAATAGACTCAAAACTTTTCTGGATCAAAAAGAGGAGCCGGGCCCACCCTGCCCTCACCACCCCCGCTAGTTCCGCCCCGTGCACTCGCAGTGGAGATTTTGTCGACCATAAGCAGAAATCGAAGGTAGGAGTTGGAGAGTTTGTCAAGAGTAGAAATGTAGTCAGATTCTAAGATGATTTAAATATATAGTATAATTTGAAATTAGTAATATTGTAGGATCTTGTATCGTAGAGTTATAGTATTTCATAATATTAGTTAAGTAATAGTGTTATGATATATTGTATCAAAATCAACAAAAGTTGCATAAAATAAAATAAGAAAATTTAATAATCTTCGATGTTATATCCAACACATCTACCTCGTCTCATCCCCATCAACCCATTATTCCTTTCCTTCAACTAACATTTATATTTCAATAATTTTCCGTCTTGGTGTAAGGGACCAGCTCAGAAATGGTACCAAACAATCTAGTACCGGTTCAAGTCACCCATTGCTCAGTCTTGCAAGAACTTTATAGATCATCATATATATGACTTTGGTAATGTGACAATTTCTATAACACCCCTCCTGATAATTTAAATTAGAACATGAAAGTGGCGGATCTATTAATGAACAAACTCTGACAAGTGCATGTGCTAGATTTTTCAAAAATAATGTTCTATTGTACTAAATATTCAAACTGAGTAATTAAGTCCAAAATACATGTAGAGGATCTGAACTTGTGTAGATATGGAAAAAGACTACTATGTGCACCAAAGTCCCCTTGAGTTAGACATTAATAAGGAGGATTTATGGAGGGCTGTTCAGTAAAATTGTTGTTATCTAATGGCCGACATCCGATTTGGTAATGTCATCGCATTTTAGACATTTTTTTAAAATTGACCACAATGGCCTTCATTCTGTGGAGGAAGTAGTGGACATTTTTTTTTTTGTTTGACAAAAATAACTTGCAATATGAAAAAATCAACAATATGAGATTACAAATATATTCAACTAACAAAAATGTACTCAACAATCTTAAAAAGAAAACAAAACACCAGAGCTCTATTAACAATTGTTATCAAAATACAAGCTGTGTTATATCCAAAAAGGGCAAAAAGTAAAAGAAATAGAAAATTCAACCTCAATTATAAGGGTTCTTCAAAACAATTAATACCCACTATAATCTATATCCATTGAACTGAATCATTGATACCGTGTATGGTGTATATCATCTACTGTGTCTCATTTTTCCGTGGTTTGAAGCTACAATTTCAAAAAACAGTGTTTTCACTGTTTAACATTTTTTTATTTTTGCCGATTTTTTTTAACTGAAAAGACATAAATAGTGACGGAATTATTTTTATATAGAAAAGACATTGATAGTGACGGAACCACGTGTTTTTTTCTAGTATATATAAATTGTGGTAAAATGACAAACAAAAAAGTAAATTACCAAGTAAAATGAAGAACAAGCAGAAAGCTGAAAGCTCTAATTAAAAACCAATCACCGTTTCTGGCTTTATATCCTCAATCTGATATCGTGATAAGTCAAGCTCAATTAAATTGTCGTCGTCTTCAACAAATGAAAATTCAAATAATTCATCGTCCTCAATTTCCTTCCTTTTATCTTTATCATCAGACATCCACATTGCATATTCCAACAATCTCTCTAATTCATCTTCTTCTTTGGAAATTCCAGAACCCTTTTCTTCCATTGAGATTTCAGATTCTGTTTCTTCATCTTCACACTCTTCATATATTACATCAAGCGGCCTTGCGAAATCAAAGTAACGATGATCTGATATATAACTCCAACATGTCTCCACTGGTGTAATGGCATTTTCCTCTTTGGGTTCATGAGGGGAAGGGGAATGGTTTTTGTCAGGCTGTAGGTTTGGTGGTAAAGAAGAGGAACTAAATTGAAAGAGCGAAAGAATAAGAAGAAGATAAGAGATAAAAGAAGGACAAATGAGAAGGAATAGAAGGGTTCTTGGGAGGTAGAGATGAGCTAAGAGAAAAATTGTGAGAATTGCTGAAAGAAGATGGTGAATATCTCTGGTCGATGTTTCTTGGTTCCTATTTGTTGATTCCATTTGTGCGATTGAGTGAGTGGAAGAAGGTGACACGAGCAATTAAAGGAATATAAAAGAAGGAATTTAGTTATATCATGTCTAGAGCTGGGCAAATAACTCGCGGCTCGTGACTCGCTCACAACTCGTTCGAATAACAACTCGAATAAATTCGCTCAGATTCAATTCGAGCCAAATCCAGCTCGAGATGTCCTCGAGTACTATTCGAGTCGAGTTCGAGTCAGGTATGACTTGCTCAGTGACTTAATACTCGACTCGTATATGGGCCTTCTGAATTTAGTTATCATATTGTCCAGTTTAAGCTATTTGGACATTCTGAATTGAGTTGATATTTTAACTTAAGCTTATTATGAGTTGCTAATTAAACTAGTATGCGAGTTGAGTTATTTAAGTTACTGATTTGAGCTCAGTTGAGCTATTTGAGTTATTTAAACTATAAAAGAAACATGTTAACTGAGCTGAATGCGAGTTGCGAGTTGACTCGAGTAAAATTCGAGTTGAGTATGAGTTGGCATTTGAGCTCGAATGTGACTTGATTACTCAAGTCAGCTCAGCTCAAATAACTATCGAGTTGAGTTCGAGCTGGAGTCGACTCGCTCGAACTCGACTCGATGAACAGCTCTAATCATGCCAATAAAGTTCACATGTTCATGAGATCATCATATACTAAGGCTTGATAGAAGCATTTCAAGAATAAATTGTGGTTTATTCCATTAGACAAAAGATATGTGAAACCTATTGCCTTTTATCAAAGCACAACATATAGATGAAATATATTTTGTCTATGTTAATTTGTATTGTTAAAAGGTAAGAACATTTTGACATGATTTCATTATACAGAAGGACAAATCAATTACATGATAGTGCATTACAACGGATTATTATTATTACTGTTATCGTTATTATTATTGTTGTTATTATTATTATTATCATCATCATCATTATCACCATCATCATTTTTATTATTATTATTATTATTATGCTTGCACGAGCACCAGTTAACAATACTTGCAATCACCTATCTCAAATTTTAAAATACCAATCGCGGATCTGAACTGTTAAAAACATTTCTCATGCTAAAATCTATTAAGAGACAAAAAAAATTCAAATTTTAGAATTTTTGTACTATTTTACCGAATGAGTTGAAAATCCATTAAATTAAAGAGTTATATGTAACCATCAGATCAATTCATTTTTCATCCATCCGATAAAAAAGTATAATTCATGTAACCATCAAATCAATTCTAAAAAATGAAAATTTTGGTCCCTAGTAGATTTTAGTATGAACAACATTTTCAACGGTTAGGATCGGCAGTTTACACTTTGAAATTCAAGAAATGTGATCGCAAGCACGATAGAGCCAGTGTTTGTGCAAGCACCCTAATTTTACTCTATTATTGTTATTAATGTTATTATTATTATTATTACAGCTTTATGAGAATATAAATCTCAGCTATGACATAAATATTCTTGTAGGTTCTATTTTCTTGGTTTAAGCTTACATCAAGAGTAAAACTATGGTGTTTCTAGGAGTATCAAGGTCTCTCGTGCTCTTAACTCAAAAACATCATTAGACATCTTTAAATTTCGATTTGTCATTCTCAATAATTTATTTATATCAAGATCTAGTAGAAAATAAATTTCTCTATTTTTAAAACTTTTAAATATCCATTTTTATTTTTGAAAATTATGTAGTTTTATATATAAATATTGATTATTTTAAAATTATTATTTTGAAGCAACTTTCAAAATCAAAACAAGTATTTAAAAAACTCTAAAGATAAAACTTTTTTTTATTTCCTACTAGTATTTGTTATAAAAAAAATTATTGAACGTGAAAAATCAAAATTTAAAGATTTATAATGATATTTTTTAGTTAAAACACTGAATGCCTCCTCGATGCTTCTAAAAGCATCGTAGCTTTACACATACATCAATAATAACATTAAATCAAGATAACTGTTGAATAGAAGTACTAAAAAGGTTCAGAAGAGATTATTAAAGTGGCTCTACGAAACTCTATCATATGAGACTATTGTACACATTGAGATCACCGATTAGTTCCTCATCTCCTCTCAATTATCTACCTTTTACTAGAAAAAAAAGGTTTGTCTAGGGGACCTTCATCCCTTGCCCCCATAGGCCTACATTGGGTAATATGAGGTCGAGATTTTTAGTCAAATTTGAATACCGGGTCATCTAACATACTTCATATAGATGAGTCTGTTCAACAGTACATATTAATATCATATAACAAAAATATGTTGGATTTTACAATCATACGTGTCATATAGAACGCTATATGAAACGACAAATTTTATTAATTTACTTGTTATACAATTATATATTAATTATATATCATTAATATTCATAATCAAGTGATCAATAAAGTGTATTTATATTAATATAAAGTGTTATAGGAATGAATTCTTTAATGTGCATAAATTATAGTTGGTAATTAGCAATTTATTAATGAACTGAATTGCATAATTGTTATGCATCTTTTCTAAAGAACACCTGATTCTCAAGTGACAAGTCACTGCTCTCTCTCTCTAGACATAACAAAAACAGAAAATTACTCTAAGGAATTAGAGAAAAGAAAAAGGAAGAAGAGAGATCATTGTAGAACATCTCCATCAGGTTCTACAAAGAGTTGTCGTGTAAGGAAATAAGGGAACCGACGACTGTGACTTGTTCTCTTAGAAGACCTCGCTGCCATACCGCTGAACGATGAAGCGTGGACAAGAGGAGAAGCAAAGAGAAGGACTACACCGCTGTCCGAATAAAGAAAAACATCAATTTCGAAAATTGCAAAGCATGGAACAAGATTAGGCTTTCGCTTAAGTTTTCGATTCTCTCTAGTGGTCCTACATTAATACAAAAAGTATTATCAAAATAGGGTTAGCATTTAAAAATATCCTTGATTAAATTAATAATTCCTTGTTAATATTACTTTGAATTTGGATTATTTATGGCATGTATTTAAGTTAACATATTTAAAAGATATTTACCAATAGCTATAAGATTTTATATATGTTTTAGAAAATGTGACCAATTTTTTCAAAGAGGCTTATAGGTGATGACTGATGATGCATTATATAGCTAGATGCACAAAACACTACATTGAATTGCTACACAAGAACTTGGAACTCAACAGCGTTCTCTTTTCTTTATTCTTCCTTTTTCAAGAATGGCCGAATGACCCATTTCTAATTTATAGGACGGTGGAAACAGACATGCATGCATTTAATTTGTTTGGAGAAATAGTGAAAGATCTGGGACCAAGAAAGCTTTTGATTTGTCATGCAACTAACCTTTGGTTGTTGCTGTGTGTTATTGTACTCTTTCTTGTCAAATACACAATGCCATGTTGCCACTTGCCATGTATATGTCATGTTTGCACACATTGTACTTCAACATTTGCATGAAATTCACTAGTTGTTAGCTATATGATGGAAATTTGGGAACAAAACACAAAATGCTTCAATGCTTCAACTGTCGTAATGATGTATATTGGACGAAGAAGAAAAGAGGATCAGTAATTGTTTATTAAATTGTTCATATTGACTAGCTAGCTTTTTCCCCTCTTGTTTTCTTTGTTAAAAAAATGGGTATATCTGAATTTAACATGTAACTGCCGACATTCAATCTAGTTAAACAAGTGTATGATCTCTTCAGTCTCATTCATGTAATAAATATATAAGGAATACTTTTTCAATTGTTTCAGAAGTCACCTTTTGTAATATTCATCGTAGGATGCTGATAAAGCTTGGAAAAAGTGAATAACAACGATAGAATCCATATAATAATAAGTTAATAACTAGCTAGCTAGGATATAATCCTAAGTTGGGGGAGGTGATAAAAGCCAGCACTTTATCACATGGCAAAAGAGGGGAATGACGATCAAAGGAAAAAGGAGAACATGCGCTTGTTGGGAAGTGCTATATGATTTCCTCCAATGTAAGGGTTTGATCAGAAGCTCCCACTAGATCTAGGCCAATAGTTTATATGGTCTATATCGATCCTAACCGTAAGTTATTGTCAGAATACAACTAGTGCTCAAATTTCATGGTAAAAGTGAGCCTTGATTTCGACCGTCCGATAAAAAAATGACGGCGTAAATTTATCTGGACTATCAAGTAGTTGCAGTGCTATTGTGGATGAGCAGGAAGAAAAAGAGGAAGAGGAAGAGGAAGAAGAAATGTCAGTCTTGATTTTGATATATGGAGGAAAATTCAATGATATTGTTCACTAGTAAACTGAAAAACATTGTATGGTTTATACTTTATACTCTGTACATTAAACCCAATGTCAATTGATATGCAGTGGCTGAAAGCTAGGCCCCACATTTTGTTATTGCTTTCAAATTGAGTGCCAGGAGAAACTGAGAGAGTACTTGGGGGTTCTTTTAAGATTCATATATCTCCAGAGTGACAATCATCTTGAGAGTCTTGAGCATTTAATCTTCGATGATGTGTGTGCAATATCATCAATAACTGAAATATCAAATATCAAATTAACTAAGTCTCAACCCAAAATTTGCATTAGCATTTATTACAAAGTTTTTAGTTCATTTCCGAAATTTTGTTGGCACTTGATACATTGTAACGCTGGTTCTCTACTCTGATTGCAGCTAGATGCTGGGATCACTTTAAAAATTATAACACTGATTCTGTATCTCTGATTGCTGCTAGATGCAGGATCACTTTAAAAATTATAATACTGGTTTCTGTATCTCAGGTTGCTGCTAGATACTGAGATAGACTGTAAACAAAATTGAAATTATTGACAAAAGATTCATCAGTGAAACATTAAAAAAATATGTTTATTGAAACAAAACATTCATAAATATTCCATAAATAGGTACTGCCGTACAAGATCACATGTCATATTGTTACACATAATAACTTAAATAAATAAGACAGATGAGAGATCTCTCTTACATTACTACTATTATATCTCTATAGTCTATACTGTATACCTACCTAACTATGGTACCAAAAGTACTAGACTACTTCAATTATCTCATTGAAGAAAGAAAGCCTATTCCATAAGTACAACAACAAACCTTTCCTAAATTTTAACCTACACTGTGGGGAAAACATATACATATGCTCTTTAAAGTTTACAATATTTACATATACACCCCTACTCATCATAATTTAAGAAAAGATCGACCACAAGACAGGCCAAGTTTTTACCCTCGATTCGCGACCTTGCAACCCTGTGTTGATTTGGTGCATTAGGGGCATCTTCATTATTATCAGAACAATCAAGCCACTTAAATGTTCTTTTTGTTGGTGTGTTGTACAAATGATGTATTTTCCTGGCAATCAAAGCCTACAAGGGACAAACAGAAAAGATATTTAGATGCAAACTCGAAATTGGTACAATGTATCAACTGAAACTTACATATATACACTTCTAAATGCGAAAGGTTGCTCAAAACAGCATTTACAAACTCGGTTTGGAATTGAAAGGGCAGTTAGAACCACAAATAGTTGATTGGTACCATGATGAGATTGTCATATTACTAATTAATTTTGATACCAACTAAAAGAAGTTGGTACAGACATGACCCAATCAAAGCCTACAAGGGACAAAAAGAAAAGGGATTTACATGCCAACTCGAAATTGGTAATATGATTACTGTGATGAGATTGTCATATTACCAATTAATTTTGATACCAACTAAAAGAAGTTGGTATAGATATGACCAATAATGGCTGAAATTAAATTTGCATAGTACTCAGGCCTGTCAAGCAATTGAGAGACACTCTTCCATGGTAAACCATAACATTTTCAGAATTTGGAGGGTTGCCCAATTACTGTTCTTTTTGTTAAAAAAATATGATTTTTAACAAAAATTGAAAGAACGGAAACAATACATACCGCTTCACTAACTGTTTTAGATACCAAAATCAGCTGTCCCAAATCACTACCATCCACCTTGCTCAAAATTTTCACCTGAAAAAAATAAACACAAAATTACACCTAATATAGACAAAAGAATAGGTTTACTTACTTAAATTGAAGCTTCGGAATTAACAATTACCAGCATATCCTGGGGTGATGATTCAAGCAAGTTGAACTTCTCAATTTGAGGCCTTCGACTCCTACGCTTCTGTGGAAAGCAAGCAGGAAAGAACAGACCAGAGCAATTGAAGCTGTCTTGAGCTATTACAACTCTTTTCCTCCCCAAAATCCTTGTTCCTCGAACTGCTTGAAATGATTTCTCCTGATCAATGTGTCCAATTGCCATTTCTAACAATGCTTCACACAAAAAGTTCAAATTTGATTTCTTGTAGGCTTAGAACCTGGAAAGAGTATGAAGAAATCAAGACATTAGCATGCTTTCATTTGATTCAATCTAGTACATCCATCATTATTAGAGCTATAGCTCACTCAACTCACTCACAAGCTAAACTAAAATGGCATTCTTCATTACTAATTAAACTAGCTCAATGTAATCAGGATGAAAATCAGAATAGTTACTTCACTATTCAATTTCAAACCCTAAAGTAAGGTAAAGAGGGATGCAAAATAAAAAAAAAAACGCAAGAATAAATTGTTAGCACCTTTTAAACTGAGAAATTTCTTCTGAAATGAAACCTTTCTTCCTTCTCAGCTCTCCTCCCTTTTGTTGTAAAATGTGCGTTGTGAAAACGACCAGCGCGTTTGATTTACCCTCGCTGGTTTAAATAAAGGACCTCAAAGGCGCAATAAATTATATACAAATATCTGAGGGGCCTTTCATGGAAAGATCTGGAACCGCCGCCACAGTTCTAAATCGGGTCGTAATTGGAGAATTATCCTATCCAGTAGCGCTGAAATGTTACACACTCTGAATGCACACAATGGAAAATCTGGAGTGTACATTACATCGCAGCGCGAATCTTTACAAATATTTGATGGTGTTGATGTGCGTTTGAATAATTCTGTGTTTTGTTTTGGTACTCAAACCGGAGGGACCAAAAAATGAAATCGAAAATTTGAAAATCCCACCAAAAGCAAGCGCGTAGTCGCTGGCCAACCGCGTGGATCGGACGGTCGTTAAAGGATGACGCGAGTTCAGAGTGACACGTTTCGAAATCGCAAGAGGAGAGAACTAGCCGTTAGAGAATGAAAGGGTACACGTGGCGGATTACCATTGAAGAACTTGAAGCGTGTTCGGATCTATATAGGTCGGTGGTTTACTGCTTATGTCAGTAGCTTACTAAACTATTTGGATTTTTGTTGGAGGGAAAATTTTCATATGGAAAAAAAAAATCAACATATAGGGTTAAAACTATTCTAAATTTTTTACAAGAATCAAGAACTTAACTATTACTTTCCTCTTAAATAGATTTTGTTTTTCTCTGATTTTCAAACATTTTTGCAGTGTTTTTCAGTTGTGGGCTCAATATTACTAGAAGTTTTAAAATTAAATATTACACTAAGTAGTTTAAGAAATAAATAAAAAATAATAATAATATTAATTATTAATACAAATAAATTTATTAAAAAATTTATATGGATAATAGTGACGATTATAATAATAATTATAATATTAAAAAATTATTATGAATAATAGTAATAATAATAATAATAGAAACTTAATGAATAAAATTAGTACAATGATTTTAATATCATTAATAATGATGGTTATACTAAAGGTGATAATATTAACCAATTTATTATGATAATACTAAAATAGATTTAATATCATTAATAGAACATGTACAAGTATGATATTTGTCTCAATTTTTAAGTGAAATACAAAATGGTATAGTGACATGAGAATTAGGTTAGAGGCGTTGAGTTTAAGAGAGAGCATGAGTTTGAATTCTCCTGATGGACAATTTTTTTATTTATCATGGAGGCGCAATCTTTATTTTCTTGAGGAATAGGTTCATGAACATCGTTACCAACTTTTCCTCTAAAGCATCTAAGTACTTCTTAGCGCTGAGTTTAAGAGAGTGCATAGATTCGAATTCTCCTGCTGGACAATTTTAACACCAGAATCTTGATCAAATATAAATTGTAGTTAATATAATTTATGCTTAATAATAACATATAATAATAATTTGTTAGGATGTGTACGAGCACCCCCACAATATATATATAATGATCAGGATAATTGATAATTGACGGTGTTTCTTGCATGACTTAGTACAACTCGTGTGACCAAAAATAATTTATGTGTGAGAAAATTTCTATAAATCCATGTTTCATAAATATTAATTTACGACATTTCTCCAAATCATTCCTTCAATAAACTAAATGTTGGTTTAAAATTAGTAATAAAATAAAGTAGTTTTAACTATTGCGAGATTAAAATTTGAAATCTTCAAGGACAAAGATCATTTCTTATTACTAAAAAATTTGAAATATTAACTAATGCAACTTCCCTAGATGAGATATAAGAGTGAATCAAATAATGATAATTATTATTTCTAATTTTGATTATAAAATCAAACATGTTTTAAATAACAAAAAAGATTGAACAAACAGAATATTAGTTATATATCATATATTTGCACATATCTAAAATATATTTAAGAAATTATTGTCTTAGAATATCTTTTTTATTTTCAATTATCTAGCCTTTATAGAAATTAATTGTCGCCAACTTAAAATTGGTACTAGCATTTATTTGGAGTTCATTTTTAAATATATCTCACAATTGTTGCAGTTGTTTATGTCTCCTTGAGCTTTTCAGCATATAATAATTATATTTCAACTTTTTATTATTTTTATTACCCTTCATATTAATAAACTTAAATATACTAAATCGTTGTTTTCTGCTAATTTACATAGTAAATGAAGATAATATGTGGATTGATGATTTACACACCTCTTCTCGTAATTGTTGCTCTTTTGTGATCTTGTTAAGACATCCTTCTCGCTTCAGTGTGTGTGATTTACACACCTCTTCTCGTAATTGTTGCTCTTTTGTGATCTTGTTAAGACATCATTCTCGCTTCAATGAGTGTGATTTTAAATTGAAACTCATGCACATATTCGAATTAGATCGGATGGTATCATTAAATTCAGCTCATTTCAGAAGAATTAAATTGTTGCTCGATTCGTAAATCAGCTCATACTCAAAAAATATTCGTAATAAACTCATTTTCGATGACTCCAGTATTAACTATTTACATTATTTTTCTACTCGATATTGAACATTAATTATATTTGCAATTCTACTTGATATTATCAATAATAGATTCGTATTTTTCGCGATTTAAATCGTTTATATTCGATATTAAGTTATTAACCATCAAAGTTAAAGAAAACATAAAATATAATCCTATCACTTAACAATTAAATTAAAGCGGCTATACATTCAACGATTAAGTGATAGAAAATAAATAAAGACGTCAATCGTCATTATATATCGCATTATTTTTTCATATCAAGCTATAAGAACAAATTATCCGTTATATTTAAATCTTGCAACAACAAATTAACACTAATTTATCTGCATTGTAATCAACAAAAGATTGAATATAAAAAGCAAATATCCAATACCTATCTAATTAAAAATTCACAATTCTCAATTCTAAAATTAATATAAAGTTACACTGAGCTTATGAAAAAAATGTGAGATTTTTTAAGGAGATCTATACACGATTAAAGTGCTCACAAGTTTCTGGAATCACTGGGTTCCTAGTAAAAAAAAATGAAAAATAAAATAAACTGAAAAATCGAACATGCAGGAGATAAAGTTTAGTTAAAAATGAGTTAAAATTTAAAAATTTAAACATAAAAACCAGACTTAAACTTATAATGTTTATTACCCAATCTTAATATATACAAATATTATAGTTTTTTGAATATGAGTAAAACTATTATAATTAATTTGTAAAGCACGCACTTTTGTAATTTTGAACCTGGAATTTTAACTCTTCACAAAGTTCGAATCAATTTAACTTTGTCGAAATAATTTTCTTCTTTTGGACCTACTTTTGTAATTAGTTGAGTCCAAAAATTGGGCCTTCGGACTCATTTTTAGAGCCCATTATCCCAATCAAATTGTCTCACTCTCACCGGTTTCCATTAAAAATAAATAGACAGATGGATAGTTCGAACTAGGGTTCTCAAAACGGGGCGGGTCGGGTACCCGTCCGGATCCACGGATCCACGGGTACGGCGGATCCACGGGTACGACGGGGCGGGTATGCACGGGTTCGAACCCAAAACCTCCAATCCGATCCGTGATAAACCCGGGCAGGTAGGGTCCGGGCGGGTCCGGACGGGTCGGGCACGGATCCGGGCGAGTCGGGTCGGATCCGTCCAAAATTTTGAATTTTTTGAATTTTTTTTGAATTTTTTTATTTTTTTTGAATTTTTGAATTTAAAACTGCACATTATTTTAATATATATATATATATATTTCGAATTTTTCTGATTTTTCTTTTGAATTTTTTTGAATTTTTGCACGGATCTACGGGTCGGATCCACGGGTCGGGCATGGACGGGTCTTGGGACGGGTCTACACGGGCACGGGTTTAGACGGGTTTGGAGGATTAGGGGCCAACCCGACCCGTGATAGATTCGTGGATCCGGGATCCGCCGAACCGGGCGGATCCGGGCACAGATCGGACACGGGCGGGTAGACCCGCCCGGATCTTTTTAAAACCCTAGTTTGAACATTTGGCAATCGGCATGGATTCCCTCTATTGCCAATAATTGATACAAACCGGTAAGTGTACGGGTTAGAAGTGAGTACATCCATGAGTGCATCATTTGATTGTGCACTCATGGTTTGGACCATTGAATCAGTAGAGTACATTCTCTTTTCTAATAATTTAATAATTTATTATTTTTCTATTTTCAAGTAATTTAAGAAGAGAGAGAGTGTAATCCATTGATTCAATGATTCAAATTATAAATGCACAATCAAATGGTGCATTCATGAACGTACGTACTCTCAACCCGCAAGTGTACCATGTGCGATTTCAATGCGACAGGCGCATCTCTCAAAAACAAAACAAAAAAATACAATACATAATAAATTACACGAATACTTTTTATTTCCGGATCCGCTAACCACGTCACCTCTTTACAAAACTTTTATACACGTGTCGAAAGTACAAAACACCATCGCTTCTAATGGGGCCCACTTAAGTCTGCTGGGCACCAATGATAGGTCGCTTGTCACGTGATTTCACGTGCAAAATCGCGTGGTTAGGCCATTAAAGACCTACCATCCTGCGATTTATCTTTTCTTATCCCTAAAAAAGAGTAACGGATCTAGAAGTTAATTAAGTCGGATATAGCTAGATCTGACAATGATGTTGAGTTCAAGTTCGAACATAAATTTATTGAATCTCACTAAAATATTATTAAAAATTTATTTTTTACAAACAAAAATAATTAAACATACATTAAATTTTGTGTTTATTGAAAAATCAAGTCCGACACTTGACTCTAAATAAATCTGCACCTCAAAAATGGTATGAAATTTTTTGACAACATTATGTCTATTTTCTGAACTGAATGTTCAAAAAATTATCAAGATGCATGCTTTTAAAAATTTAAATTTTCAATAAAAAACTTCTAAGATGGGCTATGAAAGTAGTCTGAACACATTATTTAGAAAATACTTCTAACACAAAATCTGAATGCATTCAGAGTCTAACTGCAGTATTGAGATGATATTATTGAATACAGAGTTTAAAAGCAGTGTTTACATATACTAAGAATTTTTTCGATTATGTCTGAATTTCTAAAAGTACTGATTAGATAACATTTTTTATCGATGCATTCAAAAAAACAGACACAATAAAGCCATTTTTTTCAATCAGACATACATTTATTATTCTTTTTTGGAGATGAGCAGAAAAAAATTCCCATCCTGCCAGTGCTGCCACCTATCTTTGTTTTATGCATAATGCCTAAAGATTTTGTATTGTGTGCATTTATGCTTTCCAAATTTTGTATCGTATTACATAAATGCCCACTGCCTGACAAAATTGTTTTATTTTCATTTCCGTCACTCGTCAATAATTAAGATGTTAATAATTAAGAAGTTATGGTTCTATTATATATATATATATATATATATAATTGAATTATGGTGCTTGATTAAACATCAAGAACTCGATTTTTATCATCAAATTTCATAAACGAACAGTTAAAATTTCGATTTATCATGTTTAATAATTCTTTTGTATCAAAATAGCGCGAAAGAAATGTTTTACAGGAACCTTGTTTATTCAAGAACACAATACAACAATATGTTTATGCAAACTACGGTCTATCCAAAGATTAAATGAGTCACATCATAGACGACTGTTTCAATCTAATCCGAAATCGAGTCGTTCAATGAAATCCGACGGACACAAATAAAAGAACTCTACAGTACACTAAAAAAAAAAGAACTCTACAGTACCAATCAGGCCGTCCGTTTTAAATCGTACCATCCGAATTGAAATGAAAGGACCTTTCGATCCAACACGGAATCGTAACAGAAGCCTTCCTAAAGAAAGAAAATATTATGGCTTTCTTGTTTCTAATTTCTAAAGAATAATTACGACTAGATATCAAACATCATAAAATTCGATACAAATCTTGACTTATGAAATTTTTATAAACAAATTAAAGAAGAGATCGTTTAATCATCTATCACCGAAAAAAGCTATCTCAAATCAGAATTTTTTATAACAAATAACATAAGATCATTTATTTCAAAAGCATCAAACCCAATCATCAAGACTAAATGATCATTTAATATAAGATCATTTAATCAAGACTAAATTGGCGCAATTGTAATTGTAATTCTTCAAATTAAAGTTCAGACAGATAAGAGAACAAATTGGATAAATCTTAATATGTATTAATATTCTCAAATTTGTACAACAGGAGTTCATTACAATAAGTACAATTGCGTTATTTGCATTTTAAACCCCCACCTTTTCTACAATTTTCAAAACATTTCTATTTGACCCCATATCGCATCATCGCTTTCCAACCCATTTCTTCATCTCAAGCCGATCGACAACCAATTTTCTCGTGATTCGGTTTTGCTTGATCCGAATTTCAAATTTCCAGATTCGATCAATCGATCGATCGATCTAACTCGGGTTCCAACAAGTGAGGTACATCGCTTGTCGTACTGATTCATCGGCTTGTCTTCGGCTATCATCCCCAGACACAGCTCGAGCGAGACCTAAACTCGCCACTTGTGCCATTAACCCGGCCGATCCGAGCCGATCTTTTTTTCTTTGAACAGATCCAGCAAGGGAGTACTTCTCTCTGTTAGCAACCACGCTAGCTGCCTTCCAAACCTTGTTCAAGTAACTCATTTTGATTTTGGACAAAATTTCTTGTTTTGTTTTATCTCTTCTTCTCTTGAGCTGCTGTGTTGAGTTATTTTTTTCTAATTGAGTGAAAGTAATGGAAGGGGGAGAGATACTTTTATAGATTAGAAGAGAGAGTGGTTTCGAAAAACCTGGTTCTGGAGTTTAGTGGTGGTTTTCTAATCCCAAAGGTGGTATTCTGGTTTCAAGGGATCGCTAAATGGTAGCCAGTTTGACAAGAAATGGATAAGTTGGTACATTTTGAAATTGTATTTTCCCGTGTGAGAAATGGAGAGGATATATGTCACTGGATAGTGTAGACGTGTAGAGTGATAAGTGATAAGACAGCTGATAGGAATTATAGAAGTAGGATAGGTTAGGGACAACACTGGACAGCGACTGTATATATCACGCGAGTACATTCATCTCGCGAGTCGCGAGATTATAGCTCACAAGAGATGAGATATTAAGGAGTTCGAATTTTGTTGTTTCTTTGAATCAGTTATTTATTGTTTATGCTTTCTTATTATTACATAAAATTTTACATCGGTACAACAAATTTAAAGGGAAAGGTTATTTGTCTAGATTTAGGGTCTGTTTGGCAACACACTCTTCCAACGAAATATCAGAATAGAGACTTATTCCAACAATATGATTTTGCCAAACACGTTTGGAAAGAATAGATAGTGGTAAAATAGACTATTCCGGTACACCACTATATAGATGGAATACCTGAATACACTGTTCCGTATGACTAAGCAATTAAATTTGCAATGTAATTAACAATTTAATATATTATATATACCATATTATTATTGTTAATATTATTTGATTATGTTAGCAGTACTTAACAATAATAAAATATTAAAATAATAATATTAATAATAATAAAATCTTAAAATAATATTAATATTATATATTAAAATAATATTAAAAATAATATTATAATAATTAAAAATAATAATTTATTGTTATATTATTTTATTAATATTATTTTAATATAATATTTGTTATGTTAACAATATTTGATTATGTTAATTATAATTGTTAATATTATTTTAATATTTTGTTATTGTTAATATTATTTTAATATATTATATATCATATCATTATTATTTGATTGTGTTATAATATATTTGTAATTAACAATATTTTATATTATTATTCTTATTATTATTATAATAATAATTATTATTATTATTATTATATTTTAGTATATCATATATAATTTAAGAGCATGGCTAAAATAATATGCATAATACACCCCATTTTGTACTATGCATATAGATATAGCATATAGGTCATTAAATTGAGATTTAAGTTGCTCAATAAATTCTTCATATGAAAATATTGTAGAAAATCAAATTTCGTGATTTTTAGAGCTTTCTAGCTATTTTTTAAATATTTTTTTTAAAAACAGTCCAGATTTAATACTACAAAGTGTCATTTTTGGGCTGATTTTAAAAAATATTTAAAAAACAGCAATAAAGCTCTAAAAACCACGAAATTTTATTTCCTACAAGATTTTGATATGAAGAATTTATTGAGCAACTTAAATATCAATTTAATAACCAAATTAAATACAAATGGGCGCATAGTACGTTATGTGGTGTACTATGCATATTATTTTAGCCATGCTCATAATTTAATATTATTATTATTATTATTTTAAAATAATGCAAATAATTATAATTTATATATCATGGTGATTATTATCATGATTATGTTATTATGTTGTATTATATTTGTAATTAACAATATTTTAATATATTATATATATTTATTGTTATTAATATTATTATATTGTCCTTATTATTAATTTTTTTAATAATTACTGTTAATTATTATTTTTTCATTATTTTGAAATAATGCATATTATAATAATTACTACCATAATTACCATTATTATTTTATTATGAAGTACTATATTCGTAATTAACAATATTTTAGTATATTATATATACTTTATTTTATTAATAATATTTTATTATTATCATTATTATTAAAATAATTTTAAAATTGCTATTAATATTTATTATTTTATAATAACGCATATTATTAACATAATTGTTAACATAATTATCAATATTTCTACTATTCCAAATGACACTTGCCAAATGATAATTTCGCTCTTCCGAATAATCAAGAATACCTTCTTCTAACACTATTACAAAATCACACTATTCTATTCTTACCACTCTTCTACCACTCTTCTAGTGTTATTCCTTGATTTGCCAAACGGACCCTTATTGTGTGCAAGGTAATACAATTTTATTGTTCGATATGCTATTTTGACTCATATATTTTCATTATAAATTTGAAACTAATAATTTTGGACCATCACATATACTTGGTTCTGCAATATTGTGTCATTGCTCTGACGAAATTATTGATAGAAGTAATCAAATTAGTTTTTCAGTCTATGAAATCTAATAAACACTTTCATTAGGGCTGTAAATGGGTCGAGTTGGTCGAATTTCGTATAAATTTTCAACTTGTTATATGTCATTCGGGTTGTAGTGTTTTCAACTCGTACCAACCAATCAAAAATAAAAACCATCAAATTCATATTTTATTTAGGCGGTCGGGATTTGCGGGTTTCACAAACTTCAATATTTCACATAATTTTTCAAATGATACAAAAGTAAAAGTAACAATTGAAAATAATTTAAATAACACATTGGCATCAGTTCATGCTAAAAATTAAAATTAAGAAGTTTGACAAAAAAATATACATGTTGTGATGAAAATTGAACAAAATTTTTATTATTAGCAGTATAATTGTCTACTTAAATATAAAAGATCGGATCGGGTTTCAACCACGTTTTATTCTACAATCTGTACTCACGTATTAGATGTCGGCTTCGACAAAATAAAAACTGTAACTGACCATAAAAAATTGAAATCGTATTTTTTCGGATTGAATTGGTCGGACCGGTCGGATTAATCAGGTTAGTCGGATTGAACTTACACCCCTGACTTCCATTATATTTTGCTCCATAATTTAAGAATGAGAGTCAAATAAATTTGGTTACAAAATAAAAAGAAATTAGTTAGTACACATAATGATGAATTTTGAGTACTTTAGCTTACGTGTCTGCTTCTGCTATTGTCTTCATTTGGCATGCTTTCAGTTTCATCCTTGAATTTACTTTCTAATTCTCACTTCATATTTGAAAGTTATAGTTATACACTAACGAGTTAATTGTTCTGTAGCGACGAAAAAATATGCTAAATTTGTAAAAAAAGATAATCATAAATTTACATCTACGATAAATTCTTATTCCATAATGCTCAAGAAATAATCATATATTTTCAAGTGATTATTTATTATGACATAACAGTTTAAGTTGCTGTGAGATATTTTTAATTATGTAGACAAAGGAATTAACATATAGATGCAATGTAGATATGAAGGAATTAATACAACCTTACTCTCTAGAACTTTTTGGGCCGCAAATATAATTTGTAGAATTTGGGAGCTCAGATGCATTCAATTCAATGCAGAAGCAAGTGCCTAATTTCAAATCAAGATTTTTGTACTAAGTAATTCACATAAATTTTAGCACAAGAATAAATAAAATTAAAACAATTAGATTAAGAAAGAAAAAAGAAAGCAAGAGATAGCGAACCAAGATATAACGTGATTAGCATAAATTCTTTTTGTATAATAGATATTTTAATTCACTTCAGACGAAAATATATTGTATGCGTGAAAAATGTGAGAATCGAAAGAAAATCCAAATTCTCACTTCTCGTCAAAAGAGAATTTGCATCATTTACTCGATATTATCGAGAAAATAATAAGCACAATATTTGGAAAAAAGTAATACATGCCGCCTGTTGATCTTATCCTGTCAGGTCAGCTTGGAGATAAAATCATTTTTTACTTAGCTAAAGTCACCAACCAACTGTTTATTATGATGTTTTTAGAATTCTACCAACCAATTATTCTAGATTAACAAGTTTCATCGCTCCTTTTTTCTTGGTGATTTGACACCTAGTGGGCCACTTGCTGTCTGGTTATACGGTATGAATCCATTAAATTTAAATTGAGGTAACAAATCGGATTGGATATATCAACTGTGTATTAACGAATTCAAAATTTTCTAAAGAAGAGTTCAAAATTTATAATTTTTTTATTAGACTTTAAAATGATACATATTTTTAAAATATTTATATTATAAACATATTTTTTATAAATTAAATGCAAGAACAATTTTTAATAAAAAAAAGTTCAAGATAATACATCTGACTTCCTAAATCTAAATGTATGTGACTCCGCAAATGTCTAATAAAGATATTGAACAAATCAATATCAAGATATCAATCAATCCATGCTTTGAGATTTTTTTTTGTAGCACACAAAACATGAGCTTATAATTAGGGGTGCAAACGGATCAGATACTGATGGATAATTGCATTACCATATTCGTATCTGCTATTATTTTTCGAATACGAATATGGATTCAGATAGTTTCGGATATGGATACGAATCGGATGATAAACGAAAACGGATACAAATCGGATAATAAACAGATATGGATGCAAATACGGATATAATTCAGATAATTAAATAGAATTAGTATATTATGAAAAATCGTTAATATTAGATTCTATTTAATTATCCGAATTATCCGAATAATTAAAAGGTTGCAATGAGTAGTGTCTTTATAATTTATTTTTTTCTAATATTATAAATAATTGAAACAATTAAATAATTAATTTACTTAGCTATAAAAAAAGAAACATAAATACAATGGACTTGTGCTAACATATTTACCGAATATCCGAAAATTCGAAAGTTCCGGATTTGAATAATTATCCGAATCTGTATCCATATTCGGTTCAAAATTTGAAACCGTGTTCGATAAAAAAGTATTCATATCCGTACCCTATCCGAAAATATCCAAATCTGAATATCCGGATCCAAATCTGGATAATCGGACAAATATTCGATCCAGTTGCACCCCTACTTATAATAGCATCTCAGGAAAAAATATTGTATCCGCACAGAAAGAAAATAATATATCTAATGTAGAAAATATTAAGGCATAAAAATGATGAACATTATGAACTTGTAAATGTTATAAATAAATATATAACCGATCCAATAATTTTGCATAAGAGAGGGAGTTAGATACACTAATGAGTGCAACATTTGATTGTGCATTCAAGATCTAAATTATTTAATAAATAAATTACACACTCTCTCTTTTTAAATTGCAAGAAAAAAGAAAAAAGAAAAAAGAAAAATAATTAAATTGTAAGAAAAGAGAATATTTATTATGATTCAATGATGTAAGTGCACAATCAAATGGTGTACTTATGAGTATATTTAACTCTAACTCTTTGCATACGCTAGTGTTTTAAATTTGTGCCGTTCTGTGCCGTTTCGTTCCAAACACGGCTTGGCACGACACAAAACGACACGATTAGTAATTTATTATATTTACCGTGTTGTTCCGTGCCATGCCCAAAATTGGAATGGATCAAAACAGAACGGTTAGACACGACACATTTTGGCACACCATACGTGTCGTACCTAAATGTGTTGTATCTTAATTGCGTCGTGCATAATCGTGATGTGTTTGTTCGTGCTGTGTTGCTTCGGCACGACGTGCCTTATTTGAGTTAATCATGCCGAAAATAATAATTAAAAATTAAAAAATAGAAAAAAATTACAAGAACATAAAAATCTGAAAGTTCATATCATGTTTTTTTGATGCTAGTGTTCTCCTTGGCAGTTGGCACTACGTTAGAGGTTGAACGAATTTAAAACTCCCGTTGGAAAATTTCAAAAAAATTTGGACTTATGTGCCTATTTGTGCCTATCCGTGCTGTTGTGTCGTGCCTAAATGTGTCGTGTCTAAACGTGTACTCGTGTCGTGCCGTGCCGTGCCTCTCCTCGTAAACATTTTGTGCCGTGCCTCTCCTCATAAAAGTTCCATGTCGTGTCGTGTCCTACAATAGAAAATCTAAGCACGACACGCTAAAGACACGACACGTGAACAGTGTCGTGTCCAATGCTATGTCTTAACCGTGTCATGTCTTTATCATGTCGTGCCGTTCCGTATTGTCTTTATCACAGTTTTGAAAATTCGAGCATAAACTCATTTTGGATTTGGATTGTTGAACATCGACTCGATCAAGAGTTCAAGATACATCCCGCCGGCCTTCATTAAAATGTAATAATAATAAATTAAGGTACAAAGTAAACATAATTTTAAAATCCCCATATAAGGAATCAATTTGTTGTACACGTGCATTGGGGTCATTGGAGAACCGTTGGCCTTATCCATCACCAATCATGTTACGTATATAATATTGGTCACAATTCTGAGCATAAACTTGTCAAATTTAATAATTCAAGTCTCTTTATCTTTATCCAAATAAACTAATATATAATAAAGAATCACGATTATCGATGCATTAAATGCATCTTGTTTCTGTATATTGATGCGCGTATGTTTCTCTCTTTCTTTTTTTTTAAAGTTCCGCATTAGTAGGGACGTGAATGCGACCGATACAAACCACGTGGAGTTATTTTTGTATTAGATTGAAATTATTTTTATTTATATTTTATTTTCATATGCTATAATTTGAATTATTCTTATTTTATTTTTATCCGTTAAAATTTAAGTTTTTCAATAATTTTTCATATCAAAATATGATAAAAAATCAAATTTCGTGATTACTAGAACTATCTTGCTATTTTTAAATATTTTAAAAACAATCCAAAAAAGTGGTACTTTTTAAATATTAAATCTCTCATGTTTTAAAAATATTTAAAAATAACAAGAAAGCTCTAAAAATCACGAAATTTAATTTCCTACAAGATTTTGATATGAAGAATTTATTGTGCAACTTAAATCTCAACATATTGAGCAAATTAAACATGCATAGCCGCATAGTACGTAAAGGGATGTACTATGCATATTACCATAGTCTTGCTCTCTCTCTCTCTCTATATATATATATAGAGAGAGAGAGGGGCTAGGATGCTCCATGGAGCACCAAACCCCTAATGCTCCACATCGTATCTCCAATTTAAAATTTTCAACGACCGATCCGAACCGTTGAGCATGATCTACATATTGAAATCTACTTGGAGATTGAATTTTAATTTTTTTTATTTCTTTGCTATTTTAAAGAGATGTGGGAAAATTGCAAATTTTGTTGGTCCAGAAACTGTTTGATTAGCAACTTTTCTACCTCTTTAAAAGTAGCAAAAAATTAAAAAAAATATAAAATTCAATCTTCAAGTAGATTTCAATATATAGATCATGTTCAACAGTTCGGATCGACCGTTGGAATTTTCAAATTAGAGATAACGGGTGTGGAGCACGAACGATTTGGTGCTCCATGAAGCACTCTAGACTCTCTCTCTCTCTCTCTCTCTATATATATATATATATATATATATAGGCTAGAGTGCTTCATGGAGCACCAAACCGCTCATACTCCATATCGTATCTCCAATTTATAAACTTCAATAACCGATCTGAACCGTTGAACATGATCAACATATTAAAATCTACTTGAAGATTGATTTTTACATTTTTTTTAATTTTTTGCTATTTTTTAGAGAGATAGGAAAATCACAACTTTTGTTGGTGCAGAAATCGTTTAATCTGCAACTTTTCTACCTCCTTAAAAAATAGCAAAAAAAAAAAATGTAAAATTCAATCTTCAAGTAGATTTCAATATGCAGATCATGTTCGATGATTCGGATCGACCGTTGGAATTTTCAAATTGGAGGCATTCGAGCCCTCTCTATATATGATTGTCAATATAGCATATATCCACAAAATTGTAGTATGCCTAAGATCGAACAAGACCATTCAGGCTAAATAAGGGCTTGACAAATATATAAGTAGCTACATCCTTATACTTAAAAAGAGATTACCCTAAGAGAAAAAATGCTTATATATATATTGAATGACTAAATTAGATTATAATATATATAGTGGTGCAGAATCTATCATAACGGATAGAAAGATTATAATATATATTTGCTACAGAATCTACAATAACGGATAAGTACGTAATTAGATTATAATATATTTGTTTCCCATCTTATAATTAGGTGTTAGTGGGTTAGGATATGATGTGACCTGGATGTCGACGTGATGACTAAATTAAAAAAATGTCCCCTCGTTCAACTAAAACTGAAATAAAAATACAGGGTTTCTTTTGAAACTGAACAAAAAACATAACCGGAATTGCCTACGCCATACCATATAATTCTTCCAAGATGGAAAAATTACGATATTCTAAAACTTTGTAATGGTTTCTATAACAATATCTTGAAGAAAGAAATATCAGAAAATAAAAACTGAGGGAGATAAGAACATCTCTTGGTCTAGTGGTTAAATATAATGTTTTCTCAAAAGAAGGTCCATGTTGAAAATCTAGTTTTGAAAGATTTTAAATTAAAATTTGAATAAAACTTGAAACAAAGACTCCATTTCTTTTCTTTTTTTAAAACTAAGAGATAGAAGAGTATATTTGCCAAAATGAAATACGGAAGAATTTTATTCTTTCATCTTGAAGAAATAAATCTTTACCAAGGAGCAGAAATAGCAAATATTTAAATATTTTAGACATGTTTTATTTGTTTTTCCCAATTTCTAAATGTTGGAAGTTGTAATCTCCAAGTCTCGAACCCAACTTCGAATTCAAAGGACAACAGCAGGAACCCGAAATATTGTTCGGGTAGTGAACATTATCCGGGTAATAAACTGAACTCGGAAGGTGAAATCCGAAGAGTTCGGGAGCATACCGAGATAGAAGATCTCGGGATGCCGAAGACAAAGAGGACTCTGGACAAACAACCCGAAGTCACTCTAGATGCCGAAGATGAGGATTCGGGAAGATCAACCCGAATCACTCACAGCTCGAGTTGACAGCTTTAATTGACAAACGCCGAAAGCAGAACTCTGACAGGAGGCCACCAAAGTCAAAGACAGCACGTGGGTGCAAAGACTTGTACTGTGGCCATGATGAGCTACAAATAGCTATAGAGGATAGTTGTAGACTTTTTTGTACATGTAATGATTATTTCTTTTAGTATAAATAGGAGGGTAGTGTAGAAGTAGAGAGAGAGAAACCATCTGTAAAGAATCAGAGGTTAATAGAAAAATGCTTTTCAGCATATACTCTCTTCCCTCTTCGATCAAAGTAATTCTGTTTTAATCCTCCATAAATCATTCCTCAGGTGAAGGAAGTTGAGCGCCACATGTTCTAAGTAACTTGTGAGTATACCCGAAAGAACTGAGAGTAACCATCCGGATTACAACACGGATAGTAATTTGTGTAAGAGGCCCATACTAGTGAACAACCTGTGAGCGCATTAGAAATTCCCTCAACTCGGGAACATCCACCTTGTGGAAAGTGTCTACGGCAAGTGGTTTTAAACCAACACTGAATGACACAATTAGTGTCTAATAACATATTTTAGAATATTTCTGGCTTTTCAGTTATTTCACAATAAATTGGAGGTACTTACCTAGTGGCTAGTGATATGCCATGAGCCCTCAGCCCCCAGTCCGGCCCATGTAAAGCTTCTGTCAGATCCGGACCTGATCCGATCCTTAATAAACTTTTGAAAGGGCCGGACCTTAGAAGGACCAGATTCGTTCCAAAAATACAAACTCCTATTTATCCGACCTTTTCAAGCTCCGACCCCGTCTGGCCCTGATCCAGCCCTCTGCAATCCTTACTCACGTCAGTCCCTCAGACTCTTATCAACACTTTCACAATTAAAAAAAATTAAAAAAAGAGACCAAGGCCCTTATTACCCGGCCTTGATTCGACCATCTACAACCCCGAAGACCTGATAAGGACCGGACCTTAGAGGGGCAGAATCTATTTCTTTAGAACAAAATCTTTATTACCCGGCCTCTATTAAACCCTCTTTAAATCCGATCCTTACTCGACCCTTTCGTAGACCCTCTAAGCCCGACTCTTGTAAAACCCGATCAGATTCTTTAGACTTTCACTATACTTACCACCTAAGGCAAAAAAGCTTCGGGTCAACATATGCTACTATAGTTGACACATGGCACAATTGCGTCATAGCTTTTGGACCGTCAGATCGAGTTTATATGGTACTGATTTGACAGAAGAGAGCTGTTTTATTTCTTTCTTGTGGATCCCACGCGTCATACAACCACGAACTTATATGGCAACGGATGTAAATCCCCAAGTTTCAGTACATGGAATTCATTGGTCGTTGGATTAAAAAAAAATAGAGTGAATGGTGCTAAAAAGTTTATAAAGTTCAAGTCTAAAGTAGGTAGAAATTAATCAAATGATGTTGTGGAAACCAGTAATTAATACTAGTGACAAAAGATATTAGATACGAGATCCAGGTTTCCAATATCCTAGGTTAGCACTACGCATATTATTACAAAATGGATGTACTATGCATATTATTTTAGCTATACTCTAATTATTATCATCATCATTATAATTATTATATTATCATTTATTATTATTATTATTTACCATTTTCATTATTATTATATTATTATTATTTATTGTCATTATTGTCATTATTTATTATTATATTATATTATTTATTATTAAATTTATTATTATTTATCATTATAATTATATTATTATTATTATATTATCATTACAATTATTATTATTACATTGTAATTGTAATTGTAATTATTATATTATTATTTTTTTATTTTTTATTTTTTATTTATTAATATTATTGTTATTATTATTTATTGTCATTATTTATTATTATATTATATTATTATTATTATTATTATTTATCATTATAATTATTATATTATTATTATTCTATTATTTGTTAGTATTATTATATTATTTATTATTATATTATCATTTTTGTCATTACAATTATTATTATTACATTGTAATTGTAATTATTATATTATTATTATTATTATCATTATTATTTTTATTTTTATATTATTATTATTGTCATTATTTTATTATTACTTTTTTATTTTGTATTATTGTCATTTGTGTTATTATTATTTTATTATTATTGTATTATTATATTATAAATTGATATCAATAGTTTATTATTTTATTATTATTATTCGTTAGAAAACTAAAATAATTTATTATTTTACTAATTCTCACCATCACTATTCCAAATGTGCAATCCAAACAACATTTTCACTAACCTAGATAGCACAAAATTAGCACTAACCTAGATAGCACTATTTTTGCACTATTTCAACCACTAATCTAGATAGCACTATTTTTGCACTAATCATGACATGATCCAAACGCACCCTAAAAGTGATCAGAGGACTCATCAGAATCTTGTCTTCTGATCAAAACAGCGACTAATTTCTTTTTTTCTGTTAACGCGATTATTATAACATGAATAATTGAATATGCCAATGATTTGGAAACATGATGTTCATAAAATATAGAAAGATAACATTAGCCATGTGTGCCCTTGGTATTATACAAGTAGAACAGATCAGTGATTGTCGGAAGAGTGGATAACTATCTCCACATATATATTTTTTTTTTATCAGAAAAATGATGTTTCAAGCAGTTGAAATAAGTACCCTTTTGTTTTAGTCACTATAACTTTATCCACTTGATCCATTCAACGGTCATATCTATACCTAGTTCTTGTTGAGCAATACTGCAGAACAATTTTCTTTTGTTATTTTATAACCCTCCACGTCAGCAGTTCAATTAGTAGAACAATGTCAGTTGTCATTGAGAGAACAATCACCATTAAATCAAGAATCATTGACAAACATTGACAAAAAGCTTCAAATTCTTTCAAAAGCTCTTTTTATGGACTACACAATTTCAAATTTGAGCATTTTAGTTATTACAACAAGACTACCTAACTAAGATTCCCAACAGGTTAGTTTGTTACAGTTTTCTGTCAATTCCAAACAGCCAAACATAGCATAATACAAGACTGAGAAGAAAGGTATTATATGAACTAACAATTCTTCATCAAAAAAATAACCACACTAAAATAACATATGCAGATGAAAAATAATAATACAATAATGCCAAAATTATAACATTTCTTTTTCCATCTGAATTTACAGAGAGTCGGCCACCTCAACCTGCTGCTTAGCCAGATATCTTTCCCTCCTCTCCTTCTAAAATAAGGAGAAAAAAACAGTGACCAGAAAAATACCAAGAGTCAGGAAATTTGTTTCTTCTTTCAGATTCAAAAGTAGGCTAGCTATATTAAATGATACAACCAGCTAAAGTAGGAACCACACAGAGGATAGCAGTTGCAACAAGAAGTGCACCATGGTGAACACAATTGTTATTTTGTTCAAGTTTGCCCCTCAATATTTTTCTTGCATATTAGGTTACTTTTATTATAATAAACCAATGGAAGAGATCATTACAGAGAATAAATTGAACACCAGACCAAATTGAACAATTGAACAAGAAACATAGTAGTAGTAACGTAACAGTAATAAGATGAATGCCAGTACACAGCTGAGCAAAAAGGTTGTGGGGGAGTTGGAAGTACCAGAATTACCCCATAATTTTTCATATTTATGTTAGATATACTTGCAACCATTATTCCAGTGGCCAAGGGAGAGATGCAAAGTTATTTTTAACCAGGGAAAAATGTTGTCTTCTAAGGCTATATTTAGTATGCATGCAATATATGTTATTTGGAGAATTATATTTGACTATTTGCCATCTTGCATGTATAGCCATAAATTTTCCCTAATAAACATGATAAATAAAAACAAGTTAGTATACCCATTCATCAATGACGAGGCCTTCCCCAACAATTTTGGGCCCATTATCTTCAGCAGGTTTCTTGCGTGTCTCAAGTGCTGCATCAGCCTCTGCTAATTGATTGTTTAACTTCTCCAATTGCTTCACAAAACAAATATAGCTAAGCTAATTACTTGATGGTCATACCAAACAACACCGAGCTAATTGAAATTCTAATTGATTGAATGCGATATTAACATAAACGTCCACATGATACCAAAAATGAAAAAAAAGAACCAATGTTCTAAATGTAGCAATCAGTGAAGAAATTATACAAGTTGAGATTCTTTGATGTATTTTGGGGAGCGCCTCTTACAATTCAGGAAATAAGGTTTATGTGCTTACAGTGTGTAGAATAAACAAGTTAAGAAGTACATTGATATCTTTATGTAATAGATCTCTCCAAACATTTTTTTGTTTAAGGAGCTTACAGGAGAAGGATGTTCCAAATCAAGAAAAACAACCCGCAGAACCCTCTCTACCACCACCTGGTCCTTCTGCTCATCAAACTGCAGCAAGTTTTGAAGAAGGGTATATTAGGTATATAGCAAGTCAAAAGGTTTCTCATGCAGAGGAAGATCAAATTGCCAAGTAAAGGGATATTTAACAACTAACATTTGAGGAGTTATAAAAAAAAATGGAATGCATGCTCATTTCAACAGGAAGTTAGAATACAATTATCAACGGAGTCATCAGTTCATTTACATTGCCCAACTCAGAATGCTGTGTTTATCCCATATAGTAACTTCCATGAAATTTGGAGAAGAATGGGAATAAGTTGAAGAGAGTTATAGTACCAGTTCAGGGGCATAGTCCATGGGGCCCTTAACCTTCAAACTCAGTATCTTGAATTTGACCTTGCATTTCTGTTGTAGAAAATTCTCATTGTTCTCTGGATGCTCCACAAACTTAAAAACTGCAATGTTACATCCAAAATATAACACCAAATGAGAGAAGGACATAAAAGTCTATCAATTACTCTGCACATGGCTTATAGTACGTTTCCAATTCCAAGATCCTTCTATTCTCTGAAAATTTCAATGAATACCCATAACAGCCTCTTCGTCCACAAGATACACTAAGAAAGAGAAATAGACTAGGCCACAATCTCAGATTGCACTCATATATAGAGTGTCTCTTTTGCAATTTATTTATTCAATCAACAAAAAAAGATAAATATATTACAACAAAAACCCTGTTTAGAGAGCGCACCCTGGGAAAACACCCCACAGTACCATCTGATGGCATGCAAGGGAGCTGCACCCTTAGAAAATATTCACCACCAAATAACCATCCCAGACACTGTCCTATTTGACCAATAGTCAATCCTGAACTTCAAATCATAAGGTCTTCAGTTAATTTAATTGATCGAACTATCATCAACAAACATGCAAAGTTCTAACAAAAGGTACGAGTTTTCCAGATGTCTTGAAAAAGTACTGCCTATGATAAGAATCCTTAGTGATAGGAAACGTTACCAGTAGCAATAAGACTCTCTCCAGGAGAAAGAATAGCTCCAGGCGGCCGCATAAAGCAACTTTTTGGGGCAGTTGTTTGGAACTGTGCCAAAAAAGACTAATGTCAGTTCAGTCAAATCATACTTTTATGCACATAAAATCAGCAGATCGCAATGCAGAAGAACACTTCAATGGCCTGAAGATGTTCATGAAAAAATAGCCAAAATAATCTTTAAGAGAAGAAAAGAGTATCTTCCTGCAGTGCAAATCACTAGTGTAAACTTCTGGGTCAAAGTTGTTTTCACTGGTACAAAATCAGCTTAACTATTTTAACTTTTAAAGTAGAAAAAAAAACCCCAATATAATAGGATAAAGACCTTGAATGCAACATGAGACTTGCTTGTGTTTTTTATCCTGATCGCACTCCTTACTTGCTTTCCTGGTTCATCTTCATAAATTACCACAGTTTAGAAGAAAGATAAATAATTTAAAAGAAGCACAACAAAATGAGATGAGCAAACATATTAACAGGAATTTCTTGTCCATTTGATATTACTAGGAACAGTGCATTTCCATTTCACTCAAAGGAAAAACAAAGCAAGGTTACTGACACAACCAGGGCCAAGCTAGGGATATGTTTTCTTTTCAGGAAAGAGAAGCACATTAGTTTCTTTATCATGTCAGTATAAAAATTAAGCACAGATGGTCGAAACAATACTTCGAGAACACAAGCACATGAATCACAAAGAAGAAAAGATAAACTCAGTTTACCACAATCCACTTTCTTTAAGTCATATAAAAGTATGAAACCACATATGACACAGACAGAACTGGAAATCACAATATATATATATATATATATATATATAGGAAGGCATACAGGAGACCAAGTCTCTTATCCTGTTTCTTTGTTACCAATGTGTTGTTCATAGAGAATTGAAGACGATGTCAGTTAACTAATAAGAAGGTTCGTAGACCAGTTATGTGAACTTATAATTTGCAAAATTCCCATGCTACAGAGTCTGAACCACTTAAAAAGAACTTTCAACACTGCATTAAAGAAAATTGACCATGTTCCCAAACCCTAAGCATGCATTTCGCAGACAAACTGTGCGGACGTACAATTTCCAAAATTCCCCTTCTACAGAGTCTGAAGTGCTCAAAAGAAATTATAACACAATAATTAAAAAAATTAAAAAATATGAACACAAGTCCCATCCCTAAGAGGGATTCACATCACCTACTTTTCTTTTAAGAAAAGTAGGACCCTGTTATTCAAATCTCATCTGTTGAAATTCAAGCAACGGATGAGATTTTTCAAAGCCAGCCCTCTCAGTCAAATCTGTGAGCGATCTGATCCGTTTGTTTTTAATTGGACGGTCCAAATCGAAATAATAGGACACTCCTTTTTACTCAAAATAATAGCAGATTCGGACCCCCCTAAGAGTGGGTTCCCCACCAGGACCCAAAAGAGGACCACATGCATATGCTCACACTATAGGTGCGGTAGCGATAATCACAGAAGTACGACTAATAAGAATACTGAAACTGAAATGGTTAAAAAATTTAGATAGTGGGATCTGTTCTGTCATCATGTACTTTGATAACCCTAGCATTATTGATTAGTATAGTAAGATTTACACCTAATATGGGTTGACTTGGTCCCTCATTTTGGACCTACATTTTGAATTCAAATTAAAACCATTACTTTTGAAGAAGGAACTATTCAAAAGATTTGACCAGTCTTAAATGACCTTATTAGTGGAACTCAGATCATATTCTAGAAATATATAATTGCAACTATCTTATATTTAGTAAAAGCTCAAAGGTTGCAATAGTAATAGAAAAATGCAACTGAAGTACACCAAAATAGCAACCTGATTAACACTTCAATGCTACTAAGTTAGCAGTATAGTCGAATACAAAAACAGTAAGCCAAGCGAAACCAACTAAGTCCACTATTACAAGTAAAGATCAGAATAACCTAACAAATGGAAAGGTCGTTATATGATCAGACCAGTTACAACTTACAATTGAGTTGGACTAACATTAATTTTACTCAGCAGCCTAAATTGAACACTTCAGAAGGAAGATCTGGACCTAAATTATGGAATTTAAGAATTAAAAAAGGGAAATTGAATTATGACATAGTTCCGGAAATATCTGATTAACCTAAATTCGAGAAATTAACCGAGATCCCTCAATGTGACTATAACAAAAGTGAACCAATTCTAATCAGAGTAAAGAAAAACCAACTTACAAGGGAAATACATCTTGGCAGACGGATCCAACCGAAGCTTGCGCCTAGCACTAGCGGGGATGAGAGAGCGCGCCACAGTAGTGATAGAAGTACTACTAGGTGCTTGGCGCTTTGTTGTAGGAGCCTCCAGATTGGTGAGGTGGCTGGTGATGTGGCTGTAGTGGTGGTGCGATCCGCCTCCAACAGGGTGATGCACGAGAGAGGAAGAAGATGAGGCGCCACTTCCTGCGCCAGAGCCTCCGGCGCTCGGTCCACCGGAGATGGTACCCCCGACACCGGACGCGGCGCCGGAGGAGTTGTTATGTTGCCAGAAAGGCATCCGACAGAGGTTCCAGAGCTTCCCTTCCGACTGGTCGGGCTTGTTCTCCTTTGCAATCGCCATTAAAGAGAGCAAGCTTGATACGAAGCTCAAACTCTCTTTCCTGTTTTCTTTTGCTGAATTAAATGAGCCCGTGAGGGGTCTCGCACGCTCGCTAAATCAAACTGAGATGGAGTGGCGATAAACAATAAATTAGTGAAACAAAAAATGTCAAGAAAGACTTGTGGACGGATGCGGTTCATTTAAATGTTCGTATTCACCACTGATTTGTGGGCCCCAGTAAATTTAATAAGTCACTATACCGATGAACCTGGTGCAGATGATTATTTAGGAAAGTGTCAGGGGTCACGCTAAAGTCGATTTATGTACAGAGTTAGTTAAGAGCTCCTAACGATACCTCTCGTGAGATCTCCAGTAGCAATATGAGGAAATTTGTGACAGTGAGTTCCTGTTATACATAACAAATTGCTCCAAATGACGTGTGTGATGAGAGAAATTGGTCTGTTGAGTAGACTTAGAAAGACTTACAGGACCTGTTCAACCTACATTGTGGAATTAAGAATTATTTGTTTTTCCAATCTATTCTAATATTGTTCAGTAACCTGCTATCAAATTGGATTAGTTGGAATAATGAAATAAGTGGGATCAAATATTTATTTTCAACGCATGTATTGGCAAAGACCAAAGTAAAGCATACTTCATTTAAAATTAATTCTGTTAAATAGACCCATAAACCAAAGTAAAGCATACTTCAAGTGGAATTAATTAGATAATTCGACCAAACAAAACCTGTCAAATTTGATCGCAAGCAATAGAGCATCTTGGTGCGAACCCGACTTTAGATTTGTCTAATGTGAAACCCGTAACATTTTCGTAATGAAATTTTACGAGTTAAATAAAGCAACTCTAACTATGATTCTTAATGTTGTAACCATCAGGTAATTAACCTATTACATGACTAAACTTGGACAGGAAATAAGAAGTACGAAATCCACATGAAGAAATTTTTAAATTCTTAAGTTTTAAATGAACATGTTAAATAAATAAAACATATAATTTGTACATAAATTTGAGCAAACGCGCAAGGGTAATGGACAGAAACTGTTTGCAGCACGTATGCACACACAAATTTTCGGCCTAACCAAACCTCAATCGATCCTTGGACAACTAAAAGTAAGAAAACAGTCTTCAAACCGTGTCACTCCTCAGCCGACCCATTGGGTAGAGCACATGCCGTGCAGAAACAAGCCACACCTAGTGCCACACGGACCGGGCCACAAACAAGGCCGTCTGACCTCGGTCAGAGCAGTCCTTGGAAAAGACTCCACCTAAACCAGATCTCGTGTGGCCAAAAACCCGATGTTCAAAATGAAACGAGTCAAAAAGAAGCGCAAAGAATCTCCTGACGAATCAAGTCACGATCTCCGTGGAAATCGATGCGACAAACGATCCGGCGGACAGAAAATCGAGGCGAGATCCCATCACGTGCTCCTGTGCTCTCTCTCTCTTCCTCCTAGAGCATTTAATGCTCTGTTCTTTTCTCTCTCCCACGCCATCCCTTTTTCCTCTTTTTCTTCGCCTCATTTTCTGCGCTTTCGGTCTTCTCTCTCTCACTATTTCCCTTCCGTCCTTTCCTCTGCTCTCTTCTCTCTCTCGCTGTCAACTGAGCTCCCTTTTTTCCTTCCTTTAGCTCGAATAGAAATCGAGCTACCTGGGCTCTTTCCCTATCGTACACCATGTCAACTCTTTCAAGTACCCAACCCTTTTCCCTCTGTCGAAATGCTTTTGCTTCTCTCCCCAGCTGATTTGCGCGAAGCCCTCTAACTCACTTACCCCTCATCTCGCGAGTCCTCCTGTCACTTCACCTCTGCGATTACTCAATACCCCTTGACCTGGCCTGCTCCATGTGCTATATATAGCACTGCTGCTCCCTCCTACTCCCCCTCTTTGCTTGCTGCTCATGTGTTGAGATTAAACAGAAATATTGAAAGAAATCGAGGTCCTTGAAATTAAAAAAAAAAAAACTCAGTAGTGAAAGGGGAGCTTGGCTGGCAAGGAGGTGACGGTGGAACTGATCTATCCCCAGCCCTAGCCACTTTAACCCTTCCATATCTTTGCTGGTAAACCTTGGCACCAGAAATTCCTTTTCTTGTTAACGGTTGTCTGATTGATTTATGTTGCTATCTGTTATGTTTTGTTCTATGTGCTGCTGCTATCTGTTTTGTTTCTTTCTGTGCTGATTCACATTGGACACGGTGGCCATCGAGCCACTGCTGCTCAAATGCATGTAGCCCTTGGTTATTATGGTAAATCCCATGTACCGACATGCCTTACGATATGGGACTTGTACTGACCCTGATCTGGTTAAAATGCTCAAATTAGGAAGGGGTATAATACAACAGTTTTGCTGACCCCATGTTTTGATTGACTGTAAATATGGGTGTTATACTATTCTGATACCTTGGACCTATTCGGAGAAGTTGAAATTTATATGGTTGACTGTTATAATGTACTGTTAAGCCCCTACCAGCAAGTATGCATTGAACCAACATTACACAGGTATACCAGCCCCTGTGTAATGGGTTGTTGAGGTGCTGGGCTTTATGGATGACTGGAGTCTTTTATTATCCGAGAAAGTAATTAAAGAGTGGGCCCAGATTTGACCACTGGGCCCATGAAAGTTATCGGGCTCTAAGGCCATATTTTACCTCGGGGCTCTATAATACTAAATTATATACGGGCCAGTGAACCTTTTTGGCCCATTGGACCCAGCAGATGCACACTATTTTAAACAAATAAAATAATAAATAGTTATATAAGTATTAATGGGCTTGGACCCTAATTGGGCCGAGACGGGTATAAAACAGATACTACACAGTTGGTGGTCTGGCCCATAATACCTATTAACTAAGACCCAATAAAGGACCGAGAAAGGCATAAAAGGGGAAATGACGACTAAAAGTCCGTGCAGCACGAGCTACGGCTATGACGCACGAGTACGGACTTCTGATCCCACATGATTAACACAACCACATAATAAATTAAAATTGACCAACTTGTGTTTTTATGTATTTTTCTATACTATATTTAGCACAAAACAATATAACGTATGATATACGACATAGCTATATAGTAGGATAGTTGTTTAGGAACGACAACGCCTCTGACTTAATGACACTTGACTTACAATTATACGTGACGAGTAAATTAATTGATTATTTATAAAAACATGAGTAATTAAAATTATAAAACAAGTTAAAAATAATATATGTATATATATATATATAAAGATATATATTAGTAAAATATTACACATACGCTTAAAGGACTAAGTAACACTAAGTACAATGCGTATGAATATATATATTGATCAATTTCTCTGAACACATTAAAATACCATATGATACATATCGTACATATAATACATTAATTATAACACATATAAATATATAAGTAACATTTGAATACAATATATAGAATATACATACAATTATGACTAAGCAAATGTTTAAACACAATATGTATATATATTGAACAATTTCTCTATGTTCATAATAAAAACACGCACATATACTTATTAGAATATTTTCATTCCTTCTTTTGCTTAGTTTAATTAAAAGTCCAATTAAAAGGGGTTGGATTTATAACATGCTTTCCTCGTGATGTACTTTTATTGCTATTCTGTAGAATATCGTCCTGACGTCAAAATGAATGGGAATAGATCACTTAAAACCTCACATAAATTAAATAAAGAAAAGGTGACAAAGAATTCACACCCACTCATCGTGCAGCAAGGACACTGCACGGAAACTTGACTAAGTAAGAATATTAATTAAATTAAGTTAGGAGCATCAAGTACGTCTCAACGCATAAATCTTGTTTCTGATTAATTACCCAATGAATCAAACAACAAATAACTGATAAAACACCCATCATCAAAATAGGAGATCTAGTCGACTCGTATCCACTCGCGAACGAGGCTGCTACTGACGACGTCACCGCAGACACAGACGCGGACGGATCAGAGCCACCACCAGAGTAGAGTCTGCTCTGCCATTCTCTTCATATCTCCCAGGTGCGGGTTTCTGGGGTTTATACCCCTGTCTAGGATGTAGGAACCAGGCCTATACCTTTCTTTTTCTTTAATCTGAACTGAGGTACCCATAGTTACCATAAATTGTAAACAGGCCGTAGAACTTGAACTGTCATACTTGCATGCCGGTAACCAATAATTGGGACCAACTTGCATTGCATATCATTTGCATTCATATTGCACGTGAGATCCGATATACAGATCGTATAGCTTATTAGAATACTTGTAGGTAGATGCGTATTCAATATTATATGTATTACGTCGGGAGTGCTGAGTGTCGGGTCGGTGAACCTTAGAGTGGATGTAGTCTGAGGGCATCGTGGAGGGAGTATGTGTCATGGTGTCTGACATAGCCCATGGGATACTCTCAACGGGATGTCCTTAAGGACATCCGACTAATGTTCACCAACGGGCTCATCACTTGATGACTCGTAGTGCCATTTGAGAGTTTTATTTTCAATCTCCATATTATCTATAAATTATGTTATAATCCTCTCTCGGAGTGAATAAGGCCGGCGTCTCAGTCTTAGAGTGTGTGTGCCATATGTGAGGTATTGGAGCTATTCCGTTCTTTTATATATATTCCCTATTAGCTGATATTAAGAGATCTCCTAATATTCGAAGGGCCTCCTCCTTTGGCCCCTGGTTGGTACAGAGGAAGCCTGGGGCTCCCCTTTGGCCCCTGGTTGGTACAGGGAGTTCCCATTTATTATATTCTTTTCAAACGGGTAGTCGGTTCCTTATTTCCATATGGCAACTGAGGCCGAATTTTCTTCCTTATTTTTATCCATTGGTGAGGTAGAACACAAGGATATGTTTTGATCAAATATGAATGTGCTGTTCACAGTCGCTCATATCGCCCAGGGAGTTTTCGTCCTGGAATCTCAGAATTAAGTCCAAGTTAGTAAGTTGGGCAATCCGGGTGCAATCGTGTCGCTTGGCACGCCCGCTTAACCACGTTTAAGTTAGTAAGTTGGGCGATCCGGGTACGAATGCACCGCTTGGCACGCCCGCTTGGCAAACCCTTAGATTTGGTGGCCCGATTACGTGACCCGTCTAAGGGGCGGATTCTTGTGTTCTACAAATTGGGATTTCCTTTTTGAGTGCTATAATGATTAAGATCGTATTATATGTATAACTAGTATTCAACTAGATTCTTTTGGGTTTTATTTACGTCGGTGTCTCACGACTTTTAGAATCATATGGTTTAGGCTAATTAGCAGTATGGTATAATCTAATAAAAGTGAAATAACCAATTAGGTTGAAAGTGCTTAATAACATACCAAGTGTTGGTTTGGGTTCCTCCTTAGAAAATGGTATAAACTCAAAGGCTGGACCTTAATCCGCATTGAGATTTTATATCTCACGTTTCCACGTTGGTTGTGGGGTCCAGGTGAGGAGTACTTTTGAAGTCTCGAGGAGCGCACTAGGACGGAGTTTTTCCGGCGTCTTCCGTTTTGATATGTCCTTCCATATTGCTTATCTTTTTGTTTCGTATTAGGTTAGCTATTGTAGTAGGTTATTAAGGATTGGTCTTACGACATTTGGCGAGACCGTCCTCTTATGTATGTACTTTCATTGACTTTGTTTCCGCTGTTCATCTTGTAAAGAGACGCTGATATAAATGAAAATGTGACTTTTGGATGTTCATGTATTGTGTTCACTGTGTGTGCTGTTCCTCTATTTAGATAAAGTTCGCTAAGATCATCTTGTTTCTATAATAATTTAAGCCTTCCGTGTACTTGCAAGCAAGTACACGTGGCGGGATCAACACCTCTAAGCTGGTTATTATTTCTGGGGTGTGACATCTAACGTGTGTAACAATCACGAAAGAAGATAGTTTTGTAATTTTTTTGTTTAATGAACGATTAAGAAATTTTGTTTCGTTAATTATTTTGTTAAAGAAAACGATCAGAACGAAACACAAGGATCAAACTCATTCTCTTTACTCTTCATCCATTTCCCTCATCACACTAAAACAAATCAGGAACCATGGTAAACGATTCTAACCATACACAAAAATCAAATCATTCATCTTCTAATTCGAGCAATCATTCATCTCCTCTCTCATCATATTTTCTCAGTATAACGTTTTTCTCTGAAATCAAGACAATTCTAACGATATATAGTCACAAACGAAACTACAAACAAACGATCACGAAATAATATATTTTCGTTAACCGTTTTATTATTTGAACGAAATAAATTTCTTTAATCATGATCCGATCGACATGCCTAACTCGACTACAGTATCGAATTAACGAGTTTTTCTAACGGGCCTGCAAAAAAAGTTTGAGAGGAGAGAAATGTTTTTGTATCTAGAAACAAACCATTATACAATTAAAGCCTGCAGTGCACTGAACATAAGCAAGGGAACAGCCAACAGCACATACCACTTTAGCACACATTACAGAACACGAGTGCAACATACCAGTTCTTGAAAAACACATCAAAAGAATCCAAACAAATTACTACTACCTAGTGGCTATCACCTGCATTTTCTGAATCCCAAATAGAGAAGACACGATGAAACATGATGAAGTATTGAAAATAGGTTTTGAGAGCTCCTCAAATAGAGAACCGTATCCTATGGAGAGAACGTGTGTTTTGTTTAAAGAGTTGATGAAACTTGGTACAAGTTTAGCTTTCAATGAATTTAAAATTTTTATTATTTAACAAATAAAAAAATCTTGTTTTTGTAGGAGAAGAATCAGAAATAATGATCGAATGGACCAAATTTAAATCGTTGTACGTATAATTGTACAAATATATGTTTATATATTTTTATTATATAATATATACTAATAATGCGATATTATTTTTTTTCACAAGTAGTAGTAAATGACATCCCTAATTTTTTGGAGCAGGGTGGCAAATGCCAAATGTCATCCGGGACCAATATATAATAATACAAAATAAGTGAAAGCTTAATTATTCGCTTGAGTACTGAACTGAACTGATGTAGGCAGATTTGATTATCATGAAAATATTTTGTTGTTTTGCATAAAACTTCCAATTAAACAATCAACAATCCTCAAATTATATAATTAGATCTGAGAAACCCAATAAGCGATTGATCAGATACTATTCATATTTTCATTTCTATGTTCTTGATTTGATTCTTGAGCTTGGTTAAGAATAAAAAAAAAACATGAAAATTATAATTTCAATATGAAGTGATCAAAACTAGAAACTGATACAGAAAATGCTTACACCTAGTTATTTATACTTGCTTATTTTTAATTTACATATCTATTGAAATTTGAAAGCATGCTACAACAAACGAACAATGGAAAAAAACACGCACAAACTCACACACTTAAACAAGTGAATTAGATCTTAGCTAAAGCAACATATATAATACAAAAATTTCACAATTATTATGTTATATTATTTAAGTTCGTATTCCCCAGAGGCTTAGAAACATGACAGTACGGAGCACCTCCTCCTTTTCATTGATCGCTTATTCTCACCTCTCCATCTTTCTCTTTCTCTCTCGCCGGAGAACTGTCGATTAACAACTGATCTCTTAGTACCAGATCCGCCTGGTACGGCGTGTTTCAAGGTCTTGAGCGCTCGATCCTTGAACTGTGTCAATAATCGCATGGTAATGTTAAGGTACCTTTTGATTTTGGAAAAGCCTTAGCCCTTGTGATTTGGCGAAGAAAGAGATTTATAGGCGGAGAGGTTAGAAGAGTCTAGAAATCCGGATATGTGCACTCCACGTAGGATTAGGATTGATAAATATCTTGATGTAGAATCACTGAATCAGCTGCGTGGAATCGAACAGCTGGGACCTATTTTGTACCTATAGAGTTATGCCACGTGTAACAACAGTTTGGTCCATTCGAGTTATCGTTTTGTTCGTTTTGGCGGTTGGAACGAATGGAATTCATGAGGCCCATAATAGAGCACCAATTGGGCCGAATCATGTTCCAATTTGTACTAGACAGTTAAAGGATTTGCACTGTTTTGTAGTGTGCCATCTTGTATGTATTTTTTTTGTAATTCATTGCAAGTAGGTTATATTGTATGTATTTTTAATATAGAGCTTCGCAATGAAATTCACTGCAAGTAGGTTATATTGTATGTATTTTTAATATAGAGCTTCGCAATGAAGTTTAAATTCAGAGGAGATGGTAATTTTATGTCTAGGCTTAATGATCGGTATGGCTTTCAATGATTTGTGTTTTAAACGTTTTGCATTTCGTTTTGTTGTCTCAACGTTGAACACAAGATATTTTTATTGTGTTTTGTTAAAGAAAATTTCAAATATTTTCGTCGAGTTAAACGCAATGAAAACACAAAGAATTTGTTACGTTTCATTTTAACCGTTTGTTACGCCTATGTGAAGTATACAAAATCATATATATATAATTATGTTTATATAAGTTAGTAAATCATCGTTTTTTCTTATTTCTTAAGCGTTAAGCATTCTAAAAATTGTAAATAATTAAAATGTCGATCTTCTCCAAGAGTAAAGTGTATTTTCACTTCTTTATAGCCAGACTTATACTGATAGTTCATTATAACGCCTTTTCGTTTCGTCTCCTCCTAGAATACTCCGCGTCTCCGTCTCTTCTTCTCGAGGACATTGTGGACCATTTCTCTCTCTCGTCTCTGAAGGTAATTTTATCTTCCCTTTCTTTTAAGCTTTCTCGTAAGCTTGCTCCACACGCATTTCAAAGTTTGTACGTACCCATTACCCACAAAACCCTAAACGTAATGTCAATGTTCATTACTACTTATTAGTCCAAAATTAGTTCACTGATCAATATTAGAATGATTGCACTCTCAATTTATTAAATGAACGCTTTCATTATTCAGTTAAATTTAGGTTTTTGTGTGTGTTATAATTTAGGGTATAATTACTTATGAGTTGGTTTAGAGTTTAGAGTTTAGAACATTAGTAGTTTAAAAATATATTAGAAATGTTCACTGTTATATAGTAATAGATGGACCAATTATAGTAATGTTTAAATTTTAGGAAGTTTTTAAATTACTATATATATATATATATATATTTGTGATATAATCTTTTTTTTGAAACAAACGTACCTACATAAGACTAGGCAGGTAGTCCATATCATTCTCAGTCGTATCCACAAGTATAATATTGTTTACCTCGACTTATATTCTGTGGTCAAGGACCTGGACTGGTTGACTCCAGCGAGGCCACATGAAAAAGGAAGGAAAGCAGCACAAAGCAGTAAGAAAAGAAAAATGAAGCCAAACAAGGACAAGAGGCAAGGGCAAGAAGAAGAGAAGGGGGTGAGATTCTCATTCTGACAGTAAGAATTTCTGAAATTAAAGTATAATTTGAAAAAATCAATATTAATTTATTATTTATAAAATCTAGTTTTAAAATATAATTTTTGACAACACAATAGCAAGAACATTCTTTATTATTTCAGGTTCAGTAGATTGGAGTATGTGGGACTCCCAATTGGATGATCGAGATGTGAATGAGGATGATCATGTGTTTGAATGGGGAAACTCGTGGGAGTAAGATCGGAGTTCTAATTGGGGAATATATAAGTTTGTATAGGATTTATAACTCATGTTTTTTTATTTTATTTTGTTTGTATTGAGTTTACATGAGGTTTTGTTTGTGGTGGAAAACATTTAATATTTAATGTGATGAAAATAGTTAATTTTAATATTATATATTTATGTTTTGATTTGTTGTCGATATGGCTTTAATATTGATGTGAGTTTTCTGGGTTTTTTTTTTTCTATTTTCAGGGGTTTTTTCATAATTTTTTGGCTCTTTTGTGCACCGTTAGTAGTTGTAAACGTTCAAAAATAGTTGCACATTTTGAATGTTTCTTATGTTTAACTAAACACAACGTTCAACGCAAGAGAAAATTCCTTACGCTCTTAAAACGTAACGTAAACGCAATTAGGTATTTGCGTGATCGTTTCGTGCATTTGACATCACTACTGATTAGTGTCCAATTAATGTACAACTTAACTTTTTCGAGTAAAATTAGAGTATTCATGAAGGTAGTTGGTGAGCTTAATTAAAAATTATTTATATCGAATTTAAATGATAATTTTAATCGTTGAATATGACCTACATAACATGTGATGTGTTTACATATCAAATTTATTATTTTCTTTGAATTTGTTTAATATAAAATCAAGCAGTCAAAAATTGAAAGTTTATGAATTATTTTCATGCATTTATTTTTTTGTTAATTTTTACCACTTAATTTTGAATTAAATAAAATAAAAAATATATAAATTTAATATACAAACACACACTCATAAAGTAGAATAGTTTGAATGGTTCGAATTTGTCATTTGAATTTGATTTTATTAATTTTTTAATTAAGCTCACCAACACTCTAGTGAACTTAAGAACACTCTAGTGAACTTAAGAACACTCTAGTTTTACTCAAATTTTAGATGTGTCAAGATCAATATGCTGGTGTTTATTTGGAAAATTCTTATTATTCTAAAATAAAGGTCTTTATATGATTAGTCTTAGAAGATAGAATTTTGACCAAAAGAAGATTTGTGTCTGTGGAAAAATAAGAGTAAGATGACAATACTAGATATTTACATTGTACTAATTCAATTTTGTTGGGATGTTTGTAATACTAGATATTTACATGTGAATTCACAAACTATACATTGAGGCTATATGAGACTATATGGATCATAGTCTTATTTTTATGGACACATTTGACATGATTCAATCTTTGATTCTATGATTTCAAGTGTATGGCTACATAGAAATAAGCTATTTTTTCCCACAAGGGGTCAAGGCTTCACAAATCTCTCTTTCTACTAACATTTTTTTCTCCTTATTTTTATAGGATTAGATGCAGTTAGAAAAGTTTAAAGAGCTGAGATTGTATCCGTAGATGATGAAGTTTAGGATAACAATTATGAAGATTAGATCAACTTTGGTTTTCTTTTTGTATGCTAGCCAATTGTTTTAATATTATAAATATAGTAAATAAATTATAAATAGAAAGAAAGATGAGAAGAGAAGTACGAAAAATAGAAAAGCAAATAGTTGGCAACTTCGAGCTTTCCTAAAATATGAAATTGATAACTCCGTCCTTTAGAGCACTGACGCACTCACACTTTTTTGAAGATCGGAGTTGACAACTCTGTGTTTTAGGCTAAAATGATATTGCACGGAGTTGTCAATTCGTGCCTTTTGATTTCGAATTTGCATGAATTTGCTTACTATGATCTATTGCTTTCAGAAAGTATGGAGTTAGCAACTCCGTACTTTTCTATTTGTCGTGCTTCTATTTTCATCTTTCTTTTTATTTATAATATATTTATTATATTTATTATATTTCTAATATTAAAAAAAAGACAATGTTAGAGATATTTTGTTATCTTCGTAGGCAGCTTTGTCTTTGGTTATATGTTGGAATCTGTTTTTTTTTTAATATATAGTAATTATGAATTATGATACGCTTCATTTATTTTCTTTTGTTTGCATCTTTGGCAATGTGGATTCTGACATTGTAATTTGTAATCTTGTATGACTTTTTTTACTTCCCATGAAGAAAAGGAGAGTGGTAAAATATATATTCACTATTTCGATGAAAAATTTCTGGTACAAACGCAATACCAATTTAACAAGTTTTATTAACAGTGCCTATCAGTATCAGACTATCACAGTATCACTACCGTCACGAAAGATGCAACTCATGTCGCCACATGTCTATATCTCAGTCATATCTCAACCCATGAAGTACCGGATAAGGCCCGATCTCTTCCCAATCTCTCTCTCTCTCTCTCCATTCCTCTCTTGGAATCTCGTACCTATTTCCACGTGTCGAGATCCTAGTTGATATTGCGTTCCCGGCGCGGCGCGCAACTGATACCAACCTCTTTCTCACTCAATCCTCAATCTAGCGCAGTAATGGCGGCCATTGCATCTCTACCGTTCGCTGCGGTGGTGCGACACGCGTCGTCCTGTGAGCGGCGATCGGCGATGTCTCTTTCGAGCTCAGTTGGGAGTTCTAACAGTGGAAAACTTGTATTTGGTGTCAGATTCAACAGGATGAGCTCCAGATTGGTGGTGCGCTGTGAGGCTGCGCAAAGTGAGCGTTTTTCACCTTAATTTAATAAGCTATTTCTGTGAATTTTGTTCTATGGTGACTAAATGCAAGCTACGGTTATTAATTAGTTAAGCTATTTGTTGTCAATATTTGGTTTATGGTGAGTAGATTAGTGGCGATTAGTTGTCTTTGGCGAGTAACTACTTCAGTCTAAGTGCTGAAAATCGTTCCTTGTTTCTTTTTTGGATACTGCAGAACTAATTAATTTGCTATATCTTTATGAAGAAAGACTTCAATTGTTTGTTTCTATTGTTCTTCACCCTTTCTTAGAGGATTGGTGGTAACATGGTACATTTATTTAAGAAATTGCTAGATATTTTCTTTTTTCTTTTCTGCTTTTTACAATTGAATTGAACTTTGGAATAAATAAAAGCAGTCAAATTATTTCCTCCAAGCATTGGATTAAGCCTTAAGATGAATTTGGGCTCTGGAAGACATTTTCACTACTTTAGGGGAAATTTATTGACAGTATAATGATAATTTTGGTTCAATTTGAAGATAAAAGTTAAGTATTGGACGATGCATTAAATTTACAGAATTATTTCATTTATAAAGAAATATTACCAATAATGGATGCTCTTCTTTCATTTGTTGTTTAATGTAGATTTGCCGCCAACTGTGTCAGAAACAAAGATGAACTTTCTCAAAGCATACAAAAAGCCAATACCGAGCATATACAACACTTTGTTGCAGGAACTACTTGTGCAACAGCATTTGATGCGGTACAAGAGAACGTACCAGTACGACCCAGTATTTGGACTAGGGTTTGTGACGGTGTATGAACAGCTGATGGAGGGATATCCCAGTAATGAAGACAAAGAGCAGATATTCAAGTGTTATATCAGTTCCTTAAATGAAGATCCTGAGAAATATAGGTAACCAATCCCGAGTACTTCTATTTTGTTATCTGGGTTATAATTTGGTTCTAGCATCGTTTTATTTTCTGATACAAGTTGCAATTATGCAATGAAAAAGGGAACTCACTGGACAAATGGGCTAATTGAATGATGACTTCCTTGGCTTATAGCTACAAAACCAAATTTTGTATGTTGTTTTCAATTTAAATGTGTCTTCCTTTTGAAACAGACAAAGACACCTTTTGAGTCAGTTTGCAAATAACACCAGCGATTACAAATGAAGTTACATGAATATTAGATTGCTGAATTATTTGTCACATATTTTGACGTTAATTGGACCAATCACTTATGATTAGTAGGAACCAAATATCTGATTTCTGGGTCATTTGGTCTTTACAAAAGCTCCTTTGAGGTAATGACAACTTTTGAACTAAACATTTTTGTTTGTTAAATTGGTCTAATGGCTGGCTGTGTTTTCTTATTGATAAGTTAGTGTTGTACTTCTCTTGCACATGCAATAAACCTCAGAGGTAATATGCGAAACCAATCTTTTCACGAAAACAAATGTATAATGACAGTATTCTTCTTCTCAGAGGACATTTAAGACAAAAAGGTTCCTTTTACACAATGCAGCTAAATTGAGTTTTGAGATTGTGCTGATAGAAGTGTTGACGAAGTGTGTAAATTTGCATTGTAGGGCTGATGCGAAAAAAATGGAGGAGTGGGCTCGCTCTCAGAATGGAAGTTCATTGGTGGAATTTTCAACAAAGGAGGGAGAGGTAGAGGCAGTGCTTAAAGATATATCTGAAAGGGCAGGAGGTAAAGGCAATTTCAGCTACAGCCGTTTTTTTGCTGTTGGTTTGTTTCGGCTTCTTGAACTTGCTAATGCACCTGAACCATCTGTTCTAGAAAAGGTAATATTCCATTTTTTTTAATCTTTTATAGTTTTTTTTCATGTGTATACCTTGAAAATTGGAATATTTTCATGTGTATTACCTTGGGAAGGTTGGAATGCTATATGTGTTCACTGGTTTAGAATTTAACACCCCAAATGTATCTGCATTGCATAATAAAATATGCATACAACACTCTGTACCCCTTCCCTGCTGTTTAACAGAGTCTAATTCATATCCTGAGAATAGGAAATACAGGAACCGAAGGGTAGTTCATGCGTCATTTAAAATAAAATTTCTGTACATTATTTCCAATATTCTAAAATGAACGGTATTTCTTAATAATGGTGTGCATGTGATATTTTGATATTATTGCAAGGCAAATATAGGCTCTAAATTGTTCATATGCTTTACTTGTACTTCTTACTGATAACCAGGAATATAGTATTTCTCAATCAGGAGATCCAAATGTATCGGACCTAGTACATATTTCTTTTCATTATGCTTTTCTTTTTTACATTGTAAAAAAAGTGCTAAACATATCTTTTACGAGTGTTTGCAATCAAGTACCCCCTTATGTGCCTTAGTTTTAATTGCTTTTTAGTAAAATCCCTAAAAGAAAATTGACATGATACTCTTAATTTCTCTGTACCTTTGTCACATTCACTATCAGCTAATCACTTTTGCTTGATGTGAAACAAAATAAATAAATAAATAAATAATGTTTTCTGCAAATATAAGAATTGTGTGATTTTCTCAAATGTCAAAATCAAAGTAAATTCAAGTGTTAAAGTTATGGGTCCTTGTGCATATACTTTTGAAGTTGTTTATCTTTTCTGTTTCTTTACCAGTAAGAAAAGAAAGTTATATATTTGTTGTCAAGTAGACCTATTTGGTATCGAATCATTCAGGGTCAGATTTTCTTTTACGTTGGAATTATTTTGATTTAATGAAGCAAATGTTTAGGCAGGGATTTTGTATAAAGAGCTTACACTTGTATGAGGCAATTTTATTGCTTCTAGCCTTGTCATATACTCAATTCCTACTTTCATGCAGCTTTGCACTGCATTGAATATAAACAAGAGAAGTGTGGATAGAGATCTAGACGTGTACCGCAATCTCCTTACAAAACTGGTACAAGCCAAGGAGCTTCTGAAGGAATATGTTGAGCGGTACCTTTTTTTTATCACTTTCTTACTGTTCTCTTTTAGGAGGTTTGTTGTCAAATATAATTGAAATGTTTAAATATTTGCACATAAAGTGTTGTTTGCAACTGGTTTAGATGATAAAACTCAACAAGCATAGATGCCTGGACCAGGAGAAAGTTGCTATTATTATGGCTTTTCTACTTCAGAATTACCGGATATAATATTCAAGACTATTATGTGTACTGTATGAAAATTTGGGTGACAGTTTCCGATAGTACCATATGAATCAAATATCATATTTAATTATAAGAATTTAAATGTGTTAGCATGTGTTTAAGTACTTCTGGAAGAATGTTCCCTCCCAAGTATTTATCAATTTTGTCTTTTTTATTTTTTTATTTTTATTGATTTTTTTAGTACTTATTTTCTATTTTATGTTGGCAGAGAGAAGAAAAAGAGGGAAGAAAGGATGGGAGAATCTCAGCAGTCTCAGAAGGCAAATGAAACAATAACGAAATGCACCGGAGATGTCCCCTTGACTATGCTATAGAAATCTTTGGTTCTTTTGTTTTGTTTTATTTTCTTTTTTCCTGTAAAACATCACTACGAGTTCATAATAGAGAGCGATGTTTACTGCCGATTTGTATGTACTAATTTGGAGCATAACAGATCCATTTTATTATTAAAAAATTCTGTTCAGCTGGCAGTGGCAATTGTGAGTACTGAGTTATTTTATCATTAGCTTATTATGTCACCCCTTGAATTCGAAGAAAGTTGCACATATATCAATATATGTATGCCATTTAAGTTACTGCTACAATCTTTTCACTTGATGAGTAAAATATTGTTCTTAATTTTGTTGCTTTTACCCCCATTATTTTCCCTGTTTAGACAAGTTGATATTAGCTAGCATACGTACCAGTCTAATAGAGGTTGTATGTATTTATATAAGCTCGTTTAAGAAATATGCCATAACATTTCTTTGTAAATTAATCAATTTACACTCCTTTTTCTAACGAACAATAATGCGTGCGGCTTCTCAAAATAATGAAAATCTTAACTGGCAAGTATATCTAAAAATAAATTGCTCCACCGAGCAGGGGTAAATCAATAAGCAGATACTCTATGGAGAAACAACAGAGTATCGAGAAACGATGTCGATGTGCTCATTGACCAATCCCCATTCCCCAAGAGTCCAATTGGCACCAATGGAAATCTCCATCCAAGCTTCTCTAGTAGATAAGGCTAGATAAGGCCTCCACAATCAAAAGCGTCAGATAGATCTCAAGTCTTTATCCACCGTCCGATGCCCCACCTCATAGATAAAATGCCTGACCAACCTTTTGTAAGTTATAACCCTTTCCATCTTCAAAACCACTAATTGTCACACTTGGCCAAAAAAAAATTGAAAATAAAGAACCATGGCAACACTTGCTGCTGGAGCTAGTACGTTCATTGCCACCCGTTCAAGCCAGGCTGTTCGTGTTCAGGCTCGTTTTGGTTTCGGTGCTAAAAAGGCTGCCCCGAAGAAAGCTGCTAAGGCACCATCCACAGACAGGCCATTATGGTATCCTGGTGCAGTGGCACCTGAGTGGCTAGATGGATCTATGATCGGTGACTACGGGTTCGACCCGTTTGGTCTTGGCAAGCCAGCTGAGTACTTGCAGTATGATATCGACTCGTTGGATCAGAATCTGGCAAAGAACGAAGCCGGACAACTCATTGGTACCCGTTTCGAAACTGGTGAGGTGAAGTCGACTCCCTTCCAGCCCTATACTGAGGTGTTTGGTCTCCAGAGGTTCAGAGAGTGCGAGCTGATTCACGGCAGGTGGGCCATGTTGGCAACCCTTGGCGCTCTAGCAGTCGAGTGGCTTACCGGTGTCACATGGCAAGATGCCGGCAAGGTATGCTTATTTTCTTCATTATGATCATTTTATGCATATATTGATCATGTGTAAAATTTTGATCTGTAGCTTTTGAGTCCTTAGGAAATACTTTCATATGACCTAAAACCTAGTAACTTTGCACTCTTAATTGTTGGTTTTGTTTGCTGTTGTTATAATACATGATTTCTTATTAGACTTGCACAAAACAAACTGAATTGTCTAAATTTCGGTTAGTACTTTGTTAAGATGTCCATAAGCTCTTAAAACTAGAATTGAAGAAAGAGTTACTGAATGTTACACTATTTAAATTTTCTTTACCAGGTAGAGTTGATTGACGGCTCCTCGTACCTCGGCCAACCATTGCCTTTCTCAATCACCACACTCATCTGGATTGAGGTGTTGGTCATCGGCTACATTGAGTTCCAGCGCAATGCTGAGCTGGACTCTGAAAATCGGATCTACCCAGGTGGACCCTTCGACCCATTGAACCTTGCAGCAGACCCAGAGAAGAAGGCTACACTTCAACTGGCAGAGCTAAAACACGCCCGTCTCGCCATGGTTGGTTTTCTAGGATTTGCTGTTCAAGCTGCTGCAACCGGCAAGGGCCCACTCAACAACTGGGCTACCCATCTAAGCGACCCGCTCCACACCACCATCTTTGATACATTCTCTTCCTCTTAAGCTTGTTGTTGCAGAGGAAGCCATTTGTTCCTTGGTTGAATTGCACCCCTTGTATAATTTGAGGAGCTGTCTTTCGATGTAATTTTGTGTGGGTAATGAGGTTAATTAGTAAATTTGTTGATCCTACCATCTTGTAATTATAAAATTTAATCCTCAAGATACTGGAACTGGGATGCATTCTTGTGTGTGTATCAGGGGATCCCAATATTGTTCTCTTGAAATTTCACACACGCACACACATGATGTCTACATCAGAAACACACCAAAAAAAAAATGAAGAGGAATGTATCTCAGTAAACTCTTGTCATCTTTTATTAAGCAAATAACAGAAGAGTTGTTTAATAGTGTTTAGGATCTCAGTAAACTTGCTTCCATGGAAAGATCAAATGTCCTTCTTATAATATAATCTGTATGCTGTTGGTGGAACTCGAGTTTAATATTGAAAATCAACATACCATGGTCTATTTAAGACTAAGCCAAATAGACAGAGAGTGACAAAAAAAAAAAAAAACCTAAATCCATATGCAACTCACCAAAATTATAATCAGCAAAGAAGCTAACACCATTTAAGGTAACAAAAGGAGTAACTCGCGAATGTCATGATCTTTCTTCGATTCAAATAATTTATATTCATATATATACATATAGAGCACCAACATGCATATACTTTAGACTCGTATTTCGAGATATAAAGTGCAAATAACCGATCAAGACCGTTGAAAATGTTTTTCATACTAATAAAAATTTGGAGACCAAATTTTACATTTTTTTACTATTTTATCGGGTAGGTAGAAAATTGATTAATCTAACGATTTCAAACCTTCAATTTAACCAACTTTGCATCCATCCGATAAAATAGTAAAAAAATTTCAAAAAATTTAAAATTTGGTCTCCAAAAAATTTGTTAGTATGGAGAACATTTTCAACAGCCTTGATCGGTTGTTTGCACTTTATATCTCGAGATACGAGTCTAAAGTATATGCATGTTGGTGATTTATAAAGTATTTTAGCACAACTTATGGCTAAAATACTTTATAAATCACCAACATGCATATACTTTAGACTCGTATCTCGAGATATAAAGTGCAAACAATCGATCAAGACTGTTGAAAATGTTCTCCATACTAATAAAAATTTGGAGATCAAATTTTACATTTTTTTGGAAAATTTTTACTATTTTATCGGGTAGGTAGAAAATTCATTAATCTAACGATTTACAGACCTTCAATTTAACGAACTTTGCATCCATCTGATAAAATAGTAAAAAATTTCAAAAAATGTAAAATTTGGTTTCCAAAAAATTTGTTAGTATGGAAATTTAAACAATGCATTTCATATATCTTTTTGAATTGTTAGGGGTATTAAAGTTCCACTATTAGGTTCATCTTGTCAATTACATTTATCAAGTTATAGTTTTTGTTTTGTTAGTGCTACAGAGAATTTTTTATAACTAAGGACAGATTTTGGAAAATAGGCTAGAGAGGTTCATTGAATTGTGTGTTTTATGATCGGTTAGAAAGTAGAAATCATAAATCAATTATTTTTCTTTTGTCCAATTATATTTCACTTTTTGAACAAACTTCAATAACTTCAATACCTACCAGATTTTGCTTAGTATCATTTCTCTTGATAGTTTATGGCAAAGTACCACTTCTCTACGTACAACGTGATTTTGGTAATACCAGTGAATACTGAGAATCATCCTGTTGGGGAGGTGCTGCGGAGAATACCAGTGATGATACTGGTACAACGTGATCATTTTGGTAGTAGTCATTGTGTTTAGCAGGGTATTTTGGTAACAAATTTGTATGTGATGGTATGGGATGTCTATGATGGTTTGTGTTTTATATTTTTATATGAACTTGGTTTTATGTGTGGATATTGGGGGCTTGGGGCAGATGCATGATTTGTTTCAAGCTGGGTTTTATTATTGTAGAAATAGAACATTCTTTTTTTTACTTGCAACTCATGTTGATTTTCAAGAAGACCCGAAAAGGAAATATAAATTCCTAGTTTCTCTCTACTTTGAGATTCCAAAAAAAAGTTCACTTTTGCACTTTTGCCTCTAAAAAGGTCAATTTGTAATTGAATGAGGTCAGCTATGATTCAATGTTTAAGCAATCGATGGACGATGGAGGCATGGAGCTAACAAAATTTGAAGCCCAATATATGCACACTATCCAACTGATAGAGAAGCTACTAACCGAGCACCAAAATTTTGTGTATTGGTCTTTAGACTTGGATTGGATAACATATGGGTTTTAATTGAGAAACAGTTCAGGCCCAAATAGGCCCATTTTTACAAGAATTGTTAATTGCTTGGTGGAGAGAAAAACATAAAGCTCACCTCACCTCACCTTCACAAATAAAAGAAAAAAAGAGCGAAAAATACAGAAAGAGAAGGTCAAGAGCATCCCTTCCCGCCATGGCTGTCCTCAATTGTTGGCGCTCTTACCTCCCTCAATCTAACGGCTCTCGTCAATCCTACTCCATCAGGTACCTCACCACTTATCAGAGCACTGGTTGCTCCAGTTTACTATTACCATGCTAGTTTAATTAAAGGCATTTGATTGACATGTACGAGTCTGGTTAAATGTAAATATGGGGACTAGTTGTATAAGAGCTGGTAACGTTAGTAAATTCTGGTGGTTTCTAAATATGATTTTGGAATTTTCGATTGTCAGGTCGAATATTGGGTTTCAGGTCAGATCAGTGTAATACAAGAATAAATGAAATTGTGGTTTCTGTTATATTGTTGACAGATTTTTGTCATGTTTGATTCAATTTGGATATGTTATTGGTATCAGATCATTCAGTTTTAAGGTATTCTGATTTTGTGTCAGTTGAAATTGCATTTGGTCCTGATTTTGTTTATCTAACTCTAGCTTAATATTCATCTTTAAATCTGATAACAGTTTTAGTTTTTTGTGCTTTTTAGATCATGTTTGCTGCCTTTTCCTGTGGAGAAAGCAAAGTATCACAGCCAGCTGTCAGCTGCCGTTGAAACGGTTCAACGTGCCTGTTGCCTATGTGTGGATGTAATTTCTGTTATCTTTTTATTGTCTTCTTTTCTCTTCAGTTTTCCTAATTTAAACAAATGCACTTCCTATAATTGATAGCTGTATTTTTTTACAGTCTAGAATAATACTTGAAAGATATTATGTTTTTTTGTGTTTGGGAAATTTAAATTTGGTCTCTTGAAAAATATATTATGCATTTGGATAAATATGCTCATCTTCTGCAATATACATATTAATTGATAATTTTTCTGATAAATTCGTTCATGTACTTTTTAACCAGTCTTTCATTTACTTTTTTTTGCTTTTAAACTTTATGCTGTTTCCTTTCCTTCGGTGGGGAGGAACCTATTCAGGTAAAGAAATCATTGCTATCTGATGACCATCGGATCCTTGAAAAGACTGATCAAACACCAGTAACAATCGCTGATTTTGGGGTTCAGGCTCTTATTAGCTTGGGTGAGTTCTTTATTTAACTAACTGGTCATATAAATGATCTTTCTGCAATTTAGCCATAACAGATATAGAGCATTAATGGTTGGCAGTAGATGATTTTCTGATTGTTTCCTTGGAAAACTTTATGGTTATTTATGGTTATTTTCTGATCATTTTCTTCTTGCCTACGTTTCTTAGAATTATTTTTGCTATGATCTGCTATGCCCGAAAGGGTTACTGCTGTTTTTATTTTATTTTTTGGATTAGATAAATTTCTTTGCTCTGTGAGTTTAAATGACAAAAAGATAAGACCACAATACACCTTGAATAATATTCCACCATAAGGCTAATTGTGCATTAGTCCATATAGCCATGCTACCATGTTGCAAGCTACAGATATTTTAAGGATTAAAATGCAGACAGACCATTGTTTTTGTCTATCCTTAGTTCAGCCTCTATATATATGCGAATAACTTTATCATTTTGCATTTCATAGAATTAGAGAGGGAATTTCCATCTATACCCTTGGTAGCAGAAGAGGACTCCACATTTCTAAGGTCCAAAACCTCTAATAGTGTTCTTGTGGATGCAATATACGATTCTGTTTCTGATAAAATCGATGGCCAAGATGAGGATTTCAGCACTGATGATGTGCTAAGAGCCATTGATAGAGGAGGCAAGGATGCAATCTCTTTTAACAAACAGCCAGCAACATATTGGGTATTATAAATTGAATAATTTACACAATTGATCCTTAAAAGTATCACATGTTTACCATTGTGATACTTAAATGTTTCAAAAGTATCAATTTGATTCTTAAATATTACTTTGTATTTGGTAACCATTTTATATCTTAATGTTTTAAAGATACATTTTAGTCCTCAAAACTAATTTGTATCAAACTGGTCTCACATTTAAACCCATTGAAAAAACATGATGTTTTTATCTATCATTGCATATTTAGCATGAAATTAGTGCCATGTTTTCATCAAACATTGGTATGATACAAATAATTTGGACACAAATGTATGCATCAAGTATCAATTAAATTAAGCATTAACGTTTCTGGCATCATACATTAATTAAAATAACATTTGAATATATTTTGCCATAAATAACATAAAATGTATGGATACAAACGTGTATCTTCATTTAGTTTTACTTGACCAATAATAATGGTATGGTTAATTTGTTACAAACTAAAAGTTTAAGGACAACAATGGTAAGCTAGTATACTTTTAAGAATTAAAACAATATTTTTAAGAACCAAATGGTAACCAAGTAGCAATTTACAGAACAAATTGATACATTTGAAACTTTTAAGGATCAAAATGATAAGCAAATTATACTTTTAAGAACTGTTTGTGTTATTTGCTCTTATTAATTTCTTAAACTTGTCAGGACTGATCAGTACATTATGCCAATACTATATATTAACATACCAAAATCTGAATAATGAAGGACAATGTCACCCAAAAAAGGAGAGAGAGCAAAAATATATGGCACTGGTAAATTGTGTATATTTGAATCTATTTCACAATAGAAGAGAACTTTAATCTATTCTATGTTAATAAACATAGGTCCTTGATCCAATTGATGGAACTAAAGGGTTCTTGAAGGGAAGTGATGCCCTCTATGTGGTATGCCCTTTTGTATTGTTTTATTATTACAAATGTATTCCTGGACCATATTATTCAAATTGGAAGGAGCCAAGTTTTAAAGTTTAAGATATTTCTGGAACATGAACTCAATCATCTGAAGTTCTGGGAACACACTAAAAATCATTAACATTTATTTTTGTTCCTTCTAGGTTGGCTTGGCACTTGTGGTTGAAGGTGAGATAGTTTTAGGGGTAATGGGGTGCCCAAATTGGCAAAACAACCCCTTATCCAATACAAATGTCAACAATGTCCAAAGTGGAGTCATAATGATAGCCCACTTAGGTTGTGGCACATGGGCAAAGTCAATATCTTTTGATGGGGCCAATTTGGTCAATCATCTTGACAAGATCTGGAAAAGGTGCTTTGTGGAGAGTTGCTCGGTTTTGCAAAAAGCTCGATTTTGTATACCTGAGAGCCAGACTTGGGATATGATACCTTTGTCTAATGAATTTGGATATACTACCAATAACCTTGATTTAACTAGGGATGAGAAAAACATACATCTCTTACGAGCATGTTGTGGCAGGTACGTACCTTTCCAGCTTTTAGTAGCAGTAATAAGGGTGCCAAATGCAGCATAACCATACCAATCATTACCAAAATTTATCTTTTTTCTTTCCTGGAAGTGTTACCATAATCCTATGCCATTGTGATCAAAAGTTGTGTTACAAGAATTTACTGATGCATATTTGTTGTACCTTGAGAAAAGTTAATATCACTGTGGCATTATATATTCAACATTTTCTTGGATTATCAATTCATATATTTGGATTATCAATTATTTTTTGGTAGCCTGTGCAAATATCTGATGGTAGCCTCTGGTAGAGCTTCTGTGTTCATTCAACGATCAAGAACAAAGACTGTAATCAAGGTAGTATTCAAATTTATTCCAGTTGAAGGTACAAAGTTATAGAAATTAGAAAGTGATAACCAAGTATCAATTATTTCAATATTATCTACATTTCAGGCATGGGATCATGCAGTTGGGGTAATTTGTGTACATGAAGCAGGTGGCCAGGTAATTCATCTTCACCTTGGTATTAACTTGTGTGATTTTTAAGACCTGGAAAACTCTTATTAGATATGAAATACCGACTCAAAACTTGAAATCTGTACCCTTATGACCAGAAAAGATAGATTTCATCCAAAACCTAATAGGACCCACTTAGAAACCAAATGACCCAGGAGTGCAACTGAAATGGAATTAGCAAACCCAAAACCAGGCCCAGCACCAACTGATCCAGACCCTAAAATGATCCAAAGAATAAAATTGACCTGAACCTGATTATAAACAAAGAACCTCTCTTTTGACCCGGTTAAAGAATTGTACAATTGGTATCTGCTTATAAAAAGAAAATTAAAATGAAATGCTGAGTAGAAAATGAGCAAAAGATGATCTTTATTTCACTGCTAAGGCATACATTTATAGGTTTACAAATCTTCTCAATTAGAAAAGCAATAACTATAGAATTTTAATTGACTAATCAAAGATACTAACAAATTTATCTAAGATACTAATTAGATCTAATCATATCTAACCATATTTTATAGATACTACTCATATCTGTTAAAAGATATTGAATATATTTCAACACTCCCCTCAAGATGGGCGAAAGATATTCATCAAGCCCATCTTGTCACAACATCTAGCCAAATCTAGTGAAATAAACTCTTTAGTGAGACAATCGGCTACTTGCTCCTTAGTGGCTACATGTTCTAATTCCAATAGTCCACTATTTAGTTTCTCCTTGATGAAGAATCTGTCAATCTTCACATGCTTGGTCTTGTCATGCTGTACTGAATTGTTTGCGATACTAATTACAGTTTTGCTGTCATACCACAACTTCATTGAAGCTCCTTGGTTGATCTTGAGCTCCATCAATAATACTCTCAACCATAACATCTTTGCAACCCCTAAGGCCATGGTCCGGTACTCTGCCTCAACAGTAGACTAGTAACCACATGTTGTTTCTTGCTCTTCCAAAAGACCAAATTGCCTCCTACAAACATGCAATATCCAGATATGGACTTCCTATCATCAGCACAACTAGCCCAATCTGAATCACAATAGCCCTCAATGTACATGTGTCCATTTCTCCTGAAGAACAACCATTTTCCTGGTGCACTCTTCAAGTATCTAGAACATGATACACCGCATCCATATGACCCTTCCTGGGATCATGCATGTAACGACTCACCACACTCACTGCAAATGATATATCTGGACGAGTGTGACTCAGGTAAATCAATCGACCCACCAATCTCTGGTACCTCTCTCTATCAACTGATTCCCCTGCCTCCGCACTCAACTTGGACTTCTGGTCAATGGGTGCAATTGCAGGCTTACATCCAGCATGCATGTCTCTATTAATAGGTCTAGCACATACTTCCGTTGAGATAGGACAATCCCTTTTTCACCATGAAACACCTCAATTCCAAGAAAGTATCTAAGCTTCTGCAAGTCCTTCACCTCAAATTCCTTTCCCAACTTGACCTTCAACTGAGCAATCTCGCTCTCATCATCATCAGTGATAATCATATCATCCACATACACAGTCAGTATCGTGATATGATCTCCATTTCGTCTGAAAAATACAGTATGGTCTGCATTGTTTTGTTGGTACCACATGCCTACCATAGCTCTCCTAAATCTGTCAAACTAGGATCGAGGTGATTGCTTCAGCCAATAAAGTGACTTCTTGAGCCTACACACCTTACCAATTGTCTGGTTCGTGCCAAATTCTGGTGGCATCTCTATGTACACCTCCTCCAGCAACTCTCCATGAAGAAAAGCATTCTTCACGTTGAGTTGGTGTAACTTTCATCGTCTATTGGCGGTCAAAGAAACCAATGTTCGCATCGTACTCATCTTCGCCACAGGTGCAAACGTCTCATCATAGTCTATGCCATAGGTCTGACTGTACCCCTTAGCCACTAGTCGAGCCTTGTAGCGCTCAACACAGCCCTCTGGGTTTTGCTTCACAGTGAAGACTCATTTGCATCCAACCGCCTTTTTGCTTGGCTGTAGAGGCACAAGCTCCCACGTCTTGTTTTTGTCAAGTGCCCCAAGCTCTTCTAACATAGCATGTTTCCACTTTGAATCATCTTTAGCAACTTGTCAACACTTAGGAACAAAGATAATATCCAAAGATGCAATGAACACTTCATGTGTAGGTGATATGTTAGAATAAGAGATACTGAGCAATATCATATGGGACGCGTGAGAAACCCCAACGATCAGGGGGAACACCCGCATTGCTGCGAGTGGTTCGCCGTACAGAAATGGGAGAGGTAGGAGAAAGAGGAATCATATCACCTGTTTGTCTCAAGAGTCGGAAAAGACAGGGACAAGAGACTTAGCACGAGTGGCTCATTTGCTGGAGGTGCTATACATTCATTCTCCTTCCTTCTTCTCACATACACCCTCAGCTCCTCTTGGGCCTGAGTTCCACCTCTCTCAGATTCTGGCACAACTGCCGACTCCTCAATCGTCACAGGAAGCTCACAAGAAATGCCATCCGTACTCACCATCCTCTCAGCTCCACTACTACTCACCTTCTCCCGCCTTGTACTCTCAGTACTAAGCGACTCCCCAAAAGGAGAGGTCACCTCAGAGGCGTAATATGGCTCATGCTCACAAAACGTGACATCCATACTCACAAACAACCTCCTCTCGATCGGGCTCCAACAGACATACCCCTTCTGAGTAGATGAGTATCCTACAAACACACATTTGATCGCTCTTGGATCCAATTTTCCCACATTTGCTCGATTGTTCTGCACAAAACACACAATCAAATGTTCTCAAAGGAAGAATGCCTCCATTTACACATCTCTATACCTCAAATGGAGTTTTCCAATCCAACACTCTCGACGGCATCCTGTTGATCAACTGGACGGCAGTCAACACTGCTTGTCCCCACATATGCTTAGGAACGTTCATAAAAATCATCATACTTCTAGCTGTCTCAAGGAGATGCATGTTCTTTCGTTCTGCTACACCATTCTGCTATGGTGTATATGGACAAGTGGTTTGATGATATATTCCCTGAACTGACAAGTACTTTCTAAACGTCTTGTTGGTATATTTTGTCTCGTTATCATATCTCAATGCTTTCACAACCGCTCCATACTGAGTCTGAATCTCTTTGTGAAAATCTTTAAAGCAAGCAAACACATCACTTTTGTTTTTCATCAAATAAATTCAGGTCACATGAGAACAACAATCTATGAAGGTTACAAAATATCTAAATCCATTCACCGCAGTTGTGGGACAAGACTCCAATACACTAGAATGTATCAAATAAAAAACACATGAGCTCCTACCTCCAGAACTAACACAAGAGCTCCTAATATGTTTACCAAACTCACAAGCATCACACATAAGCTTGTCCTTATTAGATTTTTCAAACAAAGAGGGATACAATCGACTCAAAAGACTAAATGAAGGATGACCTAAGCGCTTGTGATGAAGCAGCAACAAGTCATCCACACTCTTTCCAACTCTTGATTCCACAATAGATGAGAGAGCCGAGTCCATCCCCTCCTTATCCAAGTACCATAAGCCCTTATGCCATGTGTCAGACTCAAGTCTCCTGCCTGTCCGCTTCTCTTGAAAAATGACCTTAGGAATATCAAAAGAAACAACCACCGCTTCTCCTGTCAGTCTCAAGTCTCCTGCCCGTCCGCTTCTCTTGGAGAATAATGACACTTATAGATAAGAGGTTCACAGGAAATGAAGGAACATGCAAAACATTGATCAAAGTTAGAGAGTTGGTACACCCAATCGTATCCTTACCAACCACCGGTTGAACCGTGCCATCTGTCGTCTGAATGTTTTCTGGGACTGTCAGGCGAGTATAAGATGAGAACTCTCTAGCATCACCTGTCACATGTCTGGACGCACCATAATCAATTATTCACTCACTCAGCCTAGTGGATGGAATAGCGGCAAAGGCATGTGCGTCATAGGCATAATGGACAGCCTTGTCCCTCTCAGAAGATGAGGTAGATCTACCATCTACCATGTTATTTACCACTCTCTTTCCATCGTTTGCTACCTTCTTCTTCACCAGCATATCAAGCATCACATTCTCCTCCTCCAAGAGAGCAACACCTGTCACTCCCCGGTCATCCTTATCCTCTACCGTCAGATTTGCCCGGTAGCCTCCTCTTCCACCGCCTCTGCGGCCCCCACGACCACGTCCTCCAGGCTGGTCTCGACCACTCGAGTCCTTGTTCTTCTGAGGTGATCATGATCCAGCCACAAGCGCTCTAGCTCTGTGGCATACTCTTATACAGTCTTCTCTGTCTGGACTGTCGCTGAGATCTCCCTCTTGATCTGATAGATCCTCAGATTGTTCCCTATTCCATCATAAGTTCTCTTCAGCTTCTCCCAGATATTCTTGACTCGCTCTATGACACTCACTGTAGATGCAATAGATGGAGCCAGTGAACTCAGAAGCCAGATGTACACAGTCATGTGAGTAGACTTCCACGCATTCTTCTCCAAAGAACCCTCAGTTGGTTCGAGCTTTTCTCCAGTCAAAAACTCTTCTAGGTTCTTCCCCTCTAGTATGTATCTCACCCGACGAGACCGACTCAGATACGATGCTAGACCCTCAAGTTTCACATCCATCGGTGTAAGCTCTAATCTAGGAGCTGGCTTTGTTGTACTCTCACTTGCAACCATGTTGAATGCTCTCATTAGAATCGAGACATTTGACGCACTCAGTTTCCCCAAGATCTCCTCCATTGGATTCTTGCCCTTGCCTGATGTGTCCTTTGCCATCAATATCTACCTCTTCTTCAACAAAGAACTCAATATTGCAACTCTCAATATCTAGATCCAACTCATCTCCACACTGTCAGCTTCCTTGTTAAACCGATCTCAATCTAATCAAGCATCAAGATCAACCGCCTGCACAACAACTTTCTGCCTCACATGAATCTCCTCAACGAACTAGTCTAACGACTATCGATTTGCTTCTTCAGCGATTTGGGGGTGTCGGACGATCTTCACAGGCGATGTTTACACCCACATCGATCTGCTTTTTCAGCCTTCAGCGATATGGAGGTGCTGGCCTTGACGATCTTCACAGGTGATGAATCACCCTGGGCGATCTTCTGGCGATTCAACAATTTCTGGCGTTTAGTGATTTCTGGCGATTTCAGCGATTCAGCGATTTTTTTTTAGCGTGGAAAATTTTCTGGTGGCTAACCCTAGTTGTGTTGTTGGTTCTGATACCAAGTAGAAAATGAGCAAAAGATGATCTTTATTCTCCTGCTAAGACATACATTTATAGGTTTGCAAAACTTCGCAATTAGAAAAGCAATAACTATAGAATTCTAATTGAATAATCAAATATACTAACAAGTCTATCTAAAATACTAATTAGATCTAATCATATCTAATCATATTTCATAAATACTAATCATATATGTTAAAAGATATTGAATATATTTCAACATGCTGTTACTCCAAAAGATAGTGCCAACTGCCAAAAAGCTGAATATTCTACTTCTCATTCATTTTTAAAAACATGTTTTCCTAAATTCGTACAATGATTGGATATAAACTTGTTGTTTTCACAAATTGTTGGAAATATTAGGTCAGTGATTGGGATGGTAACCAATTGAACCTTGCGGCTGATATAGAAGGAAGAAGAATAATCTTCCCTTCGGGTGGAGTAATTGTGTCAAATGGCATACTACATGCTGAGATTGTACATATCATTTCTTCATACAAATCAGTATCCTGATTTTTTTTTGTTTCTCATAATCCCCATTAATTCTTGGATTTTTTTTATGTGCCTTTTCTTTTCCTTTGTCATTAAAAATTTAAAATGTATATGTTGATTAAGCTTTATGTCATGTACAACAGTAACCTTACCTCAATTTTCTAACAATCTATAGATGTTCCTCTTTAGAAAATTATTTTCATAGAGTTTAGTGCAACTCTATAATTTTCATCGTTTGAATGTTGTAATAATATTTCACTTTCATATCTGGGATTGTTTTGTTGACTGCGATGAAGGGTATTTATTTAATTAGGCACGTAATGCTTTTCAAAATTCTAATGAAATTGTAAAAAAAGGTTTTAATATTAATTAAAGAGTGAGTCTTTTATGGACAAAAAAATTTAAATTCAAATCAATTACAATCATTGATCGTTATCAATAATTGTGCAATCAAGTTGATTTTGCATCAATAATAGTACAATCAAATTAATTTTGATCCATCAGAATTTGTCTTAATTAAATATATAAGAGGGAGTAATACTTTTGGTTTTGATTACTTTTTTTTTTAACTTTTAAAGTCCAGCCTTGCGTTATGTAATAAATGCATGGATTATTTCCAATGGTACAACAACATCAAATGTCCACTGTACTATCATACAAAAAATGTCCACTGTACCAAGTTTACGATGCAATGAAATTTTAAGTTTATAAAGGCTGCATATGAAAAGTTCACAAATAATAATTTTAAAGTAAAAGTGGCATGCCGTTGTACTATAACAACTTAATAAGTTGATTAAGCTGCACACGCATGCGTGTATTGTGATTTGTGCACCATGTTCCAAGTTTTTTGGCACCAAATTGGGACACCTCATTTTGCATTTGACCTGAAAATACAGTATTTGCACTAGCTATATATTAGTAGAAAGAGTTTGTTGGATGAGACCAAAACCAAGGAAACTGGTTATTCAAAGCCTTAGAGAGGAATTTCTGGCCTCAAATGATTTAATTGTGATCTTTCAAACCTAAATATTATTATTCTTGTTATTTACAAGGTAAAGAGTTATTTTTACACACATCCCTTTAGGTTGTTGAATTATTGCTTTTTTCCCCCTGATTAAAACAATTTAAGAGTTTAGAATCAACAGAAGGAAGTACGTACTTTTCATGCTCCATATCAAAATTCAGGAGTCTGTATTTTCAAATGTGAAATCTTCTTACCTTCTTAATTAGTCGTAATGATAAATTAATACCCTATTCCCTTTTGCAAATATTACACTTTTAGAGGGTAGGTATGCACTAAACCAAACAAGCTGATACCACGGACAAATTAAGACGAGGACATTCATATTTTATGTGTGAGAGTTGGTAAATGATAATAAAACCAAACATATAAAGAACCTAATGGGAAAAGATACAGAAACTTACACACATAAGTACAAAATCATATGCAATGTCCACATAGTATTCAAGCAATTTAAAAGAAAATTACATGTAAGCAGAACTTATTGCATTTGTAAAATTAATCATAATCATCAAAATGTATCAAGTCATCAAATGAACAGCCTTGCTTAAAAAAAAGTTTGTGCAGTTGAAATTTTGTGGCCTACAACATTCCTAATTTATATAATATTTTTCACCTAAGACCTGTCTCACTTGAAACACTCCGAACAAGTATATTTGGGTAAGAATTTGTTAAAAATTAGTAAGAACCCAGGTCAGAGTTTTCATTTATATTTTAATAACATGGCATGCATCTTGGCTTCTAAATGTGGAAGAGAATATAACTTCTTTTGAACTCCATTTATGCTTGAGGACTTGGTTAATTATTTGGCAAACCGTTATTCTGAAATTGTTGCTCCAATTAACTCGGAAGGATAAGCAGTAAGTGATCTGATACGTACTCCAAGAAACCAGTCTCTTAAGATAGAAAATTCATTTCAATGGAGGATTTAATTACAAAATAATAATAAACAATTTACAGTCGACCATCACCAATTGCATTTTGGAATAAACGTAAAAATGTTAAGATAAAGATGTAAACTAGGAAAACTGTTAAAAGTTAAAAGAGTTCCTATTGTGCAAGTATTCATAGACATGTCTAACGTGTAGAACGATCATGAAAGATGATAATTTCGTTGATCGTTATGTTTAATGAACGATTATGAAATTTGGTTTCGTTAATTATTTTGTTAAAGAAAACGATCAAAATGATCAACGAATCAAAACAATTAAACTCATTACTTTCGCTCTTCATTCATCTTCACTTTCATCACACTAAAGCAAACTAGAAATCAGTGATAACCATACGCATGAATCAAATCATTCATCTCCTCGTTCGAGCAATTATCAATTTCCTCTTTCATCACCTTCTCTCAGCATAACTCTTTTCTCTTAAATCAAAATAATTCTAACAATACACAGTCACAAACGAAATTACGAAACAAACGATCACGAAACAATATATTTTCGTTAACTATTTCGTTATTTAAATAAAAAAAGTTCTTTGATCATAATATTTTCATTTGTCATGAAACAAAATGAAAAGCGATTAAACAACCAACCATTTACAACCCTAAATACTCAAACCATAGAGGGCTAAATTAGTTAATTAATATAAAAAATTCATATATTATTATAGATGTCAGTCAGAAATTTGGATAGTGTAGGCATGAAAATGAGGTCACTAGATCTTCCTATCACCAACTCTTTTTATTTATTTCATGCTTCTTTGCATAACAAGGGGACATATGTAGTATATTAATGGCAGAATGAGGCAAGTTTCTACACTGTATAAATATAATATAATCTTACTTCAAAGAGAAAAAATTTATAGATTGACACCTCATCATCATGATCATAATGCATAGGGAGAAGATCATGATACCTTTAAAGTTTAAAGACGGGAATTTGAAAGAGATTCTTAATTTCTTGTTTTTTATTCTTGACACCTTGTTTTATACTAAAATACCTCTAATTTGTATGGTTTTAGTAACTCTACTTTTCACCTATACAGAAAGATTTTCTGGCTAGTGCCAGAAATTAAAGAATCAAGTATATATCATTTTCAGGGATTACTTTGTGCCATGAATTCATGAAATGATGCCTCAAATTTTCAATTGTTGGTGATCTTAATTAGGATCCCAATTATTTGTATAAGATTTGTATAAGATCTCTGCCCCCAAGGCGAGAGACACGTCCCAATATTATTTCTTATAAAGAGAGCAATGAGCGTATCAAGGTAATTTCTGTGCAGGGACGGAGCCGGGGGGCACTGCCCTTCGTGAATCGTGATGCAAACAAATGTTATATTTTATTAATAACAATATCAATATGGTTCTCTTTTTTATTTCAGATAATATCTAAGGATAATGTTTCGCACGTAGATACCACATTTAATATCAATTATTGATATCAATTTTATTATACATCTATATTTGAGTTATCATGCACATCTATATTTGATTGCCAAACTGTTTGAGAGTAAGGAAAGCCTTAAAAACATTGATTGCCAATCTGTAGGGCTTCGTTGCTCCTGGGGTTTGGAATGTTATAATGTGTTTTTATTAGATTTGCTAGTATGGATCGATTATTTGTGTATATTAGCCATGCCCATTTAAGAAGCAATGCGATGTTTATATAGTACATAGCTACATACAGTCATACATATAATAAAAAGTATGTATGTTTGCATCATATTTTAGTCTAAAATAAATAAATAATATATGAAAAATGGTTGGCTGTTTTTTTTAATTTAACTTTCATATAAATCCATTTTAACGTTAAACCGTTAAGCGACCACCTCACCGTTTTAACATTAAATCTGTTTTTTAAAAGCTTATTTCTAGCCTATTACAACTTTTTGGGACAAAAGACTTTGTTGCTGTTGTAGTACTCATGCAAAGAAAAAAAAACAAAGATGTAATTTTGTTATATTGTTAATTCCAAATTGCAATATTTTGCAGTTGAATAAAAATATTGGGCTGATTTTAATTCTTATGTAATGCAGAAAAGCTTCAAATCGATGCTGGAAACTTTGAAGCGACTAATAGACAAAATTAAATATATGTTTTAGTCCTGCTTAGATCAAACTTACATATTCACAATTGTGTTAAACATCTTTTTCATGAAAAATGAAACTTAATAGCTACTTTCAGCAAGAAAGATCATGAAAAATGAAACATCTTTTTCATGTTTTTTTTTTTAACTTTTGACACTAATTGTATGAAAACAAACATTTTAGAAAACCGCATTGAAATCAAAAGAAGATGTAATAATAAGTACTTCAAATTTTAAAGAAATAAAGTTAAATTAAGAGAGTTATAATTATTTTATTTTTGTATATCTTCGTTGTGTCTTACAATCCACGGTCATTTATCATTCAATACTTTTTTGATTTGAAAACACAACGGAAACACGAATATCCAGATATTATAACCTCCTCACAATTTAACTAAAATTATAAAATTAAGATATGGGTTGTACAGAAAATTTTCTCTATGCGTTTTCCTGTTTAGCACTTGAACCATGGCATACATCATCTCTAAATTCAGGAGAAGGGACGGATTCAGGATTTTCGTCAGAAGAAGACAAGATTTATAATTTTTTTCAAAAGAGCCAAAATAAGATTTTCAAATATACATAATTATTTCGCAAAAAAATTTGAAAAACCGCACAAATATACTAAATTATTTTGCAAATTTTTTTTTCTAAAAAGAGCACTTGACTCCCGAGACTACCTGCATCCGCTCTGTCTAAACCAAATAAAGTAATATATATCTACCAGACAAATGTAAACTTGACAAGTAATGCAGTCTCCCATACGCATGCAATGCCATTATGCCAATGAGACAGTCTATGGACATGAAAGCCCAAACCCTAATGCATATCATTGAATAACTGAGAAAAAATATACAATGGAGCCGTATTTTCTTTCTCACTACATCACAGCACGCCAGGTGTCCTCTGTTTTGTCAACCCCATATGATGCTGAGAAAAGACAGCGTTCTAGGATTTAAGATAAGATGCAATGTAATTTCACCTTTTTCAATACCCCTTTCCAATCTTTAGTTTTACTTTGAATAATTTCAAGCAGAAAAAAGGAGTATTTGGAAGCAACAAGTTTCAGCCTATAAATAAGTTTAGGTTATTATTAGTTCAATTAGGTTTTTGACTTCTAAAATTTTAGATTCTTATAGTTTTGATGGCTATTCTAAGTTCTAACTAAGGACAAACTTTTAATCAAATACAGCCGTCAGATTTAGACAGTCGGCTCTGGACGGTCCGATCGAGCGAGCACGGCCCTTCTCGCAGGCGATTCGGGGCTACCAGGACAGGAGTTGTGGAGGCAGTGGAGCTGTGTGGAGTATTAATCATTATGTAGTTTGAATTCTTCTTTCGGTTGTGCATTGCCAAATTAAGTTTATACACATTTTTCTTAAAAATAAAGTAAATTTGTCTAAATACCACTCAATAACAGTACAATTGTTGAAATTGAAATGTCATTCAATAACATCAAATTACCTAAATGCTATTAAATCTCAAATTAGTTCGTCAAAATATCATTATTTCTATTTTAATGTAACTTGATAATAAACAAAATAAAATATACCCAAAATACCCCTCTTACTTACCACATCTTCCCTATTTGTCAAGACCTAAAAATAAAACTAATCTTTTCTGATTTGATAATATCTTTTTCACAACTAGAAAAACAAAATAAATTGTACAACATTCCTTGTTTTGCAGGGCTTTACATTATATTGTTAGGTTTCAAATGCTCACAACTGAAAATGTTCCCAAGCAATAGAAGTGCACCTGAAAGAATTTCTTCCATAGCCTCTCGAAAGGCAATCTACCAGGTGTCAGAAACATGAAGGCTATTTTATCTCTTTTTACCTACTCTTTCAATAAATAGACAAAATGTTTCGCTACAATAATTGGCGAATTTTAGACAGAGAGAGATTCTCATGCCACAAATTGGCAAAGAGAGAGAGAATTCAGGGAGGAGAGGAGAGGAGGAAAGAAGGGTATTTTAGAAATAATTTTTTTCATTTATTTTTAAATTATATTAAAATAGAGATAGTGATATTTGACAAATCAATTTGAAATTTAATGACATTTAAGCAATTTGCTGTTATTTTTTTATTAAAAACAATTTACTGTTATTGAGTAACTTTTTGATAATTATATTAAGTGACATTGAAACAAATTTCTTTAAAAATAAATACTCCACACGTGAAATTGTGAACCGACCGTAATAATAACGATCTTAGAAAGTTGATAACAACATTGAACTTTTTTGAATAACAAGGTCAGCTGTTATTTTAACTTAAACCCTTTAATTTACTAATTTAGAGAGACCTGTATATTTGACAAGAGTGAGAAAGGAATAGATACACATACACCGTACACGTAGCACTTTGATATAAAAATAAAAACAAGGGAAAAGCCACCATGCCCATTGTCTTGCCCCCATACCACTTTGATGGATCCGATTTTTCTGATGCGCGGTATTGACGGATTGTTCAGATTTACTGCGCTGTTAGCTATGGACGGTGCAGATTTGATTCAGAAGGTCTGATATTATAAAGTTTAGCTTGCACGAATCTTAATGCAAATTAAAAATCGAAATTTGTTGCGCGACCCGCACAGTAACAATGCCGCGGTAGAAGATCTCGTTCCCACTTTGATAGATACACATATACCATACACCGTACCGAATCCATTTGACTTTAGCAAACCTCTCTCTCTCATGATCTCATCTCCAGTCACTCTCTATTTAAGCGTTTCCTATACAACCTTTTCCTCTTGGGACCCAATTAACACTGAGCATTTTGCCTCAATCTCTCCAAGTATCAAGCATCAACACACAACTTCTCTGCTCTCACTTGAACAAAAGCTAGCTCATCTCTCAAGTTCTCTTCGTTTGGTTAATTACTGTAAACTATCATTTTGGTAAGGTAATGGCCAGATCACCGTGTTGCGAAAAGAACGGGTTGAAAAAGGGACCATGGACTCCAGAGGAGGATCAGAAACTCGTCAAATATATCGAAGAACACGGCCATGGGAACTGGCGAACCCTGCCTAAAAATGCTGGTGAGTTGTATATATATAGTGTATAACTGTATATATATCTAAACTCAAGATGATTGTAAATGAGAGAAAAACAAGAGTAGTTATTCACTTGTCTCCTTTTTGTATTTCATTTGCTAAAGTTGATACTTGATAAGGTAATTAGTGCTGATGTTTGTTATTTATTTTACATAAACATAATATATTGATTGAAAGTTCTAAATTATACAGTAATGAATGTAGGTTTGGCAAGATGTGGGAAGAGTTGCCGCCTTCGATGGACAAACTATCTCCGGCCAGATATCAAGAGAGGAAAGTTTTCTTTTGAAGAGGAGCAGACCATTGTCCAACTCCATAGTATCTTAGGAAACAAGTAAGGAAATAAAAAATGAATGTCAATGCAATATATATTTTTCTTAAGTATCTGTATCAATATCAGCATATCATTACTGAGTTGCTGATTTTGATTTTGGTTTGTGCTAGGTGGTCGGCTATTGCTGCTCGGTTGCCAGGAAGAACCGATAACGAGATAAAGAACTATTGGAACACACACATCAGGAAAATGTTACTTCGAATGGGCATAGATCCTGTCACGCACGAACCCCGCTTCGATCTCCTCAACCTATCCACTCTTCTAAACCCGGCGAACTACAACTGTTACCAACCTCTCTTCAATCTCGACACAATAAAAACATTGGATGCACTTGTTAATCCCGATATATTGCGGTTAGCTGCTCTCCTTTCCACTCAAAACAATTACAAGAACCCAATGTTTTTCCAATCTCCGGAGAACAGTATTCCCTCTGGTCGTTGCAGCACACAAAGTGACCCAATCCTCGATGGAGCCGCATTTGTACAACCGAATGTGAGCCAAATCCCGGACAAAGCTATTCCAGCCCTATCAAACCCATCATCGCACCAACCCAATTTGCCACCAAACGATATAGTGCAATCCGATTTACAAGCATTCTGTGACAACTTGCATAATCCTGATAAGCTCCTTCACACTCTGTTAGATACTACACCTGATATACAATGGATGAACAATCAAACTTGCAGTAATCCCAATTACAGCAATCCAATTTCAGGATTGTCGACACCTGGTTCAGATGTAAAGAGTAGCAGCCACTCAAGCAACTTGTTGAACTTTGAAGCACCTGAACTGTTGGATGTTAGCGACTTCTTTTAGAGAGAGACAGATAGAGAGCTTGTGGAATATTAGAGACTGTACGTATAGTGCTTACTTTTTTGGTTTACATTCCCAGCAGCAGGAAACTTCAGTGCTTCCGAACGTTTATAATACATTATAATATTATATATACATAGAAATTCCTGGAGCTGGGATTGTAGAGGATCTGGTACTTCATACAAGTCCTGTTATAGTAAATTCCTTCCGATTTTTTTAATATTAAAAATATAATAAATAAATTATAAATAATAAGAAAGAGTGATGCAAAAGCGCGAAAAATAGAAACGACCGAGTTTAAAATACCGGCCAATTGAACTTTGAATTCCCATCTCTATGCGCTTTTATTTTTTTAATAAAAATTTGAATTTTTTTTATATCTAACCTAAAAAAGTAAGAATAATATCTATGACCTTAGATTCAATTTTTTTGCAATAATAACTCTATCTTTTAACGTTCATGTTCATGTTCACGTGTGTTATCTAGACGCATGCGTTCAGATGTACTTAAAATTCATACAAAAAAATTCTAAGTATCTCTGAACACATGCGTCTAGATCAGTGGCGGAGCCACGTTAAGCTAGGGGTGCAGCTGAACCCTCTGGAAAAAAAAATTCAAAATGACCATATATCATTGATTTTTTTCAAAAATGACCATAAATTTTGAATTTTTTACAAATGACCATATAAGATAAATTTTTTTCAAGAATAACCATCATTTCGAACCCCTGAAAAAAATCGTGAATCTTGAACCCCCCTAACAAGAATCCTGAATCCGCTCATGGTCTAGATAACACGTGAACATGAACATTAAAGTAAGGTTATTATCGTCAAAGATTTGAATCCAAGATCATTAATGTTATTCTTATTTTTTTAGGTCAAACATAACAAAAATTTTCAAACTTTGAATGTTGAATTTTTTATTATTAAAAATATTAATATTTTAATTCATGAGTTGGATTGTATTTAGATAAGTTTATGTAACAATTTCAGCTGCACTACTCGTCGGGACTGTAATTAATATTTTTTTATCGTCGTAAGTCATGAAACTATAGATATATGAGTCTACTTTAACAGTGTCGTCGAGTCTGATTTGTGATATACTTTTGTTTCTAATTCAGATTTATCTGAGATTTCTGCTATATATATTATTTTATCTTGAATATCTTAAAGCTTAAGTACCTGAAACAAAATTGCATTATGCTAATGTTAATTGCTGATAATTTTACTTGAAGTAAATAACATCTTTCACTTGAAATTGAAATCCAACTGTGTCAACAAATTTCGTAGCTGTATATCATATACATGAAGTACGAAATCTAAGGTTCAAATTTTGAGTCCCATATGTCTTCACACAATTTTTTGGCTGACTTGAAAAATAACGGATATTAGATAGCTCTCAATCTTTATAGATATTGTAAACTGGGCAGGGTATGCATACTCAGTTCCATGCAAAGGAGGTTTAGTTCATGAATTTCAAATTTAATAAACATTTGTTTCCAAAAAGTTTGTCATAAACTTTTTTATTATTTAACTTGACATGTCTTTGCTTCACGCGTCATGTCTTCACACGCGGCGCGTCATCCGTCATGTATATTTCGTCCCACGTCACGCGTCACGATTCATGCATCATGGGTGACGCGTCACACGTCACGTGTCATGGGTGATTCCTCACGCGTCACGCGTCTTTAGTCATTTGTCACGCGTAGTGCGTCACACGTCATGCGTCATGTGTCGTGCATAATGGGTGAAGCGTCATGCATCTTTCATCATGTGTCTTTTGTCACACGTCATGCGTCATGCGTCACACGTCATGCATCTTTCATCATGCGTATTTCGTCACACGTCATGCATCTTTCATCATGCGTATTTCGTCACACGTCATGCATCACATGTATTTCGTCATACGTCGTGCGTCACAGGTGGTTGTGTCACGCGCCATGGGTCACGCGTCATGAGTCATGCGTCATGTGTCACACATCATGCGGCATGCGTCTTTAGTTATTTGTCATGTGTCATGCGTCTTTAGTTATTTGTCATGTGTCATGCGTCAGGGGTGATGCATCATGCGTCATGGGTGAGTCATCATGTTCTTGTTGATTCACGCTTCACGCTTCACGCTTCTTGCTTCCTGCTTCCTGCTCCCGCTCCACGCTCCATGCCGCACGACATCGTTCTACCACTGTATGAAATAATACTTTAGTAAACTTTTTTACTACAACATTTCCTCATGTGGCTATGCACGAGCGAGAATATTAGTACTAAAAGAAGAGCATATATATATTTTACTAAGTGGTATTTTATACAACCAAGTATCTAGCCAAAATTCTACTGGTTCTCTCTTTCCTATCTTATAAGACATTCCTAAAATAATTATTTATCATTTTTTTTTCACTTGTTTCGTTAATGAAGTAATCAATTATCTATTTAGAATATTTAAATCTAAAATATCTTTTTACTTACTGTGGTATGTAGGATCTATAAAATGAACTAACCATTTAACTAACAAAGTCATATTCATTTATTTAAGATCTAAAACCTCTAATTCTCTATTTTTTAATTTACAAAATGTTTTCTAATTTATAAGGGATTTTTTTCTTTACTGATCTACCATTATTCTAAAGAAACTTTTTCCTCAATTTATCAATTATTATTTCAGTAGTAACTAGAATTTTGTAACATCCAGTAAAGTAGAACATGATAGAATAACTCTTTTAGATAGAGTCATTTTATCATGTTAAATAGAATCATTCTTGATTGAACATTTAATAAAAGAAAACATGAAAGAATGACTCTTTCAAACATATAATAAAAGAAAACATTTAAACAATTGAGTTAAACATTGAGGCAGTATAAATCGATCCGTCAACGAATTATCTCCGCCGTCCATTAAATACGATTAATCAACACCGTCTGTTCTGGAGCGTTACTGATTAGACGTCTGAACCCATTTGTAAAGTTTCCCTACTAGATTCATAGTCACGCGACTCAGTCAGACCCCTACCACTTGTCCCGTTCCCTCGCGAATTCTCCGTACTCCGCTTGTACTCCGACTCAGATCGCCGCCAGCCACCATCGTCACCAATTCCTCTCTCTCTCTCTCTCTCTCTCTCTCGCATTTTATTTCACAAAAGGTGCAGGTGGCGGATGAGAAGAAACAGGTGGCAGGGTTCAAATCCTCAACGCTCTCTACTCTCTCTATCTCTCTCTCTCTCTCTCTCTCTCGCATCTCATTTAGACGATAGGAGTAGCAGGTATTCACCTTACAAGCTTTCTCGTCTAATTGTTTCAATTTATTTTCTCAATTTGGTGCCACTCGCAACTGAAATTATTATGATTAGGGTTTTGTCTTGTGGTGGCCTGGTCTGGTCAATGTGCTGACAGATTTTTAAGTTAAATGGAACCCTACCTACATTATTGAGAGTTCCATAAACAGAAATGGTTAAGAGCTTAACTAAGTACGGAGCTGTCTGACCTATTTTCTTCTTGTACAGTATGCTCCCAGAATAATTGGAAACCCAAATTATTAAATTTCACCCGAAAACTCAACAACTTCAATTCTACGAGGAAACAATAAGTTAAGACCAGTATTAGTGGCGATCAAAGCTTACAAAATGGTAGGTTCTGAGTTTAATGCATTAATTATTATGTTTAATATCTCTTATGTTTGTGATTTTAATGCATTAATTCTTATGGCATTTTCTGAGTACCTAATTGCAGGTTTGTAAATTCATGATTTGGACCTTAGCACGAAGCTTACAGTGGAACTCTGATTTAATCTGTTGAGAACTTGAGATGGTTAGCCAATGGTAATTGCACACAATTGCTTTCCAGTTGTGTCATGAGCAACTACATAGATATTGGCTCCTCATCTGAGGACAGTGATGATGAGATCGAAATGGGGTTCCTAGAACCTGCATCTCAGGGAGATGTGGTGGGGTTAGGCAGTCAGGTTACTCACGTTGAGCAACCTGCTAATCAGCACAGAATTCTACCCTCAAGCTTTACTAATGGCCATGGAAGAGCCTCTGCGGGGCCTTCAGGAAGTGTTTCATCTTCTTATTCTTCTACCAGAAGGCCATCTTCCAACCCTAGTCCTGTGAAACATGTACACAGCGGGCCTGGTTCTAGGGTTCTCCCATCTCTGATGGCTATTAATAAAGGGAAGCAAGTTGGTCCTGTAGGGATTGGCAATGGGAGGTTGAGTAATGGAGTTGGCACAAGCATGTCTGATGGTGTTGGGAGGCTAAACTCTGTTCAACCGATACTGCCAAGGCCATTCATTAATAGTCATTCTAAGCCAGCAGCCAGCCATTATGAAGGTACTATTATTTATTTGTAGGTTATATTCTGAAGCCTATGTTGGTACTGATAAAACAATTGCGTGGGATTGTTATAAATTGGTGCTGTCTGGGACAGGTTTTGATGGTTACATATTTGTATGCTGTCCTGTTGCTAGTACAGAGATACTGTTGTCATTTTAATCACAATAATGGTATCGAGGGCATGGAGCTGTCTTTTTTTTTTTTTTTTTTTTTTTTTGGGGGGGGGGGGGGGGGGGGGGCTGTTTAGTCGTGTGTGGAGGGATGGGACAATGTCTGACATAGAATCTCCTGGTAAGTACCAATCGTGGAGTACAAAACTACAAATACTTCCATTTTATTGTTGGTTACTAATAAACAGTAACTATCTTTGATTTTAATTTTTTTGCAGATGATGTGCAGATAATAGGGAACAGGACTGCGGTGCCTAATTCAGTTAGGGTTCTCCCTCCTTCAATGGCTTTCAGGGCTGCAGCTAATGGTGTGGATCTGCCGAGTGGGCCTATCTTAGATGACAGGCGAGGTGTTGATTTTGATGAGCGTGTCATATACCAGGAAGCTTTGCAGGTACCTCAAAGTTGTTGCTAATTTGCTATTATTTCCAAAGAAACCCCATGTAACTAAGAATGTGGTGGCCAGCATGGATGGTCACACCACAACAAATGCTGGGGAGGGGAATTTGGTATTTGTAATGGGTGCCGGTGCCTAACCTCTAATCTAAAGAGGACCTTAAAACTAAGAATTTGCAGAAACACCATCTATGTTTAATTTTAACTTGTTTGCTGAAAATTTATGGCAGAATCTGAGCCAACCAAAATTGGAAGATGATTTAGTGGAGGGTATCCTCTCAGTTCCTCTTCTCAAACACCAGGTAATTCCCTTGCTCCTTCCAAAACTTGTATGCTTTAACAGTAAACAGTTGAATTATGAATTGTATTTTTTTTAAGAAAATAGCACTAGCCTGGATGGTTCAAAAGGAGCAGAGCAGGCATTGTGCTGGAGGAATCCTAGCAGATGACCAGGTTCATATACATATTTTTTTTTTTGCTGAATCTTTTGTTTGGCACCATATATCTGTGATTTACAGGAAATAAGCATGAAATAATCTGGCCTTCTCTTTTTTTTTTTGGTCCGAGGGGGGGGGTGTGGGTGAAGGCAAATAAGAAGAAATTGGATTTAATTTTGTGTGGTGTTACTGTGGTAGGATGTATTGGTATCTGGTACTGACCATTTTGGTAAATTGTGGAAGCAAGAGAATAAAAGAAGTGGTACAACTTAAAACTGAATCTGGCCTTAATGTCTGCTTTGGATTCTATAACAGGGCCTTGGGAAGACAGTTTCTACAATTGCCCTTATAGAAAAGCAGATGGAAGAACAAGTCAGCTACACCTCTTCCAATCAGAAGAAGTCTGAGTCGAACCCTGAAGCCCTCATCCTTGATGAAGACGACTGTACTGAACCGGGCACCAATTCAATTAATTGTGGACCTGTTGATCCCCTTGAGCCTGACTGCCCACCTTCCCGTCAGGCATCCACCTCACAATGCGGGTCAAGCAATACACGTCCAACAGCTGGTACCCTGGTTGTTTGCCCAGCTAGCGTGCTCAAGCAGTGGGCTAATGAACTCACAGACAAGGTCACTGAAGCCGGCAAACTTTCGGTGCTTGTATACCATGGTGGGACCCGGACCCGGAACCCTGAAGATCTCACAAAGTATGATGTGGTAGTCACAACATACACTATTGTGACCAATGAGGTACCCAAACAAAACATGAAAGATTCCAAAAATGATGAGGAAGCAGAGCAGAATAACTTGGAGAGACATGGTGTATCCCCCGAGTTTGCTCCAAACAGTAAAAAACGAAAACCACCATCTTCCAACAAGAAAAAGAAGGGGAAGAAGGCAAAAGATGGTGATTTGGATTCTCTCGATGCAGGTCCACTGTCTAGGGTTAGGTGGTTTAGAGTGGTGCTTGACGAGGCACAGACTATAAAAAACCACAGGACACATGTGGCTCGTGCCTGCTCTGGATTGCGAGCGAAGCGACGTTGGTGTTTGTCTGGCACACCTATACAAAATTCCATTGATGATCTATACAGCTATTTTCGGTTCTTGAAGTATGAACCATATTCTAATTACAGTAGCTTTGCTTCTGGTATAAAACACCCGATTTCTCGTAACTCAAGCCATGGGTATATGAAGCTTCAGGCTGTATTGAAAACTTTGCTTCTTCGCCGTACAAAAGGTATCAAATCTTTTCAATTAATTATGAGTGAGGTGCGAACCCTAAATGGAGAGAAGTAGAAAAAAGAATGAAAATTGAATGTAATAGGGAAATGAAACCTGGTACTAGTTTAATCATTTTATGTTGGTAAATATGAAATCAAAGTTTATAGATATGGGATGTGCCGTTCAGATCATGCTTAGGTTAGTTTCCCTTAATTTTGGTATTCTTGTTAAGCAAGGTTTTGCCCCTTTTCCGTTGGTTTAGGGCTTAGGGTATTTGCTTCTGATATATACACCAAGTAAGCTGATTGGGAGTTAGTTCCTTCGATGTTAGGATGAATAATAGCTCGATTCTGGAAAGATTGGTTTGGCTCAACTCCCCTGGATTTTGATTGGTTTTGGATTTGGTTGGGTTGAGAACAATCAGGGCACTTTGTATGGCTAATTGGGCTTTTTTCATCGACATTTTAAAAACTTATGTTTTCCAAGTTAGAACTGGCTACTCACTTCATTCTTGCTGATTTTATCTCTTCCTTCACGAGAGCTTTATTTTTAGCAGGACAAATCAATATGGAATTGGTAGGTCTTAGTGGGATGAATTTTGAAGTTTTGGAATACGTAGGTCTGATGACAATTGCTTGTATCTGTGCTTCAACATGATTTTGTTTTGTCTGTTTGATATCAATAGATACCTTGATAAATGGAGAGCCTATTATTAATCTACCACCGAAATCAATTTGTCTAAACAAAATTGAGTTCACACCTGAGGAGCGGGCTTTTTATGTCAGGCTGGAGGAGCGGTCTCGTCAACAGTTCAAGGTAAATTTTATTCTCTATGCTTTTCTATATGCCTAAATGTGAAACATCCAATATAACTTCACAATAAGTATCATGCATACCTAACTTTGGATTACCAAACTTCCCCTTTTTCCACACTATTTTCTACATTGATGAGCAAGGGCGATTTCAGTATATCTAAGGAAACTGTTTAGAAGAACCTAGGCGGTCCACTTTCACGTTTACTTTGTATTAGAAGGCTTTATGGAGTCATCAATTGAAGGATTTTCTTAATTTAATTTAATTTGTTAGGCATATGCTGCGGCTGGTACTCTGAAACAAAACTATGCCAACATCCTTCTATTACTCCTGAGGCTTCGACAAGCGTGTGACCACCCGCTTCTGGCACAGGGTTACCGGTCTGACACAGTGGGCCGTGATTCTTTTGACATTGCAAGGCAGCTTCCCCGCGACCTTATTGTAAATTTGCTCCATCGCCTTGAAGGTTCCTCTGCAATTTGTGGTATTTGCAGTGTAAGAATTCCACATTTGCCTGTTTTCTTAATTCTTAATGCATTGAATAATTGATGGTTCAGGCCATTTTGTATTCAGTTGAGACAAAAAATTCCAAGTTGATTGCATAAATAGAATTTTATTTAGTTATGGGTTGTAAAGCATTGCAATGGTTGGATATGGCCAATTTGTATTCGGTTGATGAACTGAGGCCAAGGTGTTGGACAAATAAACCATAGTAATGGTCGACTGAACCATTCTATTTTGTTTGAAGTTTTTTTCTTAGTTTGCTGCTTAGTTGAAGGTAATCTTGGGTTAATTCAGACAACAGTCGTCGCAGTTGCACATCTAAGCATTAATGTATGTGGCAATGTGAAACTTCTTTTTATATTGGAATCTAGAAAAATCCCATGTGTTTGGAAAATTTAATGCCAGCTTATACACTAATGACAAGACCTATTTCCTCAGGACCCACCAGAGGATGCAGTAGTGACCATGTGCGGTCATGTGTTCTGCTACCAGTGTGTGTATGAGCGACTTTCTTCAGATGAGATGACTTGCCCCACGAGTGGCTGCAGAGACTCTCTCAATACCAACTCCATCTTCTCAGAATCGACGCTTAAGGCTTGTATCTCTAACAATGCTGGCCCCTCTGGCAGCACCAGCACTAACCCCTTCTCTGATGAGAAGCAAGCTTCTATCAGTAAAAGTTGCTACGTCTCTTCTAAGATAAAGGCCACTATTGATATTTTAATACAAGTTTGCGGAGAGTCTGACAATGTGGGGCCTTTTAAGGCAATTGTCTTTTCTCAATGGACTAGGATGCTCGACTTGCTGGAGCTGAGTTTGAACCAGTACATGATCCAGTATAGGAGGCTTGATGGTACCATGACGCTTGTAGCTAGAGACCGGGGTGTGAAGGACTTCAATACTGATCCTGAGGTTTTTTCCCTTTTCCTTTTTGGGTTTTTCATTTTGTTCTGGTGATAAATGCATATCTGTGCTGTTACAGATATGTTATAGATTTTAAATTACACTTAGTTTTGGTATCTTGACTGGAAAGGGCTTCAACACAAATACATGTGGTCTGGCTCACCTCAGGTTTATTCTTGTTTGTGTATAATTTGGGTCTAGATGTTAAATTACACCTAGTTTTGGTTATATAGGTTAGTTTTGGATTTAGGTTAAATTTATGTCTTGAATCCTTCTAGTTCCGGTTGGACTGTTGGTTTCATGTCCATTCAGTTGTTTGTAACCAGATAAATAATTCCAACAAACTTAGTTGATGTTGAGTTTTACAAATTGAGATGCTACATTTTGGGTCGGGCAAGTTTTACAATTTGGGTTTGGTTTTGGTACCCAAGAGCTGAGTTTATCTTTTGGTCTGGCGGGGATGAAGCCAACTTTATCTTGGAAGAATCCGTCTTTTGCGCCACTTCTTACTTTGTGGTTTTGTGATTGATTTATCCCTCCCAAGCCTAGCTCAATATCTGGATCTTGCGAATGAGGGAGCAGAAGCATACCTGCTTGCAGAATAAATTTGGGATGGACTGGTTCAGGGTGGAATTATAAGGGGGTCTTTTGTCTTGGGTTGTATTTCATTAGCTCTATGTTCCAGCATTTACTGCCATTACAGAATTGGGACAGAGTGCTTTGTCTAAATTCCTATGCTATAGAACTTGGAAATTGCTCATTGTCAACTACCTACTAGCATAAAGCCTTTGATGTATCTTGACTACAAGACTGTTCCAAAACAGTTGGAGTGGATAAGACATATTTCCATTCGCAATGGTGTTCTGTTATTTATGGTATAATCACTCTTAACGATATCAGGACAGAGTAGTGCTGATTTCATTGAAGGCGCAATGGTATTTGCAGTAATAATCATTCTTATGATTTCAGGTAAGAGTAATGCTGATGTCATTGAAGGCAGGGAATCTTGGATTGAACATGGTTGCAGCATGCCATGTAATTCTTCTTGATCTGTGGTGGAATCCATATGCTGAAGACCAGGCTATTGACCGAGCTCACCGTATTGGTCAGACCCGACCAGTTACTGTATCTCGACTCACTGTTCAGGAAACTGTAGAAGATCGCATTCTAGCTCTTCAGGTAACACATATTTCCTCCCCCCTCGTGCAGTACTGGTCCTGTCCCAAAGTTCTCTTCTCTAACTGGCCAACCTTGGGATTTGCTGAAAAGAGAGGAGGAAAATGTTTCCTCTAAGATTGTTGGTTTTGCCGATAGTACAGCTTTGGTATGGTATTCATGTCTGCATTGTTTCAAGAGGCGGCCTGTGCAAAATGGTAATTGCTTGTCTTCAAATTTCAAGACATGGATTGATATTGGTTCAGATCTCTTCTGTTTGTTCTATAGGAGTCATTTCTTGCATAAATTTTCAGTCTAAATCAGCTCCTTATGTACTGACACGGAACATTCTAGCTAGTCCCTTTAATTGTTTGCTTTTGGAGAAGTTACCACAAGTGTTGAAACACAATTGGAAATAAAAGTGGGCTGGATGGTACTTATTTGCATAGTTATTGAATCATAAAATGTATTGTGTATCGTAGCATTTAGTATTGTATCATGTATCGTGTATCATATTGAATCGTTTAAGATACACTAAGTTATTCTAAAAATCAAGTATTATAATTAGTTATGAACAAATTTCATTAAAAGAACGTTTCAATAAGAAATTATTATCTTATTTCTCTGGGATAAACACAACTCGCATGCTATTTGACCTATTCCAGTTCCAGTAATCAATATACCTTAATCAATTCATTGATCTATTCTGATTTTGATACTATAGTAACTTTTCTATTGATCTATTCTACGGTATTTACAGAGGTAATGGTGTTGAAATTTGGACTTTAGAATAATATAAAACTGAAGCAACAATATTTCTTATTATAATATAAAAAAACTCACAAAACCGAAGCAAAACATTCTATTTACATTGCACTGAAGCATAACAATCAATTGAATTTCATTTACAGTGCATATAATTACGTACCTGGCAATGGAAGATGGAAGAAGGAACTGTTGACCAACTTAGGAAACAGGGTCTTTTGGTAAAAATGAAATTAGAGAATACTGAGGATCTCCGTCTAATATTTGTCACCCATTTAGTCTGATCGTGAATGCAAGAAATTATCTTTTGTAAATTAAGAAATCAGTTGGAAGAACAGTTCAACTTGGCAGAGGGATCTTGAGCAAGGCTGGCGAAACTTAATCTCTTTCCAATGTTAGCGATGCTTGAAGCTTGGGGACTCTTGAAGATTATTCAAACCTGGCACCTCTTGAGGTTTGGTGATGCTAACGATGGAGGAAGGTGAAGCTCTCTTCGTGATGGTCGAAGGCGAAGCGATGGAAGTTAGGAATACGGTTTTAAGCGGGAGCGACAAATCGTTTCTATTGGTCATAACCGAATCACGTTGTAACATACGATACGGATCGTATCGCGTATTGCAGAACTGAACCGTAATGATTCCGTCAATACGCGAAGGGTCCGATGCTGTTGAACGGTTTGCATCGGTAAGCCTCTGAATCATGTCGTATCGTATGGTTCGTCTCGTGAATCGTACGATACTAACATCTATGCTTATTACGATACTAACATCTATGCTTATTTGACTATAGGAAAACGAGTCATATTGAAAAGTCTTCTCATTTATCACACAATTATATGTATTGTAGGAGGAAAAGAGAACAATGGTTTCTTCAGCTTTTGGTGAAGACAAGGGTAGCGGGCGGGCGACTCGGCTCACAATTGAGGATTTGAGATACCTTTTTATGGTGTAGTTGGACCCGACTTAGATATATAGCAGTGGCTTTTTGACCCTTTATCCCTGTTGTGTCTATCCATCATGGGTCATTTTGCACTCTCTCTTTAATATTTCAAGTTATTCTTTTTTTTAGAGAAAAGCCCATTAGGATTAAGTGTATGCATGTAATTATAATATCTTGGTGGAACTAGGATTGGGAATGTTGTATAGTTAGTCCTCTCTTGATAAGAAATTGTAGAAGTGCTCTCGGTGAGCTCTATCCAAGCAGTTCTGAATTTCTTGCCACCTGTAGAAAAATCTGGACACTTAACTAGTTAAAGCTTCATTAGGAGTGCAAATGAAAAAAAAAAAAATTCAAAGCTTTTGCTTTTAAGTTTCATTTTGTCAGCATTGCTGCCTTCAGCATCTATCGGTACCAACGGTACCGTTGCAATTGAGCTGATGACCGTTGGGGGTCGAAGCAACAATTCAAGTCTAGATGGGCCAAGCGCAAAACTTCTGAAGCCCAAAGGATATAAGCCCAACAATGTTATTTCGGAAAGTACAGTACAAAACAGTGGGACCCATGCTCCAGAGGAAGAAATAGGCTCTGCAGTCGATACTCTACTGGAGATCAATTGACGAGCCGTTGCTGAACTCTAACGGCTTCCGTACCAGTGAATTCAGAAGAGATTTACCGTAGTAATTAGGAAAATTACTTGGGGAGGTAGTATAAATAACTGGATCAGAGATAGCAGTGATTAGCATTGATCTCATCTCTTCCAAATTATCCAATTTTATCTTATCACCATTATTGGCCTTGTTAGCTTTTTCTTCCGTTGTAATTGCTGATTTAGCTTTCATTTCAATAAAGAGTCATCTTATTCCCCAAACTCAGTTTATATTCTTTTTTATTTTGACAATATTCTAAGAAAACACAAGGTAAAGAACGGTATTGTAGTTTATGAGAATTATAAGGATGTAAGGAAAACAAAGACAACCAATAACACGTAAGGAAACGCAGCAGACGCATCATATTGAATACGTATTCGATATTTAGATATTTCTTAGAAGAGAGCTGATATATCGATACCTTCATTGATACCTCCATCGATACCAACATGACAGGTTCAGTTGAATTCAGTTTGTATGTTATTTTTTCTATGATGCATGTTGTTTTTTGTATTATGCATATTGTTTTTGTTATTATGCATATAATTGATCGGACGCTCCACTGAAAACGAATGTCGCTACGCTCATCGATGCGGACTGGACAAATCTAGTTGCATTTATTTTGAAAAGTTGTTCTAGTTATTATGCATGTTGTTTTTGTTATTGTGCATGTTATTTCTTGTTATTATGCAAGTAAATAACATGCAAAATAATACAAATAACATGCATAATAACAAAAACATCATGCATAATAACGAAAACATAATAAATCATAAGTATAACAAAAAAACATAATGAACTTAGCATATAAATCATAAATATTTGACTGTTATTCATGTTTTTAGATGCACAATAACAAAAACAAAATGCATAATAACGAAAACAATATGCATCATAAGTAAAACAAATTTTCATAATAAATCATAAGCAGAACAAAAAAACATAATGAACTTAGCATATAAATCATAAGTATTTGACTAGTATGCATGTTATTAGATGCACAATAACGAAAACAACATGTATAATAACGAAAACAATATGCATCATAAGTAAAATAAATTTTCGTCGGAACTCAACTGGACGTTTCCAGTTGGTATCGCTGACGGTATCGAAGTTGGTATCCGCGAAACATTTTCCTTCTTAGAATACAAATCTAATAAGCCACGAGTGTATTTGTGACATGGTGTATCGAGATTGACGTATTCAATTTTTTTATTAACTTAGACCGATGAATTAAATATCTGATACACCCCGAACAAACATGTGACAATCAGATCTTTTAAAATCGTTGATATTTTTTGTTATATCGCTAGAATAATTAGTGAAATATGAAGCATGAAGGAGATTCAAATTCAAGACAATACACGTGATTAATTTTTTATTAATTGTTTTATTAAATTCTAATATTTTTAAATAATTTTTTAATTAAAATTTAACTTATATAGTTGCACATGTATCTGAGGATTTTTCAAATCGTCGTATTGCACCCGCATCTTATCTGATACGATACCCGCACTCGCACTTGTGCAACACAACATGATTATAGAGATATATCAGAGAAAGACGTAGAGTGTGTATCTAATGTTATTCCGAGGGGATAACTGGGCCTTGTTATCCCGTTGCCGACCGTCTGATTTAAACGAACGACACAAAATGATTGCACGGAGTTTGCTGTATTATATAAATTATTTACGACATCGAAAATGAACAATCAGATGTGAAATGATAGAGCCTTGTTATCGGATCGGAATAACAGCAAATATGAAATCAAAGACGTAAGCAAAGAATGGTAAGAAGAGAGAAGTAATTACGTAGCTCTTAGTTTTTATCATGAAAGTGTCAGACAGTTGATCTAAAAGATCTCGGGCAGCGGAAATCATATCCTACGGTGCAACTTTTTTGCACTAGATGTTGCGCTTTAATTTGAACTGTCGGATTAAGATCGAACGCTTCACCGCCAATAGTATGATGCTTGAGATTTTTGTACTGTTAAATCAGAAGCGTCCAAAGTAGATCAGACGGTCCAGACAAAATGTGCACCCCTCTGGTTCAAAAATGCACAAGAGGATATCTAACACAGACTACGCAATAATAATGTAGTTGGATAATGCAATGATTAGTACAAAAATAGTGCTATCTAGAATAGTGATAGAAATAGTGATTATTTTTTGCTATCTAGATTAGTGCTAATTTTGTGCTATCTAAGTTAGTGAAAATGTTGTTTGGATTGCACATTTGAAATAGTGATAGTGAAAATTAGTAAAAATAATGAATTATTTTAGTTTTTTAACTGATAATAATAAAATAATTATAATAAAAATAACAAAAAGAATAACAAAATAATGAAAATTACAATAATAATAATTATAATAATAATAATAATTACAATTAAAATAATAATAATAATGACAATTACAACAATAATAAAAAATAATAATGACAATTACAATAATAATAATAATAATAATAATAATAATAATAACAATAATAATGACAATTACAATAATAATAATAGTAGTAATAATAATAATATCAAAGATGATGATTAAATGTATTAAAATAATAATTTCGTTAATCATGTCATGTGTTAATTTGCTAATTCTACTATTTTACTGGATTAACAAAATAGCACCAACTAATACTACTCACAATTTACTAATTCATATTCGAATTACATTTTTATGTCGATAGAAACACTAATCTATAATTAGTGCTATTTTGTATGATCTCTAAAGTATGGAGGACAATACAAGAGGTTTCATATATTTTCTCCTATATGTTAATAATCGCCTCTACACATTCTCCCATAAATCATCATTATTCCAGGGCCATCTTTGAGCTTTGATAATATTTTAATTGTACAACCTTGATATTGCCGCCGGCCACCGCTAGTTTGTCAGAACAAGGTCCCTGTTCTTTTTGGACAAATTATGTTACCATGGATATGCAAAAAGTCAAAGGACAAGTATTGGAAAATTGAAGTTTTATATACTGATTGTAACTCGTAGACTCATAGTTTATGGGGTTTATTGATAGTTAAACATATTTTATAGGGTTTATTGATAGTTAATCATATTTTTATAGGTTTACTTTTTGAAGAAAATATTATAGGGTTTTTATGTATAAGAGGAAAATATGAGAAAATTCTAATACTTAATGGGTATAGATGATATTTTTAGGTCTTCCATTGTCACACTGGCGGAGGTACAGTGCTGAATATGAGATCAAATGACACCACTCAAATTTATAAAATCTTTAGTGACAATGAAAATGTAATGTGTTTATAATGTTAATTACTACCTTGTTATCAATTTGAACCCACTAAAATGTATTTAAGATATCCACTATTGACCCCACTAATATTTTAGATCTAAGATATGAAAATATATCTACTTGTAATTAAATAAAATTAGAATTCACTGATTTCATTATCATTTAAATTATATATTTTATTTCCACTTAACATGAAATTTTAATTTCATATTTACTTGATTTCTCAATATCTAATAAAAAAAATCAACGCCTTCAGTTTAGAAAAGATGAAAAGTGATCCAATTATTTTGCTTTTGAAAAATAGATTTTTAACATTAAATATGATAATACTTATTCAAAAAGAAAATATGGATTACTTCTTTTTTCAGAAAATTAACTTGTAAAAATCAGTCTCATGATTTTCTAATTTTTATTTTCACCTTCTTTTCATAGACAAAGGAATTAAAAAGTTTATAAATAAGGGATGAACAAATATTGTTGCCAAAGAAAAAGATATATTAGTAGGGTTTTCTTCTATATTTGGGTTCATGTGCTCGCTAAAATTTTGAAATTTTGCATCCAAAATGCTAATTAAAGTATCTCAATAGTATGTCAATATATTAAATTGTAGAAGAAAATTCAAAATTTATTATTGTAGGAACTTGTGTCATTTTTAATAATATTTGGATGATGACCATTTTAAGATTTAATGTTGTTCTATAGTTTACGACTGTTTTCTAAAAAATAGTAATGCATGGTATCTATTCCAGTAAGCTATTGGATCAAATTTTGGATGCCAAATAATTTCTAAATTCAAATTATTGTTATTGTACTTGTAGAAATAAGAATAGTTTATTTAAATTAATAATTTATTTTAAATATATTTAGTGTTGCTAATGAACATAGCGGTTCATGGATAAAATGGATTGGACACTATTGAATATTTATAGAATGGATTATTTTTTTTGTCTTAGTTGAAGTCAGTCCAAGTTCAATTGCTAAAACTAAACTGGATTAATTGTAGACAAATTATGGACAAATTATGGACTTATTGTGAACTAATTATGAGCTCAATGTAAGATTAAATGAAAAGTATGTTTAAACATCCCAATAGATCAATCAAGTTCTAACTTTCAACTCTACAGAGAGAGAACTAAGTTATTCGCACAAAAAAACTTAAGTTATTCAATACAATGATGAAAGAACTTTCATTTAATGATGATTGTGCATTGTGGTGTTTAGAATCCGGTCCGTATGGTTAGCTTATGAACAAATAGTGGACATTATTCAGTTATAAGATGAACTGGACATGAACTGAATATTAATAGATAATTATGAACTTCAACTTCTCATCAACGAATTTTTGAACTAAACATGAACTATAATCCATCCATTAGCAACCCTAATTAATTAACATCACAACTATAATATTCTGCCTGGTCACTGCATTGGCACAAACAAAAATGTTCACATAACTACATTCATAAAAGGAAAAATGAGTATTGGAAAGGAAAAGAGTGGTAAAAAGCTTCACAACTTTCTGATACATCATAATTATTTTTTAAGCGCACCATCTCCATCTTTAAAATGTAGGTCCATACTTTTTCAGGTTTTAACATTTTTTTTCTTGTAACTAGGCCCCCAGCCCTTTTAAGTCGAAGCAAAAGTTTTGTGCACTGCCAGAAATTTAGAAAAGCTATGTCTATAAAAATATATTATTTGAGTTGTTACCCATGTTATTTTATGTTATGTTATATTTGTACTAAAAAAAATATTATGCATGTTAACAAAATTATGTGCATAATAACTCAAATAGCCTGCATAATTATTTTAATACAAAAAATAACATGCATAAAAACTTAAATAATGTACATAATAACTCAATTAAATGTGCATAATAACATCAGTATTGATAATCGACATCAATATTGATATCTACGTATTAGCTCCCATGTCTATAAATACTTTTATAACGGTTTTATTTTAAACTTTATTTGGATTGCGTCGAAAATAATGTCAAAGTTATCTAATAAACTGAATTGTCAAGTGAACCATCTGAACAAATTCATATAAAATTATATTTTTCATATGATTATATCTCACTCTATTTTTTTCTCCAATTCTACTATGAATCTTTATTCTACCCCTGCTACTAACTTATTCGCTTGGTGTCTTTTATTTTTCAATTTTCCTTTGTTGCGGTTCTTACAATTCCAACCATAAATAATTGGTTAGTTTGAATGTTTCAATAGACAAAACATAACTTTCTCTGAATATATCTCATATACTCTCGAAATGAATTTCTTGAACAAATTTTTTCCGATCACAAAAACTTAAAATGAATTCTGACACTATTTTTATTCAGACCTATTTGAATTTTTATGAACATATAAGTTTCTAAATCCAATTTAATGGTAATCCTTGTCATGTAGTGCGGAGGTATTCTCCTGTGAGATCCTAATAACCAAACTTATCATCGTTGTCGCCATTAGAGGTGAGAATAAAGAAGCTTAATTAATTAATCAAGGGATGTATAAAAATGAAATTAGTTCACCCGAGTAGGACAAATAACATATAGCTAGGTGGGGTTCCAATTAACCTTCCAATCATGCGTTTTCATTAGTAGTTCCTAATTGTGAAAGAAACCAACTTAATCATTGAGCTTTTCTCATGCCATGACAATTTTTACACAAATTATTCATTCATTGGCTTTAATTATTTCATCTTTTTAAAAGTTCCTTTAGTCAATACCAGTGTCTAGTGGCCTAAAAAGGGTAATACATGTCCCCACAAGTTGTACACAGATATTCAGGCTTGCTGCCAGTTGCCACTGCCAAATTAAACAAACAACATGTGGTGAGTGGTGACTTGAACTGCACCAAACACTGTTCAAACAGAGTTGCATCTCTTTGTTTCCTTTCACTTGTTAATAAGCAATTGCTTTTTTATCCTTTTGCCTTTCTCCGGCCTACTGTTTCTTCTACAGTGCTACTAGCACAGAAATAAGAATGCTAATTATGGTATGTGGTATGTGGTATGTGGTATGTACAGTGTGACCTTTCTTTTTGTCATGCTTTTGTGTTTTGAGGCATGTGGGTAGTTTCGTCATTGTAAGAATTATCAATTTATCATGACACTTTGATTTGATGCCAGTTGTCTTGTCACTAAGACTCTGAGAGTGACGTTAAGAGGAATTCGAATTTGCTACAGTGCTACATCGCGCTACACCGAATTTAATAGTTCAGATCGATTGTTCATTTGCAACGAACCGTCAGCGATGAGAATTAGAAGGATCAAGTTATGAATGATGAATCTTAATGCATATCAGAGAGCCCTGCTGCTGTGCTATACCGTTTAGCGCAACAGCAAATTCGGTTTCCGTTAAGAGTGTTCTAACGTGAACAAAATCATCAACCAAGTTTTAGTTAAAAGTCTGAATCTTTATATTTCAACTTTTAATGTTTAAAGTTTGAAATTTGAAATATAATTAAAAAAAGTAAGTTTGTAGTACTTAGTGACACTAACTATTTTGCAGCACTGGAATCATATGTATTATTGAGGTAAAACAAAAAAAAAACAGAATTTCATTTTAGAAGAAAAGTTAAACATTAAAATTTCAGAAACTATACAAGCTAATTGCCAGACTCTTTTTCCCATTTTAAACCGACATTGCTATTCTATGCAGAAAATCATTCGCTTAGTACCAAGCCAAACAACTTCCTATATCGTCATCTATTCGGAAAAGCATTTCTAGAAAGGTCGTAGAACCTTTGAGGAAAATTTGCATCCGATTTTTTTATAATTAGAAATTAAATAATTAAATTATTTTTAAATGGAAAGAGTATTTGAGAAGCTTCAAAAATTGAAAAAATCGGTGTTGTGAACACCGTCCGGATAAAAAATGCAAAATGGACGGTATTACGAATATCGTCCATTCAAATTTTTGATTTGAATATGAATTATTTTTAAAACTAACCTCAAAAAATAAATAATAACATATATGATCTTGAATTTAAATCTTTGACGATAATGACTCTATTTTATAATTTACGTTCAGACGTGTTATTTAGACTCATGCAATTGGAGGGCACTCAGAAATTCAAACAGAACATAAGAAATTTTGAAGTACCTCTGAACGCATGCGTCTAGATGATAACATGCGAACATGAACATTTAAAAATAAAGTCATTATTGTCAAAGATTTGAACTCCGGGTTATAAATATTATTCTTTATTTTTTCAGTTCAGTTATAAAAATATTTTAAATTTTGTACTGAACGTTAATATTTTAATTTATGAGTTGAATTGTATTTAGGTAAGTTTTGTAACAACTTCAGTTGTGCTCGTCGAGATCGTAATTAAGTTTTTTTGTCGTTGCAAGTCATCGAGATGTAGATATCCGAGTCTACTTCCATCGCGTCGAGTCTGATTTGTGATCGGAGGAATGTGTATATCAAATTTGGCTCTATCTTCAACTTATGTCTTAATTCATCATTTTTATCAGGAGTTTGCATCTGAATTATTTTTTAATTGCTCGTTTCTTTGATCGCAAATCAGACTCGACGCGATGGAAGTAGACTCAAATATCTACAGATTGATGACTTGCGACGATAAAAAAACTTAACTACGGTTCCGACGATCGTAGTTGAAGTTTGTAAAAAATGCTAATCATACTTAATATTTTTGTAACAACTTCAACTACGCTCGTCGGGATCGTAACTAACTTTTTTTTCATCGCAAGTTATCGACCTATATATATCTGAGTCCACTTCTATTCCGTCGAATCTGATTTGCGATCATTAGAATGTGCATCTCAAATTTGACTCCATATTCAACTTATGTCTTAATTAGTCATTTTTTATGATGAGTTTGCGTCTGTAGTAATTTTGAATCGCTTGTTTTTCTGATCGCAAATTAGACTCGACGCAATGAAAGTAGACTCGGATACCTACAGCTCCATGGCTTGCGACGACAGAAATAAACTATTTACAATCTCGACGAGTGTAGTCGAAGTTGTTACAAAAAACCTAAATATAACCTAACTATCAATTAAATTAATAATATTTTTATTAATAAAAAAATCAAAGAAAAAACACGTAAACTTTAATCAACCGAAAGGTCAGGGTTGACAACCCCGGTCTTTTGCCTTTTGCCAAAAAGACGGTGTTGCCAACATCAGTCTTTTCTATTTTGTAGTTTTTCATATAATCTTTCTGTTTAAATATAATTAATTAATTTAATTTTTATTATAAAAAAAATCGGAATTTGCATCATCCCCTCGTTTTGTGTAATGGAATGTAATATTGCAATTTTAAAAGTTGTTTGAACCGTTTAAATTTTAAACTATTCGGACGTGATACGTGCATCGTATAAATCGTGTAAACAATATTGAATTTAAAATTTGAACTGAATTTTTAAGATTGTAAAAAAAAATTATGAAGTGTTTTTTTAAATTACATGAATTGTCCTTGCAGCATCGTTGCTTTATCATTTTGATTTTTAATGTTTCAGAAATATCAATTCAGTCCTAAAATCATCATCATATTACTACTAGCCCTTAAAGCTTTAAAAATATCGTTTGGACTAGTCATGAAAAAAGAACTATGAATATATTTCAGAGTAATTGATATTTTAGATTAAATTGCACAAATGGTCCTCAAAGTATTATTACTTTATTATTTTCACCTCTAAATTTTTTAAAGTATCACTTTGTTAACATTTTTATCGTAAATTAAAATTTCAAAGATAATATTTTAGTCTTTAATGTACCATTAGATTATTATTTCGGTTCTTATATTTTTATTTTATTTTTACTAAATCAGTCCTATATTTAACATTCGTTGAAAAAACTAATTTATCAACTAGAAAATTGTCATTATCAGCATTAGCTTCATAAAAAATACAAATAATAAAAAGCAAATATTTTTTATTATTATTCATGACATCAAATATTAATTAAATTATAGTAAGATAAATTTGTGCTCCATCATATTTAACATTTTCATATTCTTTTATAACCATAATAGGATATATCATTCTTATGATATAGATGGAGATTGTATTTTTATTTACTTTTAGAGATCAACTATTAAGATAGAACTAATGTTACAAATTAAATTTCGTAAGGAAGATGATAGGAATAATTACACTTTAAGGTCCAAACTAGGGGTGTTCAAACGGTTTGAAACCTAAATAAATTAAGCAAATAAAAAAATGTCGGTTTTCAAAATTCGAACCAAACCAATCAAATTAAATTTGTCATTCAAATCAACCGAACGGTATTCTAGTTTGTTTGGTTGAACCGAAATAAAATTTAAATTATCAAACATACACAAATAAATTAAATGACGACATGAAATATATATATATATATATATATATATATATATATAAGTTAGAACATATATGAATTGTTGTCATTACATAGATTGTTCAATTAATTAAACTCATATAAAATATGTTGATGTTTTCAAAAGTATTCAATCCAAAAAAAAATCATTTTAAGTTTTAAAAAAATCAATAAATTTGGTTGGTTCGATTTAGTTGGTTTTGAAAAATACAAATCAAACATATGTCAAAGACCGAAGTAATTAAAAAGTTTAACCGAACTGATTTATTAATAAAAAAACCAAACTATTTAATTCAAAATTTATTAATTCCATATAAAACCAAATAAACCGAACGGTTCGAACTATTCACATAAATTTGGTTGGTTTCAGGTATCCGAAGAAAAACTGAAACCGACACTGACTAACAGTTACAAAAATCTGAAAACAAGCAGAGCTTTTGTTTTTGTTTTTTGAGAAATTTTTATTTTTCAGAGAGTTCACTGAATTTTCTGGTTGGTTTTCAGAAAAAAGAAAATGTCAGGGAATAAATTCAAACGTGATGCAGCAAGCAGAAACAATCTGCTCACGTGATACCTGTATCCTACCACTGAATGAGAACCGGATCTCCTGCTCGTAAATCCCTGCTTGCTTCTCTGTTTGTTTCGATCTGAACCGTTCAAAACTCATCTAACCGCAAAAGCATCTGCCTCCTGAATCAAATCACAGCCGTCCGTGACGATCGAGCGGTCGGATCGAAGACAAGCAGGAAAGCAAGCAGTAATTTACGAGCAGCAGATTCGGACCATATTGAATGGATGCAGCACCTATCTCTATCTGTCTCATGTCTCTCTTTTTTTTTTCTGAGGTGACAACTATTCCTCCTACTTGGTGCTTTCCAAGTCGCTTAACATTTCCAATACAATTAAATTACTCTTGGTAACACTGTACTGTATTTTACTATTTTGGGTTAATATTGTTTATAGGCAAATTCTGGATTAAAATTAACTTAATTTTACTATTATCGATGCAAAATCAACTTCATTGTACAATTATTGATGATGATTAACGAATACAATTAATTTGAGTTTAATTTTTTTGTCCTTAGAATACTCACTCCAAAGCAGTAATTATTCTATGGTTCATAACTAAATTGTCATCATTGTTTTTCATTCTCTGGATAGTGGACTTTTCTATTTTATTTTATCACTTTAAAATATTTTCTTTTTTGCCTAATTGTTAACTAACATAAATTAGATTATTTAAAAAATAAAAATAATTAGATAATTTCATTTCAAGCAAGAAAAAACAAATATATAAATTTATAGTCAAACAAACAGCAATCTTATTTATTTATAAACATAATAACTTTAATAAACTACATCAATTTTATACTATAGAAGTGATTAAAAACGAGTTCACATAACCATTATTTATCAATAATATTAGAAAAAAAAATTAGGTACATTTGATACTCTGAGTCACTCTGAATCATTCGATCTTAATTTATAATGCAAATTTTGTTGTATTTAACGGTCCGAAATAACTCAGAGTATCTAGTATATCTATCTTTGATATATTCAAATATTCTCATAAAATAATTATTCCCACAACTACTTCAAATACATATAAACTCATTTTATAGACAAAAACTCAACTAAATTTATCAAAACAAAATGAAATCACAGAAGAATATACATATGAATATATAACTCGTGTTCCTCTGCGACAAAACATTGGTCATAAATGTCAAAATAAAGTTTTTTTTTATTATAAAACCCGTAGGCAGTCAAAATAATGTTTACTTTTTCATAAGAATAATTATTTCCACAACTATGACACATGAGTACTCATGACAATATTACATGACGTGTCTATGTGTTTTTGTGCGGTTAAAAAAACACAACAAAACTGTAGACGCATAATAAGGCTCAGTTCGGCTGTAACTCACGCACGTGGGAAAATGAGAATTTGCTCTGAGCAAAATTTTTTTTATCTCATTCGCTGCACAGTGATTTTTAATTCAATTTCTACATTCATTTTCATGCGTGGAAGTCTTCCGAACATGACCTAATAGTACGATGCTGAACACCATGCCAAATGATAAACTCTAATTTTTGTTGAATAAAAGAAATTAGGTAAAAATACAAAATAATTTATTAAAACTAAATATAAAGAATCTTTAAAATAACGTCTCATATGTAAACGAATCGGATACGGATGGATAATTGTTTTACTGTATTTTTATCTGTTAAAAATTTTCGGATACAAATATGAATTCAGATAATTTCGAATATAGATACGGATCAGATATTAATTGGATATCGAATATGGATCAAATATTAGATAGATACAAATACAAAAGTAATATAATTCGGATAATTAAAAAAATCTTAATTTGCTATATGTTTATTTAAATATATCAATGATTTTTAAAAAAATACGATACATAAATACAAATTAGATCTAAATCTATTAGTTTTGTAATATGCATACAAAATCGGATAAATATATATAATAAGAATTTTTTATTATGAATTTGGATACAATCGGATAATATTAGATACATATCTTGGATAATTTCAGATACCATTAGAAAATTGCTAAACGATCAGAAACATATAGATGATAGTCACATCATATCCTTATCCATTAATTTTTTTCGGCTACAAATTGGATAACTTTTGTTATTTCTCGGATAAGAATTCAGATAAAATCGAATATTAGCCGATCCGTTTACATCCCTATATACATTATCATATGATGGTATGTGGTTACAAAGTAACATGTATAAAAGAAAAAAAATGATAAATTCATAGAGTAAACTTATGATGCTTCTTACGGTATCATAATCTCTCGTGCACTTAACTTAAAAAAGTTTGTAATTAATTTTAAATGTTGATTTATCATGTTCAATAATTTTTTTATGTATCAAAATATTATAGAGAACAAAATGTACTTATTTTTAGAACTTTAAGTAATTGTTTTGAATTTTTTAAAATGACGTAGTTTTTATATAAATATCAATTATTTTATTATTATTTTGAAGTCATCTTAAAAAAACTCAAGCAAATACTTAGAAAAAAATTTAAACAAAGAATTTGTTTTCTACAAAATTTTAATATAAATAAATTATTAAGCGTGATAAATTAAAATTTAAATATGTCTGCAAATATTTTCTAGTTAAAGCTCGTAAAATTTCATACTTATTGGAGCACCATAGTTTTCGTCAAATTGATAATTGAGTTATTAATTATTAGACGTTATAATGAGCTATTAGTCTATTACTGAACAATCCTACAGTAACAAACTAGGCTTCGGCTGTCAAAATAAATAGAAAAATATTAATAGGCTTCAAGATATGTGAACGGAATAAATGTAGGATTGCCTGCAATTTACAAGGAACATCTATAAACTTCCAGCCAATAGATTAGATTCAAACAAAACGGACAACGATGATAAGAGCCAGATTTATAATTTTCATCCTAGAGAAATAAGATCTATAATTTCTCTTAGGAGAGTAAAATTATATATATTTTTAAATTATATAATTTCATCCGTATTCGTATTTGTAAAGAGTTTAACAAATCGTATAAATATACAAGATTATTTTACAAAAAAATCTCAAGAACGACTATCCCTGTCTTGACTTAATACGCTCATGTTTTAATCTAAAAGATAGGGATGTAAACGGATCGAATATGGACGGATAATTGTCTTACCATATTCTTATTCGTTAAAATTTTCGGATACGGATACGAATTCGGATAGTCTTCGAATACGAATACGGATCGAGTATGTTGGTGCTTTATAAAGTATTTTAGCGCAACTCTCTCTCTCTCTCTCTCTCTATATATATATATATATAATAGGAATAATTTGATTACGAATTCGGATACAGATAATATCAGATACAAATATCTTTAATAACTTCGGATACTATTAGATAATAGCTAAATGGTCGAATACGAATAGATGATAGCCAAATTGTATTCTTATCCGCTATAATTTTTCGAATACGAATACAGATACAAATCAAATAATTTTTGTTATTTTTCGAATACGAATCCGAACAAAATCTGATATTATCCGATTCGTTTACACCCCTCCTAAAAGACTCACTAATAACCTCTTGATCTCGATCAATGGTTCATATATAACAAAATAATTTCCATGGATTTCATAGGATACATGACGTTGGGACAGGTTACACACGAAACAGAAAGCGTGACCAAATCTGTTGAGGTAGGTAGCTTACTGTCGTTTTCTCTGTTAGCGCTACTACAACACAGTCACACACCGCGCCGGTGCCTCGACTTTCTAGCCTCACGCTCTATCTCTCTTTATCTCTGCTTGGCTGATAGTGTTTTTACACACAAAACCATCTCTGCTTGACTGCTTGCCAATTGCCATATCCTCGCTCTCCCAAATCCCAAACCCTTTCAGATTTTAAAAAAGATACTCACCTTTTCTCCTTCCTCTCCTCTCTCTCTCTCTTCACAAATCCCAGCAACAAAGCCCTCAAAACAGAAGAGGAGAAGCTTCACAAACAAAAGCGATATACTGTACAATACAATGCGAGTCCTTGTCTCATCGCCATTGTTCCTCCTCGCTCTCTTCTATTTCATCATCGCTCTGGCGATGTCGTCGCCGGATATGATCATCACGCCTGACTCCTATTCGACGGAGAAACAGCCTCTAAACCCCGGCGAACTGGCATCCAACACAGTTCCTGCTCTTCCCGTTGCGGAAGCTAAAAATCGCACGTGTCACCTCGACCTATCCAACGAGCTGTTCGGCGGCGTCTCCGCCGCGTGCGGCGGAGGAAGAGGCGGCGCCGCTTCCCTCGACCGTGGCCGTTGCTGCCCCGTTCTCGCCGCGTGGCTCTTCGCTGCTCATGCTCGATCCGCTCTGCAAGTATACAATCCACCTGCTGACGTGTCGTCGTACGGTAAGGATGGTCCCATGATGCCTTACGATAACCAGAAGTGCGTCGATGCGTTACAAGTAGTGTTTTATTGCCTCCTTAAATTTGCTGTTTATTTTTCTAATTTTGATTGATAACAAAATTATTGTTCATAGCTTGAACTTCGTGTTAGAAATTAGAACCTAAAAAATAAGGTTGTTCGTAATGCACTGAGCACTATAGTTGTTTAGTTTAGGTACTGTGCAACTGAATTATTGGCTTTTGTAGGGTCTACATGAAAATTATTTCAAAGTTCGACTCATACAATGTTATAAACACTACATAATATGTTCATGTTTCCAACCAGTGGAAATGCAGGATGTTATCCCAGATTTATTACTTTATAGCTGTTTCAATTATGAGTTTACCATTTAGCCTATTCACAACTATGTGAAATCTTTGAAATGAAATTTGAAATAATTTTTTTTTCTTGAATAAAGTAATCTCCCGAGGGAGATACCTGCTTCCATTATAAAGAGAAAACAAATTTGAAATAATAATTCCTGGCCGTTTTTCAAGTAAATTGTTTACTAGGATGTGTATTAATAATTTAACTTATCCCTACTGCTATTTTAGGAAGCACTGGACAAGAAAGGTGTGAAGTTATCTCGGCCGAATGATACATGTGACACGGTGTTGTGCTTTTGTGGCATCAGATTACACCAGATTGGTTCTCTTCGATGTCCTGCTGCCTTCTCTGTCTCCACCAACATGACCAATTGCACACAGCCACTCGAGACAGTAGCAGCACGAAATGCAACTCCAACTGCAGCTGTCCGGGATTTGGAGAAGAGTTGCCAGAATGCCTCTTACGCTGGTTGCACCCGGTGCGTCCAGTCACTTCAAAAGGTCTGTTCATTTGTATATATACATTTTGGATTAATCCATTTTATAACATGCTATATTGTATAAACATAATGCTGTTGATTTTTCATAATGTTTACTTAGTTTGAACATTCTGGATTTGGTAAATTTTATTTTGGGTGTTGGTATTGATTTGGGTAAACCATAATTTACTCTCTTTGAGGTTGTGATAGCATCTATGAGAAAGGTGCTTTTAGTTCAATTGAGAATAATGAAACCAAGTATCTGAGTTATTTGGCTGTATGTTTATTAATTATTATCATCTTGTACTGTAGCGTATAACAAGTAACAACTCTATTTAGTGGGACCACTAGTAACATGGAAATCGGACTTTAGAAGGCACATTATAGTATTATTATTATACATATATTTTTTAGAATTATTACTATACATATGTGAAGTTAACTTCCATGCTGTTTGTTAGCTCAGAAACAAAATAAGGATCTTTTTTCAAAATAGAAAATATATATATATACTTGGGGTTGCCTATAATTTTTCCGAATAAAAATAATAAATGAACCTGGTACCATGCTTCAGATAAGCTGAAGTATGCAGTAATTGAAGTAAGAGACGCATTCAATTCTAACTTTCTAAGAAACTGAAGTATGCAGTAAATGAACTAGGAGACATTCATTCTTTCTAGTTTCTATGACGAATTTCTCTGTTAACTGATTTTGTGTACTTTAACGAAGGAATGATACATCCAGGCTTATTTTACCTTTATTTGTTGAAACAAATTTCTTCCTTCTCATTTATGAGCCGCAAACTACTCATGCATGGCAATAAATACTCTTTCATGTTTTTCTGTACATCCATGCAACTTGATTATTTCATATTCTTCCATTTCTGTGTGCAATATCTGGATCAAGCATTCATCGGAAATAAATAGGTCTGTTTAGTGTGTTAGTAAGCATGACAATATGAAATTTTGTAGAGTTCTGTAAAGTATTGTGTACCAGAACTAAAAATCTTTCATAATACATTTCTGATTTTACATATATTTATCTCATACCTGTACTGAATTTTTGTTTGTTTGATGTATTCAGCTAAAGGGGCATGGCACTGCAGATAACAGAGAGAGCAAGATGATGGGCCGGGACTGCCAGCTCATGGGTCTGACGTGGCTCTTAGCTTGCAACAAAACAACCTATATCCCCACCGTGTCAGCTGTGCTCCGCGCGTTGCTATACACGAGCAGTGCTCCTCACATGCAGAGCATGTGCAGTCCCGACCGTGAAAACATGCCTTTGGCTGTTGATTCTCTCCAGTTCCAGCGCCTCAGCGCGGATTCCTCTGTGGCTCCTCCGTCGTTGCATTTGATTGGTTGGATGTGGCAGCTTGTTGTTGGGTTCGTGTGTCTGCTGTTCTGTCACGGCTTGCTGATGTTTTGAGATGTGTGAGGGATATGACTGGGGTAGGGGCGTAGGGCCTTGTTTTGTGCTGTTCTTTTTGTTCTTTCTAGCGATGTAAATCCTGTTTTAACCCTCCCTTTTTCTAAAATTTTGTTTTACTTCCTCAACCTCTATATTAATATATTTGCCATTAGAAGGTTAGATATCTGACAATTTTATTATAATATCGTGGGACTATACAATTTTAATGGGGATCATGCAGCCTTTTCGTCATGCTTCTTTTGAGGTGGTTTACAGCCTTTTTGGTCAATCATAGGTCGTTGAGACTTGAGAGCTTAGTTTGTCAAGATGGTTGAAGTGGCATTTCCAATAAAAATGGTTTAAATGAGACATGAATTTTATTATTATGATCAAGTATTCACCGATGTTGCTTTATTTTGTGGGGAAAGTTGGGGCTCTCAATGAAACTCTTTTGTTTATCTGCTAAAGCGTTTAATGGATATTGATAAATTTTTTTCGTTAGCTTATCAGATATAAATGTGGGTAAGAAAATAATTTTCGTTAAATTATCAAATAAGGGTACGGAAAAGAATTGTATCGTACATGCTATTTATTGGATAAATTATATAAATATATATATTATAATTTATTTTATAGCTTAAAAATAATTAACTAAATTAAAATTAGAAAAATCAGCATTTCTAGAAAAAATCTATACATCATTGAAATATGTATGTCTTGTTTTAGTATTTAAATAATGCATCATTTATATTAATAAAAAAATTGATTTGCATTCTATTTATTTGATAATGTTTAATTAATAAGTACTAAGTAATATATTCTTTTAGTGACAAGTAATATGAGAAGAAATTTTGTGATTTTTGTAATATTTAAAACATTATTTATTGTTGTATTTTAGTAATGTATATTTATTTGATACTATTAATTTGTCAAAATCATATGATTTTTATTAAATTTTATCTTTTTTTTATTCATTATCTACCGTTATTTATTTCATTATCCAAATTTATTTACGGATATAAATAGAGTATGATTAAAAAAAATTAATGTTATGAATAAAGAAAATGTTAATGAGTATATATATTAAAATACCCACGTAGCCCTAGACAAAGTGTTACATTATTAAATATTTATTCACCGAACTTGGGAGGGTTATTCTGTAAATATTTGTAAGACGTTAAAGTACTCTATCCTAGACTAGAGGCGAGACAATAGTCAATAGTTAAGCCTTGGATGAAATAATGTACCAAACACATGGCAACTAGGGAAAACGGAGAGCATCACGGAGGATGTTTGTGTGTTCTCGATATAATAATGCGAATGTTTCCATAAAAAAATAAAATAAAAAAATAATATAAGTATATAACCATCAGTTATCAACAATCAATATTAGAGCTGTAAGTAAAATTAGTAGTTCGTAATTCTTTCGTATTTAATTTGATAGAAGTTTATAGTTAGTCTGTTTGATTTATGTTCAAAATTAATTTCAAATTATATAATTTCGATTTGAATCAATACCAAAGAAAATTTAAAACTTTGCAGAGTTCGTTCGAATGATGTTCGCGATATATTACAGATTGAATCTTGAGGATTTTTGGACCATCAAATATATTATTAGAGATTGTTAGTTAATTCTTATTGGATATCAGACTCTCCATCTTCATTCTTATTAGAGTTTATAATTCACACTCATTCTCTCCAATGCGAGCATCCTCCTTTTTACTCTCTTCTATGATTTTTTCGATTAGATAATACTTTTTTTTAGTCATCTTCTTCTACTACTTCAAGATCGTATAAGATGTTGCAAGAAAAATTCTTAGTTCGTTCGTGTCCGATTTGAAAAAAAAGTTGAAATTAGTTTGTTCGATTTCAGTTCGAAATTAATTTTAAATCAAATCAAATCAAACTCAAACTAGACTGAATTCGTTCGCATGCTGTTATATTTCAAACCAAACTAGTTCGAAATATGTTTCAAATCAAACTCAAACACAAACTAATCGTTCGTATATTTGATTCGTGAACAACCCTAATCAATATAGACTAGAGTTCACTCACCTGTTTTCTTATTCGTTTATTCTTTAATTTTTATTATATTTTTGTCAAACAAAGTATAAATCACTAACGTGTCTATGCATATATTCATTAATTCTGACATTTTGTCAATTCAAATATAAATACTGACCTTGAAAGCTTAATTATATCATATATATCTATATAAAATGGTAAATTTATAAATAAAATGAATAAATTTTAATAATTAATAATTATGTACTTTTAGTTAAATGTACATAATCATAGTTAACAACTAAGATTGCGAACAAGTCATGGATAAGCTGTTTATATTTCTTTTTTTTGGATAAAAGCATTCCCGAATTAGAGAGCCGGCTTTCCATTAAGATGAAAGCAAAAAAATACAAAATAGTCTTTGATAGTATGTGGTACAAGAGAATTGTATCGGTACCATCAGAATAGCAAAAAAGAAAAAAAAAGGAAGTACATCCTAACTATATACAAGCTTATCATCACAATTTGTATAGAAGAATTATGAATAAAAAAACAAAATAACAAAATTTATTCTTCAATCATTTGGATGCTACCCTTGTGCAAATGTATTCTGCTCTATATTCTCCTTTAGTCAAGCAAGTCCTCATCTTCTTGGCTGTTGTTACTATCCTCGTTATGCATCACTTCAATTTCTTGCTGAGGGAGATTATTTGCACTAGATGGTTGCTGCCTTAGTTATCTTCAATAGCTGTTTATATTTCTATTATATAAATAGTGCTTCCTAGTTATCTTGTATATTCCACTCTAGTTTTCTTGGTCGAAATTATTAGTCATGTTCAGTACGTCAGATTTCATATCAATAAATGTACTATAAAACTTATTTTATATAATACTTCGTTATTCAATTTTAATATCACCAACATAAATAAAAGAGGAGGGATCATTTGATAATGAATTATGTTGACAATGAAATTTAAATAAATAGATAAAAAAATAAAAAATAGAGAAAAAATTATAAACATATTTTTGAATTCATTGATTAGTTGTATTTTAAATTTAGTGCAATTTGAGTACCATTTGATGCTATAACAAAGTCCATCAAGTTTTATACAACTTTTTAACGATTAATAATTAATGATCAATGATGAAGCAGGAAATGTCATTGAAATTACATCAAATTTAAAACACATCTAATTATATAAGTTAAAAACTATGTTTATAATTTTTTCCTATTTTTTCTATTTTTATAAACTTATTTGAAATCTCATTGTCATGATTGTGAAAATAATCTTTGTCAAATGATCCCTCCTCTAAATAAAAATATTAATAACAAATCTTAAGCATGAAACAAAAAAATTACAACTAAAACAATCAATTCAGTACCTATGGAGATAGCCATGCATGATGGATATATGAATGACAGCTTCCTTATGAAATCACTTCCATAAGACAGCTTATGTGAATTCGCATGAATGGATTTGCATATAGATCTAGAAAGTGTATTCCATACATTTTTTTTAATGCGTATGGAGTTCTAAAATGATCTATTTTATCAATTAAATTCACAATTGAAAATTTTCATTCTTTGAATCTGAATTTGTCAAGGACCCCACAAAATAATGTTATTCTATTTTTGTTAAACATAATTTTAGTTGTTTTAAAAACGAATGTTCACAAAAATTATTTACAATTATTAAATAAATTAGTTCAAGTTATGTTTCTATGTGTATGTTTACTTACACTGTTCCTGTAATTTGTAATTTTAAGACTTTTATTCAATCCATCCAACATGAACTAAATTGATCCGAAATTTGCTACAACAATCAATACGAATTCAAATTTGAATGTCCAAAATTATTTATTGGACATGAATCTTACAAAATTTTAATGAACACAGTGTAAACTATATTGAATTCAATCTAATTCAATCTATTGACATCCTACTTAAAAGGTGCTGAACTTGGTCTCTCTTTAAATTCTTTTTTCGTTAGTATTCTTTGCAAAAAAATTACATTGGAATGGTTCAGACACGTTTCAGGCTGTGTAAGGTTAAATCGCATTTTTCTTATTATCTTTTTGTTTTTATATGATTTTAGATAATATACAGGTCCGCAAGAAAATATAAGCACATATACTAAGATTAGTTAATTAAGAATAATATTTCGTACATATTAATATTGATACCGACTATCGATATCGATGTTATTATGCACATTTAGTTGAGTTACTATACGCATTATTTGAGTTATTATGCATGTTATTTTTGTACTGAAAAAAATATTATACATGTTAACAAAATAATTGCATAATAAATCAAATAACATGCATAACTATTTCAATACAAAAAATAACATGCATATCTATTTTAGTACAAAAAATAATATATATACTTATTTCAGTACAAAAAATAACATACATAATAACTCAAATAATATGCATAATAACTCAACTAAATATGCATAACAACATCGACATCGATAATCGATATCAATATTGATATCTACGTATCAACTTTCATCAATTAATTAATGTATGTTGACTGGTTCTACTTCAAACTACTGAGATTCCAGAGGTGCTGTAACTGCTGTTCTGTTCAGCACAACCTGAATGAATATATCTCCTTGATGCCGGAGACCTCTTCTTTTATTTTATTCATCACAAATCTTCATGTTTACTTTCCGTGGTAAAGATTAATTTCTTGTCTCCCTCCTCTCTTCTTTTATTCCCCTTCTTTTTTTCCCATTGTGATCGTGACCTCTGCCTCCCTCCACCTTTCACGCCCTCCTCCACCATGCACAATGAATATACCTGTCACTGTTTTTTCCCCTCATGATGTAGTAATTCTGATTCAAATTCATTATTTTTTAAGATTGTTTTCTTTGACGTGTTGTTCTCCCAATTTGCTTTGGATCTGATTGTCGAATTTTGGAGCATGAAATTTCTCTCTTTGAAAAGTACGATCAAGCTGATTACATAATAACTATCAGATGGTTTGTTTGTGTCAAAGAAAAAGGATTGACTATGTGTACTTCAATTTTTGTACCGTACTTCAACTAATTTTTAAAAATGAAAAGTCAAACATTTAAATATTTTCTAAAAATGAAAAGTCAAACACGAATAAAAAAGAAAAAGTTGGACTGTGTGTATTATTCTGAACGTTTCGGTTCTACACAGAATGTTTTGCATAGAACGCATGAATGCAGACTAAATAAAACATGTGTTCAGACTAGTTGTTTCAAGTCTGTTTTTGCACTGCTTCAAGTCAGTTCTGCAAAAAAATGAGGCACATACTAAATAAAATATGTGTTCATACTAAATAAAAACATGTTGAGACTAAATAAAATAGGTATTTCAAGTCTGTTTTGCACAAAATGAGGCACAAACTAAATAAAATAGGTGTTCATACTAGAAAAATAGGTGTTCAGACTAAATAAAACATGTTTTTGACTAGTTGTTTCAAGTCTGTTTTTGCACTGCTTCAAGTCAGTTTTGCACAAAAAAATGAGGCACAGACTAAATAAAACAGGTGTTCATACTAGTTTCAAGTATTTTTTTTACACTATTTCATGTGTGTTTTGCACAGAATACATGAGGTGCAGACTAAATAAAATAAGTGTTTATACTAAATATAGCATATTTTCATACTAGTTGTTTTCATATATGTTTTTGCACTGTTTCAAACATTTTTTTGAGAAAATTTTAGCAAAAAATATGCAGAAAAAATAAAAAATGTGATTTGCAGGCTTTAGAAGCATTTTTCAGGGTCAAAACATCATCGTTATGGAGTTGCACCTTGGTAAAGTGTGTGCGTCGTGTCTTGCCATTTTCGAAAAGTGCTCATACGTGCGAATCGGAGTTATGAGTCAAATATTGCGTCTGTTCAAAGATCAAACATTATTTTGTGCTCATACTAACTAAGAATATGTCATACTAGTTCAGACTAAATAAAATATGTGTTCAAATTAAATAAAACAGTGTTCAGACTAGTTATTTTAGGCCTGTTTTTGCACTATTTCAAGTTAATTCTGCACAAAAAATGAGGCACAAACTAAAAAAAAGGTGTTCGTACTAAATAAAAATAGGTGTTCAAACTAGCTATTTAAGTCTGTTTTGTACTGAAATGGTGTGCATACTGACTTAGGATATGATCATACTAGCTCCTCTCATGGTCATACTAACATCTCAGGTGGTTATACTAGCTCCTCTGATGGTCATACTAGCTGTTTCAAGTTTATTTTGCACAAAAATGAGGTACAGCCTAAATAAAAGAAGTGTTTAGACTAAATAATGTTACTATATAAGAATGTAATGTGCTAATACTAACTAAAGGACATGATTACTGTTGGGTTACGAACAGTTCAAAACCCGTCAATTGGCCTAAGCAGCGGAAAGACCGTAAAACAAAAATTTTACGTCTGACTTAAGCCGAGGATTAAGCGGGGTATGTCGGATAAACCACAGAGGGTGTCCACCTCCCGTTTATCCCTAATATCAAAACCCTACTCTATTCCTAAACAGATCTACTCCTTAACTGAATTCTAAAACTTTAATCTACTTACAAATTAAATAGATTAATATAACATTAATACCTTGATCCAAATTCGAATTGGACCGCAGAAAACTCGGACGGCCGAATCACAGACGCTCTTCTCCTCGGAGTATCAGACGTCTGATACCTCTACCAGATGTCCACCAGGACGACCAGAGAGCGGCTTACTTCTTCTGCCAGAAATACCGAAAGCCGCGATATCCCGCAAAAACACTATTCACCGAGATACGGACTAAATAAAATATCTTCGTGAATCGCAGTTATCCAAAATATGGAATACCGCTCTAACACAAAAATACTATTTTCCGAATCCCGTAAACAACCGTATACGAGAAAGAGAGAAAATATATTTATCGATACGAATCCGAGTTACCGAGTACGAATCGATTTTTGGTGCTTCTTTCTCTCTCCCTCTACCCCTCTATTTATAGTAAAATGAGGAGGTGCCAAATTACCAAAATTACCCTTAAAAATTGTGAAAGGACAAAAATACCCCTTATGGATAAGTTTGATGACATTTCATATATATCAACACTTTGATATTTTCATGCCACAAGTTGGCATGCCGACCAACTTTTTTTTTTTTTTAAATTTATTTATTTATTTTTAATTAAGATTTTAATTAATTTTAATTAAGGTTTTAATTTGATAAATGACTTTCATCCCAAATTCAAAACCATAATCAATAATTAAAATCTAAATTAAATATATATAAATATACATAAACATATAATTGTTCTCAACAATTATATTTTTCAGGGTTTGGTATTTGTTTGGTTGCGGTATGATTTTATACAACGTATCGTATACGTTTATAAATTCAACCGTTGTTTTTGCTTGTCATCTTATATGACATATATAATTTAATCATATCATATATAATTAATTATAATCATCATAATATTAATTATAACTATTTATAATTAATCATTAAGATTCTCTGATTTAGCTCCTATGCGGTGTGACCCAATAGGATCTGTGTTATGTTGGTAAATAGAATTAAAACCATTTTAATTTCTATAATCATAGGAGGCATCTGACATATGTGCTATGACCATCCAATTACACAGACGATGTTGTACTTATGCAATATCACGATCCACTAAACATTTTAGTCGTGTTAATTCTTTCGTCTCACAGTATCAGATTAGTTTTAAGGCAGGTGTGTGTCATCCTTGCAAACTTAATCTTTTCTCGATCTTGAGCAGACTTATCAAATATAATTACTCTTGTAATTATACCGCATGCAGATAATCTTACTCTATCAAGGGGCCCAGTGATACTGTAACTCGTATCAAGATACGAGGGACAATAGTACTTTCAGTAAACCATCACTACCTCAACTAAGCTATGTATACCGAAAAGCTATCGTTATGACTGCGTTTTACCGACAGCGTTAGATAACAATCACACATACACATCTCTTAGTAGGAGAGATGAATACCTCATACTTTAGAACTTAACACTGAATAAGAACATTAATGACACGTACACAATTCCATTTAATATTTCATTCGAGGTCTGTCAAATACCATGTTCCTCTAACATGTATTCATGTGATTAAAACGACATCTCATGTCTATTGTTTGTAAAACTTAACTATCTTTTAGTCCACATTCTAACCTTGTAACGGTAAATTAGTGTTCCTGCTAATTACCTTGGTTAGAGACTTTTAAGAGTATATATCATCTGTATTATGAAGTTTCACAATTCCAGTTATTGACTCAAGTCAGATAAATGAATGTTTCATAAATTCAATAATACTCAAGGTAACAAAATGACAGTTTAATTAATCACTCAATTCATGAACAAAGCTTTATGATAATTTATCGTATTATTGACTTCTAGATTATTACAAACTAACAATCTCCCACTTAAGCTAGAAGCCAATCATCGTAGGCTTTAGTTACACGAATCTCTAAATTTCAAAAAATCTCATAGATCTAAAGAAAAACTCATAACCAATCTCCTATGTGTCTCAGACCCATAGAAGCTGTATGCAATTGGTGCTTGGCTTGAGGAAGAGGTTTCGTGAGTGGATCAGCTGTGTTGCTGGCTGTGTCAACTCTACATATCTTTACATCACCTCTATTTATGATTTCTCGTATCAGGTGATAACGTCGTAAAACATGCTTGGATCTCGAGTGCGATCTCGGTTCTTTGGCTTGAGCTATAGCTCCATTGTTATCACAATAGAGGTTTACAGGTCCTTGAGCACTGGGAACCACTCCAAGTTCGCTAAGGAACTTCTTGATCCAGAACCCTTCTTTTGCTGCTTCGGATGCAGCTATGTACTCAGCTTCGGTTGTTGAGTCTGTTGTAGTCTCCTGCTTTGAGCTCTTCCAGCTCACAACCCCTACGTTGAGTATGAACACGTACCCGGACTGTGATCTCGAATCATCTCGATCAGTTTGGAAACTTGCATCTGTGTAACCGTTTATCACGAGCTCGGAGTCACCACCATAGACGAGAAACATATCCTTAGTTCTTCTTAAGTACTTAAGGATATTCTTTGCAGCATTCCAGTGCTCCATGCCTGGATTAGCCTGATATCTACTCGTCACACTTAAAGCGTACGAGACATCAGGACGAGTGCACAACATGGCGTACATGATAGAGCCTATAGCCGAAGCGTATGGCACTCTACTCATTATGCTTCGCTCATCAGTTGTCGAAGGACACTGAGTCTTGCTAAGCTGCCCACCATGATTCATTGGCAGGAATCCTTTCTTAGAATCCTGCATGCTAAACCTGTTTAGCACTTTGTCAATGTACGTGCTTTGACTTAATCCTATAAGTCTTTTCGATCTATCACGATAGATCTTTATGCCTAGTATATAGACAGCCTCGCCTAAGTCCTTCATTGAGAACACTTTCTTTAATGAAGACTTAGCCTTTTGCAACATATGAATATCGTTTCCCATTAGGAGTATGTCATCTACATATAAGATTAAAAAGGCGATGGCACTCCCACTAGTTTTTCTGTACACACACGGTTCTTCTTCGCATCTGACGAAGTCAAACTTTTTGACTTCTTCGTCAAACCGAAGATTCCAACTCCGTGACGCTTGCTTCAATCCATAAATTGATTTACGAAGCTTGCATATCTTCCCAGCGTTCTTTGGATCCTCAAAACCCTCAGGTTGTGTCATGTACACATCCTCTTCTAAATTTCCATTTAAGAAGGCGGTTTTGACATCCATCTGCCATATTTCATAATCATGAAATGCGGCAATTGCTAGGAGTATCCGAATTGACTTAAACATAGCCACGGGCGAAAAAGTTTCATCATAATCAACTCCTTGAATTTGTTTGAAACCTTTCGCAACCAGCCGTGCTTTGTATACAGTCAACTTACCATCCATGTCTGTTTTTCTTTTAAAAATCCATTTGTTTGATATGGGTTTTATCCCATCAAATGGCACAACTAGGTTCCACACCGTGTTGTCATACATGGACTGTATTTCGGATTCCATGGCCTCTAGCCATTTATCAGAGTCAGGCCTATCTATTGCTTCCGCATAGGTCATAGGATCTTCAGTATCATATACTGATACCTCATGCAGTCCCAAGTACCTCTTGGGTGCTCGGACTGTCCTTGCAGACCTACGTAGCACTTGACCTTCGGGTTGTTGAACTTGATCTGCAACTATTTGCGGATTTGGTTCTACATCAACTTGCGTTGAAGTACTTGAGCTCGGGACTAGAACCTCCTCCACAACTACTTGTGGATTTGATTCTTCCAGATGCTCTTCAATCGAAGTATCAAGTGGTGGATTAATCTGATCTCGTTCAGATACTGTATTGTGTGATGTATCTCGAATTTCTTCAAGTATTACATTACTCCCACTACTTCCTTTTGCGAGAAACTGTTTCTCCAAAAATACACCAATACGAGCAACAACTATTTTGTTCTCGGCCTGGTGATAGAAGTAATATCCTTTCGTTTCCTTAGGATATCCTACGAAAAAGCATTTGTCAGACTTGGGATCAAGTTTGCCAGACCTCAGACGTTTGACAAATACTTCGCAACCCCATATTTTAAAATAAGATATATTTGGGGCTTTCCCAAACCATAACTCGTATGGAGTCTTTTCTACTGACTTAGACGGGACCATATTTATCGTTCGTGCTGCAGTTTCTAGTGCGTACCCCCAAAAAGATTTCGGAAGAGTGGCATTACTCATCATAGATCGGACCATGTCTAGCAAGGTTCGATTTCGTCTCTCAGAAACACCATTCCATTGTGGTGTTCCTGGAGGCGTGAGTTGTGAAACTATTCCACATTGTTTTAAGTACGTTATAAACTCATGACTCAAGTATTCGCCTCCACGATCAGATCGTAAGGCTTTAATACTCTTGTTTAATTGATTTTCTACTTCAGCCTTGAATTCCTTGAACTTTTCAAAGGATTCGGACTTATGTCTCATCAAATAGACATAACCGTATCTATTGTAATCATCAGTAAACGTGATAAAGTAAGAATAACCATTTCTTGTACAAGTACTCATAGGTCCGCATACATCAGTATGTACGAGTCCTAGTAAGTCACTTGCCCTTTCGACCTTTTTGGAGAAAGGCGCTTTGGTCATTTTTCCACGTAAACAAGATTCGCACGTGTTAATTGATTCAAGATCAAAATTTCCAAGAAGTCCATCTTTATGCAACTTCTCAATGCGTTTCTCGTTTATATGACCAAGGCGACAATGCCACATGTAAGTTGTGCTTTCATGAGACGCTTTGAGTCGTTTATTAGTTATGTTGAACACGGGTTTTTCCAATTGCAATATATACAGATCATTCATCATACAAGAGGATCCATAATATAACTTTCTTTTATATATTGAGCAACTATTGTTCTCTATTACAAAAGAGAACTCATTCGTCTCTAAACATGAGATCGAAATGATGTTCTTGGAAATGCTAGGAACAAAATAAACATTTTCTAGTTCCAATACAAGCCCGCTAGGCAAATACAACTCTATATTTCCAAAGGTTACGGCTACAACCTTTGCTCCGTTTCCAACTTGGAGTTGTACTTCCTTGTTACGTAATTTCCTCCTATTCTGTAGTGCCTGCACATTTGAACAAATATGAGCACATGATCCAGTATCTAATACCCAATCATTAATAGAGGTAGTAACGTTAATTTCAACAACAAATATACCTGAGGATGAAGCTTTGGAAACATTTCCAGACTTCACGTCCGCCAGATACTTCGGGCAGTTTCTTTTCCAATGACCCTTTACTTTGCAGTAAAAGCAGTCAGAGGCATCAGATACCTTTACCTTGGGAGGATTGGGTTTAGCAATCTTTTTCCCTTTGCCCTTGTACTTCGGGGCCACTTTCTTCGATGATTTCTTCACCTTTCTTTGACCAGCCCGGATCATGAGGACATATGTATTCTTTTTTATGTCATCATCTGCGATCCTCAACATCCCCTGCAACTCTTGCAGACTCTTCTCCATTCCCAGCATATGATAGTTCATTATGAAATTCGAAAAGCTGGGAGGGAGGGAATGAAGGATAACGTCCGTTGCAAAATCTAATTCCAACAGAGCGTTCATTTTCTGCAGCTGCTCAACATCGCTTGTCATACGAAGCATGTGAGAGCTGATAGAACCACCTTCATTTAACTTATGATTAAGTAGGGATGTGACCACTTTATATTTCTCCGCACGAGCCTGCTCTTGAAACATGTTCTTGAGCTGCTCGCACATTTCGTAGGTCTTAGTGTCCATGAATCGACTCTGCAATTCAGGAACCATAATTCCTACCAGGAGACTTTGTACATCAAGCTCATCATCTTTGTGCTTGTTGTACAAAGCGATCTGATCTGCTTCGCCTCCAGCAGGCCCAACAGGGATTGGTTTGTTCAGAACATAATCCTTTTTCTCGCGTCTTAGTACGATGGTGATGGCACGAAACCAATCAGTAAAATTTGATCCGTCCACCTTCAGAGTTTGTTTCTCGAGCAGGGAACGCAGTGAGAATGACGATTCTTTAGCCATATTTCTACAACGTTAAAAGTAAAGATTTAGCTTTGTTCATGTTATGTTCTATTTAAATAATAAAACTCCCATTGCAAATTTGTTCTATTCTCTTTTGCAGTAGGACCAAGATTCCTATTTTCACTAATATAAGAGTCAGCTGTTACGCATAACCCGGCTATTAGTTATTTTAGGTAAGCCATCTTGCTAATCACAACTCTTTGCGATTCTTGGTTTCGTTAAAACATCGTATGTTTTTAACGAAGACTTTGCCCCAAGCCCAAAATGTTTTTGGAAATCATTGGTAAGTAACCTCACTGTACTTGGTTCGTTATATCTTACATAACCATTGACCACCAAAGGTAAAAGGCGACGCCTACTGAGTAGAGAACCGTCAACCGATGAACAATAGTGTGAGAAGGATAGAGTAGGAAGGACATACTACTTAATTCGTGTGGGTTTGTTTTTATGTTTAATGGTGCAAGCTTCATTAAAAAGGTATGTCAGATAAACCACAAAGGGTGTCCACCTTCCGTTTATCTCTAACATCAAAACCTCTTTCATAAGCTTACGTTCGTTAAGCAGTCAGTTCTTTAAACTAATTGTAAGACACTCTTACGGATACGCGAAAAACCGTCTGCCAGATAGATCATTGTGAGTTCCTTCACAAATCTATCTTTGACATCACGCTCTTTCACGTTTCCTTGAAAGTGATAAATCTTATTTATACATTTCGTAATATCTCGGTAAATCTCAATTTACGTATATATTTGGTCCGGTATATCATTTATCAGTTTCTAATTCTTTATCTCGCAGCAATGCTCAGTTCTCATTTATACCGTTTAAAAGCACATAAACAATTTATATGATTTTGCAAACAGATATTCTTTCCAGTCCATAAAGCAATTAGTAATGTGACAAAGTCCACATTTGGGCCTGATGTCGTATTATGGAAAGGGGCTCCCAGGAAAGATCAGGGTCACCGGGGACCTTATTAGTTCTAATCTTTCCTAGACAGAACCTTCTTTCTCATCGTACGCGCAACAGCTCTTACTTTGAGTACTTTATTGCTTCATCACACTCCTCAATTTACTTTACTTATCCGAAGGTTTTCGAAATGCGAAAGAGTTACATTTTGCCATTTCAAACACATCCGAGTAATTTGGTAACGTGATAAAGTCTCCGTTTGGGCCAGCTAATCAGGACACGTAAAAGAGATCAGACGAAAGAGTCCTAAGACACCTCTCATGTCATAACCTTTATCTCTTACGAGTGGAGATTAACAGTTCTTACTGATGGTAGTTTTCATGGTGTTGTAATTATTGTGGGCACAAGTATTGCAAGACAACTCAAGTGGCACTGACTCACCGAGACATCACATCAAGAGAGGTTGCAAGAAAATGCCTCGGTCAAAGAGGCAGAAACCTGATGTTTTGCAAAAATTGATGCAGGCTGGCAATGCACAAGGTGAGCCAAGTCCTATGATTTTTTTTTGTCAATTTTATTAAGATTCAATGTTCAATTACTAATCATCAATTGTTATCAGGTGAGACAAAGTTTGCAGCTTGGGTTTTTGACCAAGACAGATGTAGGAAAAGTTTGACAAGAATGGTAATAACACATGAATATCCTTTTAACAGTGCAAATCACTTTTTCTTGAAAGTTTTTTAAGTGACTTGCAGTCTAGCTTTAAATTGGCATCAGAAACACAATTAGATCAAATTATATTAATATTTATGAAGAGGAGAAGTGTCAGTTTTATGGTATACTTGGTAAACTAGATTGCAAGTTTAGTTTCACTAGTGACTTGTGGACTTATAAGAGTAGAAACAGGGGATTCAACTCAAAAAGGAGGTAGCAGCTGATGGCTCCATCTTTCATCAAAGACGTGGGTGTCACATTCTCAATTTGATTGTGCAAGATGGATTGGGTGTGATGTCAGATGAAATATACAACATTAGAGAGACAATAAAATATATTAGACATTCACAACCTAGAATGGAGAAATTCAAACTAGTTGCATCTCAGATTAGTTCATTTATAGTTGATTTTAATATCATTTACTTAAATTATTTGATACTAACTTCAATTGTTGATGCTTTTACCTCAGGTTGCTGCTTCAAGTATGAAGTCAGACTGGAATATGCAGACACATTGGAATTCCACTTACTTAATGCTAGAGTTAGAATTGCAGTTACGTGAGACTATTAATCGATATGCTTCCATTGATGAAAGTTATACTATATGTCCCATCGAACAAGACTGGGCTTATGTTGATGCCATAGTTGCTCATTTGAAAGTATTTTATGTTGCCACAAATAAACTCAATGGCTCCAAATATCCAACACTAAATCTATTCTTTTCTGAGTTTTGTGAGGTATACCTTAATATTAAGAAAATGGGAGCTAGTCCATATCCCTTTGTTGTTCAAGTGAACATAGAAATGATTATCAAATGAGACAAGTACTGGATCACTAGAAACACACTTTGGTGTATTGCTTTGTATTCTTGATCCTAAGTGCAAGATGGCAGTGGTTGAGTACTATGTTGGTATGATGTATCATGATGATTGCTCAAACTTCATGACAAACTTGATTGCATGCATGGAGGTGCTGTTCAATGAATACTTGGAGGAACACTGCAAGACCAACCAAGCCTTCAGTTCCACTCAGAACATAAGGTACATTTTTTCAATGAATAATTGTGCTTCATATGTTTAAATTTTTCAATGAATTTGATGTCTGCTTGATTGATAGGGGAAGCTCTATGAGTGATACAAGGACTGGTTTGAAAGGCTTTTTATCTGTTAAGAAGGTCTCTGAGCCCACAAAATCAGAGCTAGAGCAGTATTTAGCTGAACCACTTGATGAAACTAACTTGGGTCATGACTTTGATATCTTGGTATGGTGGAAACTCAAATGTCCAAGGTACACTATTATGGTTAGGTTAACAAGAGACATTTTGGTTGTCACAATTTCTACAGTGGTATCAGAGCCCTATTAGAATCTCCTAATTGATGAGAGCATTGAAGCTCTGATTTGTGCCCAAGATTAATTGTGTGCTTCAGTTGTCGGTATGTGTTTTGTTTTGCTTTCTTACTGCACTGCCTTTATGCCATGTAATTAACTTGTGCACATCTGTTCTTTCTTGTGAATGTGAATGCAGAAAATGATGGAAAGTTTGGTGATGTTGTGTGGTCCACCGATGAAGTAACACCATATTTGTGGCAATTGAAGTTGACTTTTGTGCCAGTAATTGTGTCAGTCATCATTTTATGTCAGTTAGTGTGTTGCCTTGTTGCTTGGTTGTTAGTTGTTGTTTTTGTGGGTTAGTTTAAAAGCCTGAAGACTGTTAGTTAGTCTCTCGCAATAATTTTCAGTGATGATAGATGTGTTTAATTTTTGTTAGTCATTGGCTGAGTTTGATAATATCTGAAAAATAGCTGTGATACGGGTTAAAGGGTTATATATTTTGGATTTAGTTGATTTAGAGTAAGAAGTATGTTTTGGATGTAACTGACAAATGGCAATGTGTCAGTGTTATGTGGTTGTATGTGAATTTCAGGCATTTCAATCTTTTTCTGTATGTGATGATGTGAACATCAGATTTATGTAATCAACGTGTTAACAAGTTTTTTCTACGTGCACTTCTAATTTTTCATCGTTTGAGCTTCAAAATCAAACAATTAATTTTTTTGAATATTACAACTATTTGAACGTCTATTTAAACAAAACATTCAACGGATAAAATTTTGTTCTGTTATGAAGACCAAACGAAACACAAAGAAATATTTAAGAAATATTTCGTCTGTTAAACGAAATGATAAACAAAATATAAGGTTTCCTTTAACATTGTGAACGTTTGACACTCATATTTGCGAATATGGTGAGATGTGCAATAATATAACCAAAACGGTACCAATATATTTTGGGTTGTATACTCGTATCACACGAGAAGATATCTCTAATACAGAGCTAACCCAGTTGCTTCTTGCTCCTGGGAAACGATATGGCCCGGCCTCCATCCAACAGATTTTTAGCATTGAGACTTTAGATGTTGTGTAAATTTCTGATAATTTTGCCTAATTTTGGGTGAATTTTATTTTTCCTTCTTTCCTGGAGTTTTATCTCTTTCAATGTTGTCAGAATAGGATCAAATATTGACACGTAACCTTTGGAATAATAATACAATTTTAATTTTATCGTAAAATTGATGAGGGTATGTCGGGCAACTCCATTTAAGACATCTAATTAGGTATAGTTGTGAAGTAGTTTGGATTTCATTCTGTGATGGTTTTATTCTATGGTAGTTTATTGCCTTTGTAGTCTTAGATTTTGGTCTTATCTTTTGCTCGGTTATTGCATAACTGTTCTATATTTTGTAAAAAAATTAGGCTTTCGAGAAACAAATGAAAGCAAACAATCGAGTGGCTAAGTGGGTGTGATATCACTTATTGGTGTAATTTTAAATTAGATAGAGTCAAAATCTTTTAAACAATTGCAATTTATGTGTAACACTTAAGATATTTAAATAGTGCGGATATGAAAACTTACTTTCCATCTCTAATGGCCTCCCGTCTTTTGCCTCTCAAGCAAGTCTAGAAAATCGATGCAGATGGTTGAAAGAGAACTCTCCAGTTGTTCGCTAACAAGTCCTTCCAAGGAGATACGGGTGCACTTTTCTTTTCCTCTAACTCACGAATGAAACCGAGGTATTTGTCTTTAATGGAGAGAACAAAATAGAGCCTAAGTGCAGCGCATGCACACCTAACACACACGTATTTTTTGGAGACTCGGCATTTAAATACTAGTGCCAACGTATCTTAGAGAGATCCCGTAATTAATAACAAATATTACAAAAAATATTTGATGCTAATATTCTCTCCAAAACCTTTCCAAAATATGTGTACAACTGCTCAAAACGTGTACACAAGATATGATATGATTTACATAGCAAGTCAGAAAGAAATCGACCAAATCGAACAAAAAATCTGCCTCTCGGAACTAATCTTTGCGGCCCACAAGGATTTGCTCTATGACCTCTTTTGCTCGATGTGTTGATCCAAAATTAATTGAATTAATCCAAACAATATTCTTGACATTTACCTTAACACTATCGTTAGTTAAATTAAGTATAATTGGCCCATCAACGATTATAATTAATTCACTTCAATTTTATATGTATTCGTATTCAAAACTTGACGAAATACATATTATGTCATTCCTTAACTAATCACATTTATATGACATATCTTATATTACTCAACGTAATATTAGTAACAGTATTTGATATATTAATTATATAAAATATAATTCAAATTTTATTTATTAGATATGGCGTCTTAATTTCAACATGCATTTGTATGTCCCGAATTATGCGGATTTGTTCGAAAGCAAATATATAAATAAAAGAATAAATATTATGTTTTTGAAGAATCGATTCTTACCGCAGCTTAGAGTAGTGTCATAATCACAAAAAGAAGAAACTAAGAGCAGTGTCATGAATCACAAAAAAAAAAGAAACTAAGGTTGTGCTCCAGAGGAAGAGAATGGATGGGAAGGAAAGAGAAAGGAGAGAATGAGAGCTTTTTTACTTGCTCCCGAGTTAAATTTTAAGAAGTAAATGAATGGTAGAGGATGGAAATATATGAAAACTCTTCTATTCATTTTCTACAAAATTATTGCCTTCAAAATTTGAAGTGTAATAAAATTCACCTTCCACTCATTTTCATTCAATCCCATTCCTTTACATTAAAATTTGATAAAACTCGGAAGCACAACTCAAGAGCAGCGTCCTCTTGCTTTTGTGTAGGTAGGTTCGGTTTTGATTCAGGGCAGTTGCCTCGGGCCCCCAAAGCTTAAAGAGTCCATTCTCGTAAAGTTACTTTATAATGTAACAACTCTTGCTGCTCTAGAATATTTTCAATCGTCTGATCGCGCTCAGATCCGATCGCTTTATCAGCGCAAAAGTTAATCGTCCATTGCTCTCCAGTCTAGTCCAGTTCCGACTGTTCTATTCCCTTTTCGTAAAAATTAGTCTCGAATAGCAGACTATTCCAATTAAATTTTTTGCCAAACAACATTTCGTATGTCCGGAATAGTGCAAATATTAGCTAATCTAGTATTCCAACCCATAAGGGCAATACCGGAATAGCAATAGTAGAATAGCGATTATTATTTTTTATTATGTTGTGTTATAGTTAGTAATTAACTATATTTTATCATATTATATCATCATTATTATTATTTTTATTATTTCATAACATAACACATATTAATATTTAAATATTTTTTATTTTTATTATATTATCTTTATCTTTTTGTAATTATATTATTATATAAATTATTAATTTATAATATTTTATATTATTATAATTCTGAACATTATATTATATCATCATTATTATTTTAAGAAATAAGCATATAATTATTATTATTTTAATTTTACTATTTTATTTAAATTATTCTTATTATTACATTATTATTGTCTTTTTATTATATTATATTATATTATTATCAAAATTAATATAATTATCATTATTATTTGATTATGTTGTATTATATTTTTAATTAATAATATTTTAGTATATTATATATAATAATATTATATATAATAATATTATATATAATAATATTATATATAATAATATTATAATATTATATTTATTATTAAAATAATATTAATAATTACTATTAAATATTATTGTTTTAAAATAATGCAAATTATTATATTATTGTTATTATTATCATTATTGTGTGATTATGATGTATTATGTTTGTAATTAATAATATTTTAGTATATTAGATACTTATTATTAATATTATTATATGAGCATGCCTAAAATAATATGCATAGTACACTCCATTTTGTACTATGCATATAGATATAGGTCATTAAATTGAGATTTAAGTTGCTTAATAAATTCTTCATATGAAAATATTGTAGGAAATCAAATTTCGTGATTTTTAGAGCTTTCTAGCTATTTTTTAAAAACAGTCCAGATTTAATACTACAAAAGTGCCATTTCTGGACTGTTTTTAAAAAATAGGAAGAAAGCTCTAAAAATCACGAAATTTTATTTCCTACAAGATTTTGATATGAAGAATTTATTGAGCAACTTAAATATCAGTTTAATGACCAAATTAAATACAAATGAGCGCATAGTACGTTATGTGGTGTACTATGCATATTATTTTAGCCATGCTCTTATTATATTATCCTTATCATTAATTACTATTAATTTTTATTATTATTTTAAAATAATGCATATTATATAGTTTTATATTATTGTTATTATTATTACTATAATTAGCATTATTATTTGATTATGTTGTATTATATTTAATAATTAATAATATTTTATTGTACTATTTACTTAATTAGTATTATTAAGTTGTTAATATTATTATATTATATTGTATCTTTACTTTATTAGTATTTTATTATTTTAAAATACTAATAAAATTATAATTATTATTTTTTCATATATTATAATTATAACTATTGTGTTACTAGTTATTAGTTATTGTAGTTATTATTATCATCAATTTTATTATTTTTATTTATTCTGAAATATAATGCTTATTATTGTCAATTTATTATATTATTTAGTTTATTATTGTTATCATTACTATATTATATCATAATTATTATTAGTATCATAATTATCAATAATTTTATTATTTCAATTAATACTTGCCAAACAATAATTTTGTTCTTCGAAATAATTAAAAATATCACTCTTCAAAATCACACTATTCTAATAGTATTCTAATTCCAAAGCTATTTTTTGCTAAACGGACCATGGTGAGAAGAAAACTCGCTCACGATCCCTGTCCTGACTGAACCATTCAAGAGATTGGCCGAATAACTCCGATCGCCGCCCCCCTCTGATGCTTTCCACGCACAGACCTCTCTCCCGCTTCTCCTTTCTCTCTCAACCTACAAGACGACCAAACCCTAGTTTCTTAAGAGGAGCTCGCGTCGTCAGGAAAAGTAACTTTCTAATTCTTCCTCTCCCTTCGGATTTAGATCATTAAAAGCAATACGTTTGTTGTCTTTGCTGCCATTTTTCTTCTTATTCTAATGATCATTGGGAGACTATTTTTCTTCTTATTCTAATTCTATTGACTTTTCAGGTTTAGAGCTTATCATCTACACAGGAAAGTCTATTGGTTCAGTTTCTGGTTTGAGACTATTTTGTACCACCCAATGATCATTGGGTGGTACAAAAAACAATATATGATCGAAGGGTAAAACTGGAACTTGCAAATATAATATATAATTGTTTCCAAATCAACTATGATGTATGCTTTTGATATCTTATGATATCTTATTCATTGACGACTTCGCCTCTCTCACTTTGATTCAGCGCTACTTCGAGATTTCTCTACAGGTGGATCGAGCAGTAGGAGGCTTGGAGATGCACCAAGGGGAGACCTCATCTGCTTCTTCCCCTCTTCTCCTCTCCAAACCATGCTCTCTCCTTGATGAGATACGGAGACAGTTGTACCTGGCTGGGCCGCTGGTCCTAGTGAGCTTGCTTCAGTACTGCATCCAGGTACTTTTTTCAGATTTAGTAGGCCTGACACAGGTCGTTTCTGATTCGGTGCTGATCAATTTACAAGCACCTCTAGGCCCTAGCTGTTAGTCCCAGCCCGATTTAGGTACCAAAATTTTAGCTGTGATTCCAGTTTTTCCCATCTTTGCAATTACCTCCAACTATGTTAAGAAATTCACTGCAATAAGATTAATCAAGGGGCGGATGGAGCATACCTCTCGGGGGGGCAAGTGCCCCACCCCCCCCCCCCCCCGGAAAAAAAATTGCAAAATAACTTTGTGTATTTGTACGATTTGTCAATTTTTTTGCAAAATAATCATGTATATTTCAAAATCTGTGTAATTTTGCCCCCACCCTGGAAAAAAAATATAAATCTTCCTCCTGACGGGAATCCTGGATCCGCCCCTGAGATTACTAACATAAGAACATTTCCTTTTAAACTTGTGGTTGCAGCAATTCTGCCTGTACTAATGCACCGTTTCTTTTCCCAATGTTAAATTCAAGCTGAATTCTTCTGAGAGCGCATTTAGCCACAAAATAATAATGGAAGTATTGAAGAGATACTGGAATAGGAAGAGTTGAAATCCAATACTCAAATTGTTTATGTCTTAAGTATTGATCAATGTCCCGGTATACTTGTGTAGTATTAGTATCAGTATCAAATTTAAAATAAAGTCTGGTTTAGGCCTGGTAATAAAATATATGGTTTTGATGTAAAAACCTATAGGTGATCTCACTTATGTTTGCTGGACATCTTGGTGAGTTGTCGCTCTCTGGTGCCTCTGTTGCCACCTCCTTTTGTAATGTCACCGGGTTCAGTGTGTTGGTATGTTACAAAATTTTATACTTTTTTGTCTGCTTTATGGAATGTGTTGAAGCAATTTCAGAATGGTACTGAGATTTGTATTTTGTTAAAGTGCCTGCAAAACTGAGATTATTTTCTTTTTTTTGTCCATTTTGAATTTTCTTATATACTCTGTAAACATTCTTAATTTTTCCTTATTTTTGGTCAAAGTACTAACAAGGCAAACCCAAAAGAATTGTCCTGTCAGTACAGTACTAAATAAGGCTGCCAAGTATAGCATCACCTGTGGAGATTGGAACTCTTGCCTACCCAAGTTTTCAGTCAAAAGTAAATAAATATGATCTCTACCCATATTCTTTCTTTTTGACAAGCTAGGGATGGGGACTGCACTTGACACCTTCTGTGGTCAGGCATACGGTGCAAAACAATACCACTTACTCGGAATCTACCTCCAAAAAGCAGTGTTTGTGCTCCTCCTAACGAGCATCCCTTTGGCAATTATATGGGCTTTTACAGGTGAAATCCTCGCACTTCTAGGCCAAAATCCTGAGATATCGGCTGAGGCTGGGATATATGCCCGTTGGTTGATACCAAGCCTCTTCGCCTATGGGTTTCTCCAATGCCATGTGAGGTTTCTTCAGTGCCAAAACGTAGTTCTTCCCATGGTCTTTTGCTCTGGTATTACTGTGCTTGTACACGTCCCATTGTGTTGGGTTCTGGTAGCAAAAGCTGGACTTGGAAATAGAGGCGCTGCACTGGCTACATCAGTTTCGTACTGGGTCAATGTGTTGTTGTTGGGTTTGTATGTGAATTTTTCGATGGCATGTAGGAGGACTAGGACCAAGTTGAGCAAAGAGGTTGTAACAGATTTGGTTGAATTTGTAAGGCTTGCTATTCCTTCAGCCTTCATGATTTGGTGAGTATTGTATATCTATGCTTTTGCACTCTTCGGGCTTCGATGCATCTTAAAACGAAAAAATGAATACACAATGATAGTCTCTGTTTCAATCTTGTTCCAGTACATGAACCATCATATGCCAACCCAAATTTCAGTTGGTATCAATTAAAATTTAACATTAAATTTGAATGTTATTTCTTGTTCATTTCCTTTCTACTTAATTGAGTCACCTAATATATTATAGATATTTCAGCATGAGTATATGATGTGTTGTTGAGACCAGAAATACTATTGATCTTGAGAAAAAAAAACAAATGAACAAGCATAGCTAAATCTAGTAATGTACTGGTGAGATTTCATGACCTTTCAGCAGAAATGGTTTCCTTGCATGCCTACTCCCGTAATACTTGTTGTACCAATGAAAATCCTTTCTTGGGGAGTTGTAGTAAAAGCCAGCTGGTTCTGTGATCTTCTAGTTCAAGGTTTCCTAATTTTTCTCCTTTATATATATTTGCTATCACAGTTTGTGTTAAAAACTTGATGAACTCTTTATAGCAACAAAAATGCAGCTTGGAGTATTGGGCCTTTGAGATGGTGGTCCTCCTATCTGGTTTTCTTCCCAATCCAAAACTAGAGACTTCAGTTCTTTCTATCACGTAAGGAAAGAAATAAACCAGCATTTGTCTATTTTTTTGTCATCGAGAATAACTTTTGTTCATTTGTTACTAGTTACACATGTTGCTTTTGATTTTGTATATGAATAATTTTAGATATGTCCTTGTAGACAATAGTTATGTGTAACCTCAAATTAGAAATATGTCATGGCCCCATTTGAATTGAACAGTTCACAAGGAAAGCCTCCACATAGTTTTTTGAAGTAAACCAAATTTACTTCTCTTTTTTCTACTTTGTTTATTGCACTGAACATGTAAATGGGAAAGGAAGAGTGAAGAGGATTACATTCTTACATGTATATATGAAATGATTATTTTCTATTTCATTTGGAACTGTCCGTCCCATATATTACATTAAAAATTTAATAATGCATGATTTTTTCTTTTTCTTTTTACCTTCACTACTAATGTCGCTACAATTTTAACAATGCATCTTATGGCAGCCTTAACACCATGTGGATGGTCTATATGATTCCTACTGGTCTGAGCAGTGCGATTAGGTTTGTAAAAGAACTGTCAAGCAAATAAATTGTATTTATTTAAAGAGTTGTCAAGCAAATGAATTGTTTGTACTGATATCAATTCTTTCTTTCTTTCATGCAATTATGTTTTTCTTTTCTCGACAGTATCAGGGTTTCAAATGAATTGGGCTCTGGCAATCCCCAAAGGGCACAACTGTCAGTTTTCGCTGCCTTCATCATATGCCTCACAGAAGGTGTGATTGTGGCTATCATCACCATTTTGGTGCGTGATATTTGGGGCTATCTTTATAGCAATGAGACAAAAGTCGTGAGATATGTGTCTGTTATGATGCCGATTTTGGCCACTTCTGACTTTATGGATGGCATCCAGTGCACTCTTTCAGGTTCGAAAATTACACAAATTGGTACAATCGAACCCAGGTTGATGATCGATCTAGTATTGTTGGGGTCTGGTTCCTGTTGGATTATTCATGAACAATTAACCCTTATGTAGGCTGATAATAAATCTAGTATTGTTAGAGCCTGGTTCCTGTTGAACCATAGTGACATTGTTACTATTTATATAGGTATTGTGCTTGGGTAGTGCATTTTGTATAACTTATTAAATGTCAACCTAATCGGATTTTTTTGTTAAATGCCTAGCACAAATGATGTTGGACCTCGCCTCTCTACGGAGAGATGTAGGTTCGAATCCTGCAAGAGGCATTTGAAAAGTAATAAATGTCTGGGGTAGCAGGTCCCTTTGTATCTAAAAATATTCTGATTGTTATTTCAGACTAAATATTAAGTCGGTGACATAATGAACCAGCCTTATTTCAGATTATGTACTATGTGAGTCAGGTAATGAACCAGCCTAACACCGGCACAAGAAAAAAACATCCTCATAATCTAATTGATCAGCCTAGATCTGGTCAGACATTCAAGGGTGTCATAATAAAAATTGTTTACCTACAAACCATAAGTGCATGCCTTTTAAGCTTAAAAACACAAACATGAGCGAAGTGGCATTGAAACCTGACTAATACAGCATTGGTACACCTGAAGCAATCACTTGATTCTTATGAGCCTATACATTTTTGTTATGAAGGGGTGGCGAGAGGGTGCGGTTGGCAAAATCTATGTTCAATAATAAATCTTGGAGCCTATTACCTTGTTGGCATCCCTTCTGCTGTCTTCTTTGCATTTTTCTTGCATTTTCGTGGTCAGGTAGGAAAATAAATATTTAATTCACACCAGTAGCAATTTTCCATATTTCCTATCCACAACTATACTGTTCAAGACACTACCTAGCCTCAATGTCTAAATTGTTAACCTCTTGCAATTACAAATTGGAAAAAAAAAAAAAAAGAGGGAGGGAGACCATTGCTCTGACCAAGTCCTGAAAAGAAAAGAACTAAATAAAATCCATGTTCTTTTTGGTTGGCAGGGTCTGTGGATAGGAATAATTTGTGCCATGATCTTTCAGCTAGTCATACTAATTTGGATTATTGTACGCACCGACTGGCATCATGAAACTATTGTTTCTCAAAAGAGGGTCCAGAATTCTCAAGGCAACAGTGAATCCACATGACAGGATGTTCTTAAGCTCATTTGTTTATTTTGATTATAGCTATTCATCATATCATACTTCTAAGATTCCTCCCGACTTCCCACCTCATTTCACTTGCCACCTATCACTTGCTACCTATGATGGCTCAAACAGTTTTTTTTTGTGAGCACCACATTACAGTTGGTAAATGAAATGTGGGGGGGGGGAATCGAGATACAATGTATCAGCATCCTACTTGTAAGTATGAGTGCATTATTTTATAAAAAAACTTTTCTTTCATTTGTTTGCAGACCTATTATTGAAAGATAATTGAGTGTATTTTGTTTATACTAGTGTTGAATTTGCACCACCTAGTGTGTATGTTACTTCATCTTGTTACTTTCTTTGATGAAATGATAGAAATATGAGGAGAAAAGAAGACAAAAATCATATTCTGCTAAAACAAACTTGTATTGGGTTTCTAATTTTATAAGTACTGGTCTCTTGCGAAGTATTAATTTATTTCTGTGTTGTTTCGAAATATTTTAAATTTTATGCTGCATTGGTATAGCATTGCATCTAACTGGGAAATTGATGGCATGATAATGAACTTCTCAATATGCAGTACTTATTCTTTAAATAAAAGCAACGCCAGTACCACATCCAAAAGCAGCATCAGATTTCGTCTAGCAGAATCTATTAGGCTCCCAATAACGGTCAAAACCGAAACGAGCTCCGTATTACCTAAGATAGTAGATTGGAGGATAAGAGTGCTTTAGTCAGAAACTCAAATTCAATAAAAAATGGGGGTATATAGCAAAAAAGTTGCAACCAGAAGATAGTGAACTAGACCTATTTAATTTACAAATGTACCCAAGAAAGTAACAAAAAGAAGAATCTATAAGTTATTGCCTAAGGAAATTCATTGCTTTTTCCGGTACATAGCGGTGCAACCGGATCAGTTATTTATTCAATTATTCGGTTTCGAACTCATATTTTAACGGATATCAAATATTCAGATTTGGATATTTTTAGATATGGATATATATAGAGTAATAATATCGTGCTACGCAAAATATATATAAAGTAATAATATCGTGCTACTCAAAAAAATGTTTTACTTCGGCATAAAAAAATTACACACCGACAACTTAAATAGATGATCTAAGTTGCTCAACACAATCTAGACATCATAATCTCCTAGAAAACAAATTTGAGATTTTGTTAGCTTCGTAACTACGGTTTTAGATTTTTTGAAGATTGGCACAGTTAAATATTAAAAAATAGCAAAAAAAAAAAAATGTGAAATTCAATCACCAAGTAGATTTCAATATGTAGATCATGTTCAACGGTTCGAATCGATCGTTGGAATTTTTAAATTGGAGATACGATGTGGAGCATTAGGGGTTTGGTGCTCCATGGAGCACCCTAGCCTATATATATATATATATATATATATATATATAGGAGAAATTCGTTGTCGCCAAACTTCCTACTGCTCCATGGTAGCAAATGTAAATGACCGATCCAGACAGTTGAAAACATTCTCCATATTAATATAGACTTGGAAACCAAATTTTACATTTTTTTTACTATTTTATCGGATGGATTGAAAATTTATTTATCTAACGATTTACAAACATACAATTTTCAATCATTCCGATAAAATAGTAAAAAAATTTCAAAAAATATAAAATTTGGTCTCCAAGTCTACATTAGTATGGATAATGGTTTCAACAGTCCGAATCGACCATTTACACTTGATATGATGGAGTGGTTGCAAGCGGTTACGGTCCTTACGGATCCCTCCTCATATATATATATTGAGCAACTTAAATTTAAATTTTGACCACAAAAAATTGGCTAATGTGAAACTTTTGCACTTGAGCCGAAATGCAAACGTTTTCACATTAGCCATAATCTCTCTATATATATATATCCGATCTAGTCGCAGCCTTAACTCCTATGTGTAGAATTGGAGACTGAGCCATAATTTTAACTGATGGAGGAATAACTAAAAAAATATAATGATAACCAATTATATGATTTTTTTTAACCACTCCAAGCCCGTAAACATAACAAATTATATGATGGAGTGGGTTTTTTTCGGATCATTATTATTTATGGAACTATTTCAATATTACATTCACATAATTTTTTTTAGATTCAATATTTAACTTTAGACATAAGTCTTTGCTGTTTTGTTAAATAGTATAACATATAACTTGTTAACTTGTTTGTTGGTTGGCCGTTTCCTACTATTTTCAACTATTAAGTAATTCATCACAATTTTGAAATTGTGACAATTCCTGTAACGTCAAAAAAAAAAAAAATTTAAAGGATTGAAAAGGTTGTAAGCATTTATTGAATTGTAAGCCCACGTTGACCCAACTCTGACCTAAAAATACAAGGCCTTTTTAAATTGACGGGTCTTCTTTATTTTGGTGGAAATAATTTGAGTTATTATGAGGGACCAAGCACTAAAAATCTGACATAATATGAAGAAAAGAGAGGTCACCGAAATTTTGGGGCGTCACGCGCCCTCCTCCTCCCCTCCGAACCGCATTCTCTGTAATATTATACAAAAAATTTACGGGATCTAAATAGTAATGCTAATGGATGAATTTCAGTTCATATTCAGTTCAATTCGTTGATGAAAAGTTAAAATTTATGATCAAATCAAGTCCACAAGTATCTATTAATATCTAGTTCAATAATTCATGTTCAGTTAATCTTATAATTAAATAATGTCCACTATTTGTCCATAAGCTAATTATGCGGACATGATTCTGAACACCACAGTGCACAATTGTCTTTAAATTGAAGCTCTTTTATCACTGTATTGAATAACTTAGATTTTTTTAAGCGAATAACTTAGTTTTCTCTATGTGAAAAAGAGAGTTAGAACTTGATTGATTTATTAGAATATTTGAACATATTTTCATTTAATCTCACATTGAGACCGCAATTAGTTCACAATTAGTTCATAATTTGTTCGCAATTAGTTCAGTTCAGTTTTAGTAATTGAACTTGAACTAAGACCAAGAAATAATCCAGTCCACAAATGTCCAATAGTGTCCAATTCATTTTGTCCATGAACCGTCATGTTCATTAACAACCCTAGATCTAAACCATTCATTATCTTTTGAAATTTGAGTATACGAATCTCAAAACTTAACGAATGATCTCGATTCACGTGTAGTAATTGTATTACTATAGAGGCTCTCGATTCCTCCCAAAGTCTTGGAGTATGCTGGCCACAGAAGCAAAAACAAGAAGCAAAGAAGGATTATAGTTTCAACAAGCACGTGTAAAATGGAAACAAGCCTAATAACACAATAGAAATCGAGCACATAAAATAAATAGAGACTGGATTTTTCTCTATAAATTACCTGAAAAGGGATAAAAATAATAAATTATTAAACTAATAAAAAAAGAGTGTAATTAATTGATCCAATGATTTATAATCAAATGCATGAGTCAAATACTTGAGTGTTGTACCTGATCCTAATCCTTAATATACATATTTTTAGCGCTGTCAAACGCACGAAATGATCACGCAAATATCATATTCGTCTTACGTTGCATTTAATAAACATAAGAATTTTTTCTTGCGTTCACGTTTGCGTTTAATTAAACGTAAGAAAAGTTAAAAACGTTTGATCTTTTTGAACGTTTAACGTGCTACTCAGAAAATTACAAAAATTTCATCCCATGAAACTTACGAATTTTAAAAACATTAAGGACATGTCAAAAAAGTTATATGCATTCTTAAAATAGACTAAGAAGAATTTATTATATGATGAGATTATGCACAGATTTCTTCATAAAATTCATGTCCTACCTATTTTATATACCACATATTTTAAAACTATAAAATTTCGTAAAATTTGGCCACTTTTGCAAGAACAAATGGTTGTGATTGAATTTAGATCATAAACTAATACTTTTATGTTGTATTCAATCAAAGAGAGAATAGATTCTCTCATATACATGTGAATGCAAAAGTTATTTCTAGTCATCTTCATCTGCAAAAGCATTTAAATCTTATAGAATATTCTTATTTCTACTCTACACTTCACATTATTTCAAACTCGTAGAATTCTAAACGTAAGACGAAATAAATCGAAAGTGAACATTTGCATTTAAGTTGCGTTAAAATTTAACGTTGCGTCATAACGAAACAAAATGCAAAACGTTCAGAACACAATTCGTTAACAGCCCTACATATGTTGAATAAAGACTAAACCCTAAATCCTAAACCGTTGATACTCATCAATAGTTGTACAATCAAATTGATTTTGCATCAATAATAGTGAAATCAAATTAATTTTGATCCACAGCAGAATTTGCTTTCATGAAATTATTATGAGTTGCTTAATTCTTTCACCTCTCTTTTTGTTTTGATTTTTTATCTTTTTTTTGTTGAAGGACCGATTATAATATCGTCCGACTGATGCTTCGAGAGGGTGACGGGTTGTTTCTGATTACTTCAAGTACTATTTTGCTCTCATATCAAGTACTAATTTGAAACCAGAACACAATTCACTTGCCATAAGGTAGCAAATCCAAATCCTAATTTACCACTTTACGTGCTAAGAAATGTTAAAGAACTTTTAAGATTCTGCAATCTAAGCTAAAATCCAACATAAGCTCTACAATCATGGATATAACCAATCTTAAATGACAACACACAACAAAGCAATTCACTAACCTCACTACAACGAAGATAACAGTTAACGATCAGCATCATAAATCTAGACAATTTCACACCACCACTCAGCTCCCATTATCATTTTTACATCCACAGCACAAACAACTACACCATCAGAACCATGCAGTTACCTCTAAAGATTCAAAAAACCGAGAGTTGTACCTCAATCTATAAGAAGCCAGACAATGTCTCTTGGGGCTTGCTAGACAATTGGCTAACCTTCCCATTGGCACGGGAAGGGCAGTGTGAGGTTACAGCATCTCTACTTCCAGTGTGAGTGCTGTTGGATGCATTTCCATGTTCCTTTTCTTGACTAATGGTTAGTGCCTCTGACCAACCAGCAGGGAACAAATATACTAATCCTAAAGAAGCGCTGCCACAGCCACCAGGTTGTTTAGATGGGCACTTGAGGTCGCACTCATGGAAAATAGAAGTGGACTTGCATGAACTGGACTTGCAGTTTATTAAGTCACTTGCCTTCAGTTTTTCGGCTGTCTCTTCTTTCCGTAGCTTTTGGCAACAATTGATACATAGTTTGTAGGAGCAGTTCAAGCAGGTCCTCAAGAAATCCAGAATCAAGTCTCCACAGTTATTGCTGCTTCATACAAATCATCAAGCCCAAGTTAAAGATAGACAGTGATTATGGTGAAGGAAAAGGTTCAAGAGTGTAAATTGACGGTTAATGATGTTGTTAGGAATATTCCACCTTGTAGTCCAAAGTTGGCAAGACTAATTAATGTTAGGACACAGTTTGAACAAAACATAAAGCTTTTACATTTTTTTGTTATTATTGGTAAATAACAAAGCATCATTTTTTTACATGTAATTTAAAATAATCATATCAACTAAGAGCCAAAGATTTACCAGCCAAGGTCTTCGTCACGGCCCTTTTCTAGCATCTGAACGTTAACGGTTGACACTCTTTTCCCTGATTTAAGAAGCAGTATAAATAAGAAAAAAAATGTGTGGATTATTTATATGCTAGGATAAATTACAGGAATGACCATGATGTAGATGTTAGGTCACCTTGCTTCTTTGCTTCTATTTCCAATTCATCAAGCTGGTCAACATTAAACTTATTTATAGCAGGTAACAGCTGGGAAAATGGAGAAGTTGCATATTTATTTTGAACATCCTTTGGCTGCCCATTCACATCTTCCTTCTATTATCATTTCATAAACAAAACAAAATATAAGCAAGTGTGCATATGTAAAGACAGGACAGCATGACATAGGCACTCGAGTTCTTACAACCTGGTTCTGGCCTTACAATGTAGTATACTTCATAATTCAAATTCTAGATTTTCTAAGTGTAAAAATCCCCACAATTTGCAACAAATCAACATGGAGCTCAGCAGTCAGCATTAGCTCAGCTTGACTTACTAATAACAATATAACAAATCAACATGTCCTCATCATTCTCTTAAATTACGTAGTGATTTATCAAGTCGTCATTTTAGGAAGTATTTCAATAAAGTTCTAGTTCTTTTCTACGGGGTAGTTATGCCATTACATTTTTGTAGTATCATGCACGTATCTTTTCAAAAATACCATTACTGCAGGACATTAATGAATTTTTTATTTCCATTGGTGTTTCTTCGAAGATTTTTGAAAGAAATCTAGAAGAAGTCACACCTGAGCTGCATCATCAGCACTCGTATTTTGTTCTCTGCATGTATTGCAAGTACAACAACCCCGACATGCAGGGCATGAAGATTTGATTTCTGCTTTTGACATACCATAATACCTGTTTTTAACATAACCATTAGATAATAATAGGAGAAAAATAAAACTGCCTTTTGTTAAAAAATTGATAAAATATTGTGAACTGACCATTTCTTTATGCACTTGGAGCAGAAGTAGCGGCTTCTACAAGCCAAGCACCTGATGATCAACCCTGTCTTGCTCTCCCCACACCGGTGGCATGTCTTCTTCGTGTCTTTCTTAATCCCTTTGCCACCTAGTGGCAACGCCTACCAATCCGAAAGGAAGAAACATTTTTAACCTTTAGATTTGATATTAAGCAACAAAAAGTTTTCTTGGTCTCTTAGTGTCTCTCAACATCACTTTACAACAACAACAAAGTCTTTATTCCCAAATGGGGTAGGCTAGAAATTAAACCCAATCTGAAATGAAAATCAATATAATAAATAGTAAAATAATAGTAAAAAAGAAGTATAAAAATGATAATAATAATGCTATTAGACAATACAGGATATGTCACAGATGTGTCACAGAAGATCTTTACATTAGTGTATTAATTATGTAACAGACTAGGCAGTTAGGATTAGATTATATATAGAGCGGAATCACAGCGTTGTAATCATCCAAGATTAATGAAACATATTCAATTATCTTGCCTCTTCTGAGCCTCTGTGTATTCTGTCGACTATACTCTGAAAGCTTACAAATGCTAATAATAATAATAATAATAATAATACATTATTCTACCAATCATAAGTTTAGAATTTAGACTAGTATTCTACGTCGTTAATCCTGAACTAAAGTCGTACAATTATAACACTACTTCTAAAATTTAGTTTGTCACGGTTCTGGTTTGGAATCGCTAACTTCCATGCACTCATATCTGACGCCAACTCTTTGAAGACATTTCATGCTTTTGAGGTTCTTTTTACAGCTACAGCCTTCAGCCCATGTCAATTTCGGTCGATCCCTACCTCTTCTCGTGTTTTCAACGCGGCCTAAAACTCCACTACGTACCGGTGCATCTGAAGGCCTCCGTTGGATATGCCCATACCATCTCAAACATCACTTTAAATAACAATTTAAGAGCATAGAAAAGGATAGATAGTTTATGCAAGTTAAATGTATAAAGGTAATTAAATGTACTGGTGTAGCCACCTATTGTATTTCCCATTCCTCTATAAATATAACCGGCATAAAGGTGTAGCAACCTGCATCAACCCTTTCAACATGAAACGATCTCAGGTAAAGGTAAATATATGACAATCATAATCATGATAACAGTTAGTGTGGTACTAAAACCGTCTTGTAGAATAGTACCGATCAAAGATTCTAACCTTGACAGGTCCGACAGGCTCAGGAGGGCAGTTCTTGGACCGAATAGGACGCACCATCAGTGGTGCAGGATCAACACCCACCTTCTTATCTCCAGCTGAACCCCTCACTGCTGTAGCACTGCCAACTAAGGGAGAAATTGTCATTAACCCTTTAGGAAGCAGCATTGTTTCCTCCTGATCTTTTGCTGGTGAGGCATAAGTAACCACCTGCTGCTGCTTGTCAGCAAGCCGCTTGACAGCTGCAGCTACAGCTGCTGCCGACAACTTTTTCCTCCCTTGAGCCCCTCCTAATGCATTTTTCTTCATTCTCAAATCTTTGAGGAGTTTCACCTGGAGTTCAGAAGTATATAATTATTTGGTTCAGAAAAAGTATGCATTGAATACATAATGGATATTTGACTCTTCAATTGCTCTGAAGTGCTGCAAGAAAACACCAGTACCAAGAGTACCACGTATTAAGTAATGTTTAAAAAAACTATTTGAACAATCTACATTTGTTTCCATGCATTCAACACAAGTTAAATTGGAGCATTTGTTCCCATGCCTACAATGACGTTGCAGTCTAGACTAATATATAGAACACTGCCATTAAACATAATTATTATACTATACCAATAAATCCAGAGTTATAGTACCTGTACAAACAAAAAAAAAAGAGCATCTGCAAAATTATGATAAAAGCCACGTTCAAAATACCCTCTTGTAGTGGTGTTCGCAATAGCCCACACCAGGGGAGGCTTTAGCCTTGCATTGCCAGCCTCTTCCATCGGACCTCTTGCACCTCTCTGAATCAACCGGCACTGGAGTTGGTGTCTCAGTCTGACTTGGTTTTGTTCCTCGCCTCCTCCTTCCCTCAGTACCTTCACTTTGCATTTCCTCTGGCTCTTTCTTGTTTGTTCCCTTTGAGTTCACCAGAGCTAGCACAATAGGCATCACTTTAGTATTTCCAATGACAGTTTCTTCTGAAGAGTTGTTATAGATTGGGTCAACAGAATCTCCAAATGTTGCTTCATTGGAGATGGTAACAGTTTATCCATATTTTGGGTCGGCGAAAGAGTTTAGCTCATTTTTTTAGCAGTACATAGCCCCGACATCTTTATCCTAGGTTAATAGCTTCAAAAGAACTTACTTTTTCCATGTAAAATATTTTCAGTCTTCTAATTACCACTTGTTTCAAAGTATCACTCAAATTTAACATTTTTCTAACAAATCTCCCAAGCCTATACCCTTTGATCTGCAAGAATTTACTCAAAATCTCACCAATTACAAAATAAACAACTACCTGATGGCGGTGAAGTCGGTGGATCAGGGTTTCTTCTTCGACGCTGATTCGACTTCTGATCGTCCTTACGCTCAGATTGCGGAGGCGTCTCCACGGCGCCTCCCTCGTCTGACGGAGAAGCTGGTCGCTTAGAGCTTCTAATCCGGAGCTTCCACGGCTTCTTTTCGTCGGCGCTAGTAGGAGGAGTCGCCGAAGGAGGATTCGAGCTAGGACCGGGGCTGGGTGAGGAGGAGTTAGGGCTTTTGTAACTGCGGCGGTGGTGGTAAACGCAGAGAGAGAAACCGGGGAGGGAAGGCTGGGGGCAGCGCCAGTCCCTGCCGTCGGAACGGCGACAACGGAGGTCGTCAGGCGGCGGCGGTTCGTCGGTGAATCGGCGACGGCCCATAGTAGATCGCCGGAGGAGAGATCGAGGGAGAGGGGAGGAGGGTTTGGGGAAACACAGTAGGTTAAAGTGGAAATGAGCTGTCACCTATCCGAGATACTTCTTTCCTTCGTTTTTCTTTCATCGATTCGTTGTACACAGAGGCACCAAGTTCGAACTCTGGTAAACCGTACTATAGTGTCACTGACAGGTGGGGGCAAACCTATCTTTCTCGCGATGGAGTTAGTGTGTGGGGTCCACGCCGCGAGGATTCTGTTGGTTCTGATTTGATCTGAGTAAGTCTTTGGACACGAATGAACTTTACGAATGTTTACGGACGTCCAACGTGGCGCTATTTTTTCAATAGATAAATACCGCGTCTATAAAAGCAAAACTGGGGGCAGTTGTGGTCTATAGTCTATAGTCTATACTATACTATACGATCGGACACTCGATGAGTTAAAACGACCAAAAGAGTTGCTACTTCATCCGGTCTGAATCGGAACCGATTCGATTTTAGTTAAACTGAATATGATAAAATAATTTTGAGGCTATGTTACACAAAACATTAAACGTGCGGTACTTCGTCTCTGTGTACATATTTCAAAATACAAATGTCTAATTCAAATCATTGAATTTCATCTTCATATTAAAATTTTGAAGACCGACTTTTATAACTTTATATTTCTTTTATTATTTTCTAAAGATAGTCAAAAGTTGGTTAATATAACGATTTTTGAATCATTTGATATGAACTATTTTTCACCTCTCTAAAAATAGTAAATTTTTTTAAAAAAATGTAAAATTTGATCTTTAAGGAGATTTTAATATGAAAATCAAATTCGACAGTTTAGATCGAATGTTTGCACTTTGAAATTTGATATACGGAGGCGAAATACCGTATGTTTGGTGCTTTGTGAAGTATCGTACTTTAATCCTTATGCTTATGCACACTCTCAGTCAAACTTTTTCAGCATCCTTCAATCTAATTAGTAATTAACTACTTGTAGTTCTTTTTTAGATTTTTGATGTGCTTTCTTTAGATCTCCTTTGTTTTTCTGTCATACGATTTGAATTTATGGGAGAGTTTATCATCATAAAGTCAAAAACTTGTCAGAGCACTCATTATGATAGCGCTTTCAGTTTATAGAATAAAAACTGCAATTGATTTTGTAGTCGAATGAAGTTGCAATATTTTAGTTCTTAGTTTATGTTTCTGTTTTTTTTTTTTTTTTTTTGCTGTTTATGATTGTTTACCCTTGTTCAGTGATGAAGAGGCGTCAGTTTATTTGTTCAAGATTTCATAGAATCTACTTATTTTATATAATTTCATATCATTTTTTGTTCAAATTTTCTTATTTCATATACTGTTAAGTGAATATTAAAGCGTCAGGCTTTTTGTTTTTTGTTTCTTTTTGTTGGCCAGATGACCCTTGTTCATGAATGAATTTGTAAATGATTGTTGGTACCAGTACTCTCAGCCAAGGCAAGTAGATTTTGATTTTACCAGTTAATATTACTTCATACACAAAACATCTTATCACCTTCATCTCCTTTGAAAAAAAGAAAGAAAAAAAAAACAAAAAATGCCGCATTGTTTGTTGTAAAATATTCTATTCTTCACCTGCTTGTTGCTAATCACCAGCAGTAAAGGCCAAGAGCCCAAGATTATGAAAAAAGAAAGAACATTGAAAATGCAACAGCACAAGTATATGCATTCTCTTCTTCACCAACTATCCTTGTATAATTCTAAGAATGATAGTAGCCATTTCATCTTTTATATATTATTATGTATTTATTTAAAAAATACTAATATTTTCTTCTTCTAAAATAGTTATCGTTAAGTGAAATAGAAACCAAATCAGTTATTGCACAATACGTGTAGCACATCAGTTCTAGGTCATCGGATCTTCTTCAGTTGCATTAAGATTTGGGCCCATAACTAAAACTCATCTTTGATTTTCATCACTGATGGTGACGGTCCATTCGAACTTGACAGTCAATCCGAATCGTCTTTTGCGTGTAAAGCGATACTGCGCTATAGTAAATTCACGAGAGTGAAATAAATTTCTTTTAAAATAACTTATTTGCATCTAACTTGGGAGAAATGCTGAATGACAAATGGGTGATACAGTTTCTACAAACCAAAGTCCTACTCAGTGGTGGTGCAGTGCAAGAAAACGCTTTGATCCTGACTGGTGGTCCCCACAAGACATTTCCATTGTTTTTTTATTCAGTGTTACAACAAACACTTACAAAAAATCCGAAAATAAATTTGAAACATCTTTTAAAAATAATCTCCCTTAGAGTTTGAACACCACTCCTTTTCATTGTTGATCCCACGAGTCAGTGGTTAATACAGTGCTCCATCAATACAAGTATGTATCTGCTGTAATTCTGAGGAAATAGCAGGATTTTGTTATTCTGTTGTTGATCGTTCGATTTATACTGACGACACAGATAAATTTTATGAAATTCATTGTATTATATAAATTATTTACGAGATAAAAAATAAATGAATAACATGAGATATGAAATCCTTCAATACACCTACCCTACCTCAAATAATTAATTGTCAATCCAGATACATTCAATTATTCAAAACACTCGAAAGATCTTGCTAAAAAAAAAATAATAATATTCAACTTGTATATTAATTGTAACCTCGCCGTTACTCTTCTCTCTATCTTCACTGTTTTTTCTTTGAAATTAATGAACAAGGCTCTATCTATCTATCTCTCTACCTGTCACTGAGGAGAAGTCAAAGGAGAAGAAGGCAGAGAAGAGATGGATTCTCTCGCTTGGCACACTACTAATTATAAATTCCCTTTTCTCACTGCGAAAAGGAATCTTCAACTCTCCTCCTCTCCTTATAAAAGGTGCGCGCTTTTGCCCCCTTCTTTTACCACTGCAATTTGGTTGATTATTCTCTCTCTTTTGTATCCCTTCCTCGCATTTCCTGTCTGTATATTTATCTATCTATCTATCTTCTCAGGAGCTTTTATCTTTGCTTTTGAGCAATTTCTTTCTGAGGTAAGAAATTTGTACAAGTTTGCAAGAGTTGTGTTAGTTTTTGGTGTGTAATTGTGGTGAATTTCAGTCGGAGCTTGTAGTGTCTGATGATTTTTTGTATCCTTATTGGTTTTGTGTGTGTAGAATCTTAACTACCTTCTCAATTTGAGTAGAAAAATAAACTTGAATTGTTCGGTTTTTGCTCCATTATTGCACTTATTTCACCACGCTTTAGCGGATAGTTAGTTGCTGAAAGGAATTTTAGCGAAGTTCGGAAAAAAAAAATCAGTGTTAACAAAAAGAACTTTAGTCTTCTCCGAATTTTCTCTTTTTATAAATGTATCGGGTTTTTCCTTCTTCTTTTTTTGCTTGTAGAATTTTTGATATAAAGACACCATGAGTTACGAGACCAGTGTAACTGAAGTTCCAAAGCAACGGGTACAATAAATTAATTATATGTACTTTTCTTTTGAAATTCTCTGACTTCTCTTTTGAGTTTCTGACTGTTTGAGTTGTTTATTCATTTGGTTTTGACAGGGTAAACCTTTTGCAATTTTTGTATGCTGGTTGCTTGGAAATGGATCTCTTTTTGCTTGGAACAGTATGCTAACCATTGAAGATTACTATGTGTACCTCTTTCCTGTACGTGTTATTTTTTGTTCTTAAATTATTTTTTATTTTCGTTATTTGATGTTCTATTTTCGGATATACCCCTATTAAACTGAAATTTAGTAAGTTACTGAAGGGAGTAATTATACACTATAACTTCTAATCACAGAAACTTAAATAACTTGTCATCATAAATGAAACCATTACTGAATGTAAAATACCAGGTTACCCCTGGGTGCCTGTATGAATGCCTAAAGTATTTATGTTTTGTAAATTACTAGATCATCCTAGCTTTGAAGACTTGCCCCTGATACTGAAAATTAAAATTTATCATCAGCTGGGATTTAATGAAGAAGGAACACCTAGTTTCTTCTTTGTGAAGTTTGTTGTTGCTTGGTTTACTAATAACCAAGTACATCTGTACATGTGTCTGACATGTTTGCTCCTTGCTTTCTGTATTATTTTTTTATGGAACAAATGGCAAAAATTTGTAGAATTACCATCCGACGAGAGTACTGACAGTGGTGTACCAACCGTTTGCTGTCTGTACAATTGCAATTCTAGCATACCGGGAAGCAAAAAGCAATACCCGTCTGCGCAACTTGTTTGGTTTCATTCTATTTTTCTTGAGCACACTTGCGCTGGTCATAGTAAGATCTTGTCTCCATCATCGTACTAACTAATTTTGAAAATTAGTTTCAATGAAATGGAAGGGTACTTCGAGACCTCCAGAAATTCATATTAAAAATACTTTTATTTTTGTAAAGTATAAATTTGAGCTCATGATGTATTTTGGTCTCTTAATGTAATAGTTGGATGTGGCAACTGGAGGTAAAGGTGGCATTGGTCCTTTTATCGGCGTCTGCATCACAAGCGCATGCTTTGGCATTGCCGATGCTCATGTGCAAGGTGGCATGGTTGGTGATCTTTCGTTCATGTGCCCAGAATTTCTTCAGGTATTTTTTTTGTTAAATACTCAAATCAGTGGATCCTGTTTATCTATTTCTTTCCTTTTGGGCTATAGATTTATTTTTCTCGTCTGTCTGTCTTGTGGATTTGTAGTCATTTTTAGCAGGGCTGGCAGCATCTGGTGTGCTGACATCAGCATTGAGACTAATAACAAAAGCAGCTTTTGAGAATTCTCAGAACGGCCTTCGTAGAGGAGCTAGTATGTGCAATGAAGTCCTTCTCATATGTTTTATTAAAATAAAATTTCATTTTGGTTTTCTTGTTTGCAATTTGTTACATTCATCAAATAAGGTCATAACTGTCAGGTATGACACTAAGACTCAATTTAACCCATTTTGCTTGCCACTCTCTTCTCCCCGCTGTTCCAATTCGATTTATTATTTAATAAATTGGTCCTGTTTACACTAAATCCAACCTTTTTATTCCAAAAAATAAAGAAGAAGAATTTAATGAATACATGAAACAGAAACTTGAGCTGCTATGTATATATTCTTTTCAGTGCTATTCTTTGCAATAACATGCTTCTTTGAGCTGCTATGCGTCTTTCTGTATGCATTTGTATTTCCCAAAATACCCATTGTGAAGCACTACCGCATGAAGGCTGCCTCTGAAGGATCCCTAACTGTCAGTGCTGACCTAGTTGCTGCTGGCATCGAGAACAGATCCGACAATGCGGTACTCTTTTACTCAAGTGTCCTATGAAAAATCCACATATGGCCATGGAATTATATAAATAATAGTTGTACTGTTAATACTTAATAGTATAATATCAATTATCAAGCATAGCTGACATCAGTAATATCAGTTGTATCCATAAGAAAAAAGAGAACTGCTTACTTTAGCACTCCCTTCCTTATTTATTGCCTTTTATGTCTTCAAAATCCAAACTGTTTTTGATTCATTGTTTATATCTATACAAGTAGTTAAAAATGGATAAATCTGTATATTACACTAATTCTTAAAGGGTCATATACACAGCATGTAAGCGTGCTTGGAATAAAGAATTGGGATTGTACATATGTCTTCTATGAACCTAAGAATTACTTTATCCTTTTAAATATCATCATACGCTTGGATATTGGAATTGTCTTTTGCTTTTTTAATAGTTTTTGCTCTAAATTTTTGTAGGTTGAAGAGGATCCAAAGCGTTTTGAGCGTTTCTCGAACAAGGAGCTATTTTTTCAAAATATTGACTACGCCATATCACTATACCTTATTTATGTACTAACACTGTCTATCTTTCCTGGATTCTTGTCAGAAGACACTGGGTCCCATAGCCTCGGTTCCTGGTAATTTTTACTTCTTTATTATTTGCAAAATAGTATTCTTGATGTCAAATAATGGTAACTTCTTTTATATTTCCTTTTTTCTTTTGGAAATTTCCCTTCAAATTTGTTGACTTCCCTCGTAATCTTAGGTATGCACTGGTATTGATTGCAATGTACAATGTATGGGATTTGATCGGGAGGTATGTCCCTCTAATTCCATGCATCAAGCTGACTTCGAGGAAGGGCATTCTCGCTGCAACTCTTTCCCGCTTCCTGCTAATTCCTGCATTTTATTTTACCGCAAAGTACGGAGACCAAGGCTATATGATCTTGCTCACTTCCTTTCTAGGATTGACTAACGGTTATCTCACTGTGTGCATTCTTACTGAAGCACCTAAAGGATACAAGGTATTATCTTAAGAACCATTCTTGAGTTAGACTAGCAAGGGTAATACAATCATTTTTTTTCCATTTTTTCCCTTTCCTGACCTTAATATGCTGCAGAGCGAGCCATTTGTAAATTTAAGAAAATTTCAGTCAGTTCCGACCGGTATATGAGGTCTAATCAGAAATTATTAGCTGTAATATCACTTCCTAAAAATTTTGCTAACATCACTTTAATAACTATTACAAGTTCATTTGTGCCGGATTAATTTTCTTTATCATGTTAATTGTTAAATGATGTATATTCAATGTTTTATAGGGACCGGAGCAAAATGCACTAGGTAATTTACTGGTGGTGTGCCTACTAGGTGGTCTTTTCTGTGGAGTTACCCTCGATTGGTTGTGGCTTATCGGCAAAGGCTGGTGATTTGTAAAAACGAATGCAAATGCGGCGGCTATCTATCAGCCCCTTTTAGTGTCTGCTGTGATTTTTGTGTTGTTGATTACATTCAAAATTGGCAGCTTTATCTAGAGCAATTCTTGATGATAATAGCAATCAGTAGACATCAGAAGCTTGTTCGAACAAACTATCAAGAAATCAGCCTCAGTGCTTGTAATTCTCTGTTGATTATCATGCGTGTGGAGTTGGCATGATTTTTTTTCCATATTCTTTTTTGGATTTATGATCAAGGGTCTTGGAAGAAGTTGCAACTTTTATCAGTAAGATTTCTGAAAAATCTTGTTCATCATTAATTAGTGGAGTTAATGATGGATTTGAAAATATCATGTTCAAGTCCAACCAATAGTCAGATGAATGATGAATCTACTATCAGTCTCCAAACAATTTATTAAATTGTTAATTAGGAGGATCTGATTTTTCTGCTATCTTATGATGACTATCACGAAGGAGAGCCTTGGCGCATCGATAAAGTTGTCGATTTGCAACCAGAAGATCATGAATTTGAGTTGTGGAAACAGACTCTTGTAGAAATACAAGCAAGATTGCGTACAAAAACACCAAAGTGATCCGACATTTTCCCTGCGCAAGTGCAAGCTGCGTGCATCGAACTGCCCTTTTTTGCCCTTATGATGACTATCATCTTCGGAGTTTCCTTTATCTAAATATCACTCGATTATTTTTTACTAACTTTTCAGAATAAATATAAAATAGATAATGGGTACGACGCAATAATTAAGAATGCTATTATGCAATATTTAAGTGTTCATATGCAACGACTAAATATTCATTTTAGAGTTGTCTAAACGACGAAAATAAAATTTTGAATCAACATGTTTTGGAATAGCCAAATATGCATTGTGTAATAGTTGAATATGTATCACGAAATAGTTAACTATACATCTTGAAAGAAAATTAGTTATGAAAAAGAAAAGAAAATGTCAGGGAGACCCGTAATTTTTTTAAACAATAAAAAAAACAAACGAAATTAAATAAGTGAGAAAATGGCAGATGAAATTCTGCATACAGGATCTACGCACTTAAGGAGTGCGTATCATTACATGTTTTCTAACCCAAATATACTCTCTCTTCAAAACCAATACGCAGTTGCTGTCTGCGTAACATACTCTGATACGCAAGTAATGGGTGCGTAACAAACCCTCGGATTTTCTTTTGATTAAAAAATTAAAAAAATGTGCAACACAATCACTAGTTGCGTAACACAACTGCCTATATGATTTTTCTTGTTTATTTTAATATTTGAAGGAATTATTTTAATATTTGAAGGAATTCAAGGCGTTTATTTAATAATATAACCTTATACGCACCTGTTTGTCGCGTATGAGTTGTGATACGCACTTCTTGGCTGCGTAACAACCTTTGTTACGCAGATAGCACCTGCGTAGCAGATTTGGAGAGAGAGAGAGCACGTTTGGGTCAGAAGACAGGTGATGATACGCACCCCTTGGGTGCGTAGATCCTGTATGCAGAATTTCATCTGTCATTTTCTCAATTATTTAATTTTGTTTGTTTTTTTATTGTTTAAAAAAATTAAGGCGGGAGACACCATAGTTGATATTGTCGTTACTACTGACGTAATGATATAAATTAATACTATAATGTTGCAGATTAATGATTTTATTATGCACTACTTTTTATATACTTTTTAATTTAAGAATAAATGCAACTAATATACATCATAAGACATAAGTCATTAATTCTAACCATTTTCATATTAATTTTGTATTGCTCATTTTTCTTTGGTTAATTCATTTTCCTTTTTAAGCAATTTCAATTAATTTATGAACTAGAGTATTAAAAAACTTCACTATTGATCATCGATCACACAACAACAGAACAATAAAAATGAGTAAAACATTACACTTGTTGAACGTAGCTGTTTGTAAATTTCAATTATCATCAATCTTCGTGAACTGACACAAAAACAAATAAATATTTTAAGAATTATGCAACATTTGAATAATAGTAATATATGCGAGATTGGCATGTAACAATGTTAAGTAATAAACTGGAAAATAAAAATGCAAACTGAAAAATGGGGATTGAAATTAATACTCGTAAAAATGGTTAGGATTTGCAGCTTTAGCCATAGACATGCTGCATTATCATGCACACTTAATCATTAAATATATCTTACTTTTAAATAATTTAGAAGTGGATGAAGAATTTTAACATCTTTTATCTCAATCCAAGTATATAAATTTCTTTTCAAATTATATATATTTTCGATGCGAAACCGAGTAATAGCTCTTGTAGAAATAATAAAATTAAGAGTCAGGCTATGATACTTCACAAAGCGTCACTCACGCGGTACGTCGCCTCCGTATCTCCAATTTCGAAATTAAAAGAACCAATTCAAATCGTTGAACTTGATATTCATATTAAAATAGAGGAGTCTCTCATAAACTCCTCTAATCTCTCTAACAATAGTAAGATTAAGAGCAGAACGAGGTTTGATCCCTTGGTGTGGTACAAGGTTGCTGCCATTTTCGGTACTGCTCATTTCACCAATTTCTAACTTATTTCTTCGATTGATCTTTTCTGATCTTCAATTCAGAAAAAAGATTTGAATTCTTCCTTGATTACTTGCAAATTTAAAGTCAAGTGAAATATAAATGAATTAGGTATTGCTTTTCTAAATGTAGAATAACTGAATAAGTGAATAACAAATTCAGTTCATAAATACACTCGATTCAATTTGTACAGATGCTATACAGATACAGCTGCCTATTTTGAGAACAAGAAGTACTCGTTGTCGGCTCCATTCGATGGATTTGCATTTGTTGCTCGCTGTGCAAGTTTACTTTTCTAACCAAACATAAAATGAACTTGCACTGACGCATATGTTCTTCATTTGAAGTTCAACTGATGTCACTGCACTTGCAATCGTGTTCAATCAAACATTCTGCTTCTGTTATCTACACTGTTTATAGGAATAATTTTTGTTGTAAATGTTCTTTTTTGCAGTGTATCTTATATACTGTATCATATATTGATCATCAGTCAATGAATTACTTCATCAAGCAATACATATACACTTCACAAAATTTAAATTTCAACGTCTAATTTATGCTTTTTGTTTATAAATTTAGAAAATATTGTTCATTAAGGCGATGTCAATACCCATTTATGTGCAATGTTATAAGATGCTTTAATTCTCTAATCATATAGAATGAAATATGTAACTACAAAAGCATACATATAATAATATGATCCTATAAATAAAGAACTAATGTACTAAAGTCGTGAATCGAACTCGTTCCTTGCTTGCAATGACCAATGAGCATGTGAGCACCTAAAAAATTAGTGTCGTGTTGTGTCATATTGACATACAGACATAATACATGCTCCAAGCCCATTGAGTACAGTATAAGATTTTGTCAGAATTCCCTCCAACATCCGAAGTTCAATTTATATAATATCAGGACAGCAGCAGCTCCTTACCAGACCCAATTACAAATAAGCTTTTAAACATAATTTCCATAAAATATCGAGACTAAAAGCTTTGTAATTCACAACTGGTGAGAAAATCAGATCTTCTAGCTAAAGTAACATAGTCAAAATAAAAAATTTAAGTAACTTCATTTACAATTTTGGAAGCACAACTACTATACTCGACTGCAACATAGCTTACTGACAAAAACAGTACCAAATTACAAATCATAGCCTATATAATATAATATTTCAACACTATTTGCACCCCGCCAGAACTACAGTCCAAGCCAAGAGGAAGTTGCTCTACAATCTACACCATGTCACTCTAGAGAGAGAGGGAGAGAGAGAGACTAAACAAAAAAAGCAGAAGAAAAAAATTAAGGAAATCAAAATGTATATTGCAACCCATCTAGTAATAAATCATGCCTTTGCAGCACACCCTCCTGTGATTCCATTTTCTGGCTTTTAATTTTGATACGGCTTACACGGGATGCATCCTTTGGTGCCAAGCCAGAGGTACTGCCACGGTAATTGAGCTGGTGGTGGTACGGGCAATAGGAGAGCCCTTCAACTGCTGGATTGGGGCACTGCCATCCCTTTCCATTCGTACGTCGGCAAAGAAGCTTGTCGCGGTCTGGCTGCTGTTCAATTTTTATACGACTGGTACAAGGTGTACCTCTTGTCTTAGAGGGCGGCCTGTTATAGTTGAGGTGGTGGTGATACGGGCAATATGAGAGACCAGGAAGGGATTGCTCAGTGCATCGCCACTCCTTACCATTGGATCGTTTGCACCTGTATTCATCTGGTACTGGCAGTGCACCAAAAACCATGTCTGAAATGCTGAGTTCATCCCTATTCATTTCTTGTACTAGGCCATTACTTGAAAGAAGGTCTGTAATTGTTGACTCTGAGAAGCAAAAATATAAATTGAAAAATGAAGCACTTAGATGACTAAGAAGAGGAAAGTAAAGGAAAGTATTGCTAATTACATCAATCTCATCAAGAATGACTGAAAGCTTGACTTATTCAAATTACATCATTCTCCACAAGGATTTTTATCCCAAATCCCAAACAAACGTGATTGGTTCCAATCTAAAAGAGAACCAAACTCCAATACTCGTCCCATTTCAATCCGTTAATGAGATTTATGCAAATTCATGAAGAATAGAGGAAGACGACCATTGTAGATCTCATCAATTTGTTAAAGATACTTTTTGTTTTCAAATTCATGAATAATAGAGGAAGACGACCATTGTGGATTTGATGGGAAAAGGTCTTTAAAAAACTGCATTTACAACACTATGTACATCTCTTTTTTTAGACAATTTACTCCATGACATCTTCATACCAGCTAGTTATCAGACAATTTACTCAAGTTACAACAATGAAAATGCAATTTGACATGTAACTATTTAAACTCTTAAAGTTGAGATCTCTTTGTAACTAACCAAATAGGATGCTGGCAGTACGATACACTGCAATTATGAGAAACACAACAATATATCCTTCTAAAGCTGAGTGCAATTTGTAACTAACCAATAGGATGTTAGCAGTATAATACACTGCAATAATGAGAAACACAAAAAGATATTTGCAAATACAACAAGCTGATGTTGTGATTTGCTTTGCAAACAATGTGAAATACTAACCATTGATTTGCCGGCAACGCACTGGTACAGCATCATATATTGGGTCTGAAAAGCTGGATTTATCTTCAGTAATGTTCAATAATGTTAAATCCTTATTGGGTTGAAAATTTGGTGAACCCATCTCTGTAAAAAACAAGGGAACTTTGTAATCAATATAAAAGAAAGTTCAATTAAAAAGTAAGAGAAAAGGAATGAAGGAGACTAAAGAAACTAAGAATATAACAATCCATCTCTAATAAACTAAAAGCAGATCAATTATGAGTTCAACGACAGTAGTTACTAGACATTACCAGACAAACAAAGAGAACTGCAAAACACAGTCTCTAATTCTTATCACTATTTTCCAGGTCACCACCAATCCATCCAACTAACTACAAGTTCAATTTCGTTTGCATATTACGAGTGAGCAAAAGATCAAAGTAACTTTATCTTGATTCTCAGAACAAATACCATCTAATATTATAATATATCTGCAATCGCCCTTTAAATCATCCAAATTTAGCACAATTCTTACCAGGAAAGCACATCAATCCCTCCTTCCTCCGCCTCTTTCGTCTCTTCCCAAAAGAAGCATCGTCTCCAACAGGGCTGAACCCGAGATCGGCCTTGCTACAACCATCGATGCCTAGAGCAGAGGTACTAGCGATTCTTCTCCTTGAGGGTTGGCGACTGGAGGAGGCCGAGGGAGAAGGTCGATGATAGTTGAGACGGTGGTGGTAAGCGCAATAGGAGAGATCGGGAAGGGCTTGTTCGGAGCAGCGCCAGTCCTTCCCGTTTGATCTCCGACATCGAAGGTCTTCTGGAAGTGGCGGCGCGCCGGACGGAGTAGATCGTCGGCGCATTGCCGGAGAGAGAGAGAGAGAGAAGGAGGTGGGATTTCTTTATTAGCTTTGAATGGAGCGAGTCGAGTCGGAGAGTAGTCAGGTCACATGAGCTGGTAACAGAGACAATAGTCGGAATTAGAGAGAGGTTAGATGGGTTTTTAACTTTTTTTATTGGAGAGAGTTTAGCTCATCTTAACTGGTTCTTGCTCATTTATAAAGTAAAAAATAAAAAATAAAGATGCATTAAATTTTTTACCTGCTTGGTTTATTATGCTAAAGGATTGAAAAATTTATGAGCTTCAAAATGCAATTATATACCAAGGAATCGATCAGTAATTTCAGTTTGAAATCTTATTGAATTGATAAAATTTAAAATTAGGTTACTAATTATCTCGATGAGCTTGATTCCCATAATATTAGTTATATTTCAAATGAATGATTTAAGAATTGTGAAACGCACATCAATTAATTTCTTGCACTTAATATATTCTTCCATTTTTTTTTCTATTTCATAGTTCTCCTCAATTATTTAGTATATCATACTTATGTTGATCTAACAATTTTTTTAGTTTGTCGATTTGCAAAACAAATTTGAATTTAACTATTTGATGAGAATTTGCAGGTGATGTTTTGAGAATGAATGTAGAGCTTATCGCAACATTTTTAACGCTTAGAAAAAACACTGAAAATGAAGTTATGAGTCAAAAGTTATGATCATTTGAAAAATGACATATACTCAAGAAATCACAACTCGTTATAACGAGTTGCAACTGTATAATGAGTCCTGACTCATTATAACGATTCAGCTGCAGACCGAGCGGTGCATTGCAATGACGGTTCATGAACTCATTATAATGAGTCAAGACCAGTTATAACGAGCCTTGTAATGCTTGGTTATGCTGAATGCTGGTTTTGATGATAAAAGACTATTTAAAAGGTTGATCTCTGACTCTCTCATCAAGAAAACTTTGTAAACTCATTATAAATATTTTTAAGTCTTCCCAAGCCTCTCTAATCTAATCTAATCTAATCGAGAGATTCATAGAGTAGATATTGTCGAATCACGTTATATACTGTGTCATTTTTCTTATTCTTTTTTTTATTATCTTTCTTAGTTTAATTATTCCATTCTTATTAATTCTTATGTTAAAATAGTTAGAATTGTTAAGTACAAAAATCTTCATAAATCTTGGTTAATTAATATTAACATGCTTCCGCATCTTAGTTACTTTATTTTAGTACCAATTTCTACACTCTCTTCCACAACTTTTCCAATCCTTTCAAATTTGTCCATGATATCAACAAATGAAACAAACACACCTAGAATGAGGCCCACACGTTCATATCGTCTTTCTCATATTTCTCATATATATTTCCTTTTTTTTGCCAGCGCTCGTATTCAAACGTGTTCTGGCTTCCGATTTTCTCAAATCCAGCATTACAAAATAGAACCATTGAATCAGAAAAAAATCAGAAAAATGAAATTATGCTGTTATGCTTCCAGAAAGAACGAGCTTTAGATACACATTTTCAGTTTGTTTTTCTCTCTTTTTTTTTTGCCCCTTGTGGTTTATCACATAAAAGCATGTGCCACACAATATATTTTAGGGTGTCTGCTGTGGATCTTAAATCACAAACTGTTATTTGTATTAATGAAATCAAAACCATCAGATGCTTTTCTCCAACAGTTATTTTATAATTTAGGGTTTAGGATTTAGATTTAATTGATATTAGCCATTGGAATCTTTAATTATGAATGGTTTATATTAATTTCAATCCATAGAGAATTAGCCTATATTTTGATGAATCTGAATTTGCTATTATTTTGAGGAAAAGGAGAGCCTTACTATTCAACTGTAGACCGTCAGATTTAAATGGACGGACATATTTGACTGAGGAAACATGTTTTTTGTTTAATTTGATTCGTTGATTACATTCAACGGCTGATATTAAGAAAAGTAGGATCCTATTTTCTTAAAAAAAAAGTAGGTGATCTCAATCCATATTTTGATACACGCATTAATTACAAACATATATTTTATTCTTTGAAGAATAATAATTTTAAAATTCTTTTAATACATGACTTAATTAATTACAAAACATATAATTTATTCTCTTAAGAACAAAATTTTGTTACTTATAAAGTTGGCGTCCATAAAAAAGAAGGACGCTGATACAGTGTCCCGTGTTATGCCCCCCATCTTGCCCGCTGACACTGACGCGCGGATCCCACGCTTTGACCGTTGACTATAGGAGGGCATGTGTTTTGAGACATTTTAGGAGCAAAACACATGACAACTGATACATTTCCAAAAAAGAATGCATGAACATCTTTGGATGTACTGAACATATTCAACCTTTTTTTTTTGAAATAAGTGAAAAACGTCCACCACTTCATTTTTTTTAACAAAAACAAAGTATACAAAACACCACCATACAAACTAACAATCCATCTGACTAATTTTATCTCTACCCTAAACTATCTAATAACATATTCAGCCTGCATTTCACCTTTACTGCATTTTTCAAGAGATTCAACAGTGCATCAAATTTGAGGTATATTTATGCAGTTTTCACAGATCAGATAATGTGCGCTTCATTTCTTTATTCTTTCTATCAAACAAACCCAATACAATAAAACTTCAATTAATCAGCACTGGAACTTAGGAATGTTACTGTTTCATAGCCACTATTTCTGTATCAGCTATTGATTTTTATAAAATCTTTGAAGCAAAACCAAAGACCGTGCATACCAAACATAGATGTCAAGGTATGTAATAATATTGGTCGCGGCACAGCTTCAGTACCTGGGTCAGAAAGTTTGGCACTACAAAATATGGAAATAGTGATTCTCCTCCACAAAATTTTAACTAAACGGTACCGAACAAGAAAATCAAACTCGAACAAAAACACTGTGCAAAACCATATGCAAGTGCTCTTTGCCAAAAAAATTAAGCATAGAGTGTAATGTTAATGTTAGCAACATCTGTATTCTTCTTCAATAACTCCATTGTCAGAATCGCTACCGAAATTTACATCCAAAAAGCCATAAACCAGCGTTTATCAGTCTGAGGGTAAAAATGCACTTGCCTAAACATGTAATTGTAGAAAAATAAAGTAAAAGCTTCACTCAAATCTTTCTTTGGCGAGCCTCTATATCTTCAATAGCAGAATCAATTATGTATTTGCATTTTTCCAGAAGGACCTCCTCTCTGTCAAGTTTAAGTTCTATCCAATCAACTGAATGCTCTGCCGACTCTGCCATCATTTCCTCAAATCCACCATGGCGCTTCTCTATTCCAGTCCGATTAATATCACTAATTTCAAATAATACACCTTGAAGAAATTCCATTGCTGCCAGGGCAGCCTCATCCTCTGTTTGTCCACAGAATTTGTAGACTCCATATGAATTACCTTTTTTGTCCTTGCAGATCCTAATTTCAACCACGACTTTTGTCTGCTTTAGAATATAGATAGGGTCCACAATAGACATTCTTTTTGTTAGTCCCAGAAGAACGCCTTTCGGGTTGAGATTTCTCTTAACAATTCCTTTATTTGAGAATCACAGAAATTAGTTTGAAGGTTTGAACGATAAAATGCGTAACATGAAACAATGAACAGAATCAAATTATTTAATCAAAATGGAATAACGTATCAAGAATACCTACCAAGTTTGTTCTTCTTTTAGATTAAATAATGCAGGCTCGGTGTCAAATAGGGTTTTAGAGGAATGCATATATTTGAATCTACTTACAGCTGTTGACCCCACGACATTTTCAGGTGAATTGTTGCCAGTAATTAAAATAAATTGCAAGAGTAATTAGCAAGGTCATGTTCCTTTTTAAGTGTAATCATAATAAAATCAAATCGGCATTTTTCATTTGTTAAAATTCAATGGGCTAATGTTGTTTATTATACTGATATACAACCTATGGACGGAGGAAAGCAGCAGTGCATGCATTGGCCCATTAATATTCTCAACAAATCCTTAATTGCCAAAAATGTTATGGAATATTGAGACAACAACAACAACAACAACAACAACAACAACAAAGCCTTTATTCCCAAATAAATTGGGGTAGGCTGTTATGGAATATTGAGAACATAAGAAATTTTAAGAAGATGGAACATTTGAAGTAAGAAATAATCCATTTCTTTTCAAATCTTGCATCTGGTGTTTTTTATATTATATGCTCTAAGTAGTATTTTATACTTAAAAACTATTATTGGTTTATAGATTAGAAATAAAATACGTATAATAGTTTTCTCTTTTACTTGCATTGGTTTTTAATTTAATTTTAAACTATAAATATATGAATTAATTAATAATAAACTTGGCCCATACTACAAACATTTTCAGGTTTCTTTACTGAAAAACTATCAGTTTTCCCATCTTCAACAACCATTTCAGAGACACTAGTTAAAATAGAAACTATGTGTTCTTATATACCTCAGAGGAAGCACTTTATCAAATAAATGAACTTTTTTGGCTTCACATGACTACATGAGAATATGCCACTTGAATCATCAAACAATTTGCTTCATTTTTCCCATGAATGGCTGAGTTGCATCAAGTATAATAATTGTATTTACTTTCTAAGATGCAAGTATAGTAAATATCAGATTGTGAAGGATGGGTTTCAAAATTACAGATAATTTTAAAACTGCTGACACAATTGTGAAGTTACTTTATTGTTCAATAGACCCCAATTCTGTATTCAAATACCATTTTCAAAAGAGATCCTAACCTTGTATTTAAATATCCCAACCCTGGGTAGTCAATAGATTCATAACCTGTATTTTTAAATCCGTTTCGAAAATATTACACATTTACCTCTACTTTAGCTGAATCAAATCGGGTTGTAATGCACAATATTCTTACCACCCTGAGGGAAGAAAAAATAAAACCCCCCAAATACCAACTCCCAGAGGGATGTAATGCAAAATACAAAGTGTTAGAAGCGCAAATAGCTAAAACAAAACAGACCTCGATTCTTTGTGGCCAATCCACGGAGAGCTGCCCTGACCAGTGGAGACGACACCTTCATCACCTCATCTCTCATCTCCTCATTCCCGGGCGACCACTCTATGATGCCATGATCTTCTGAGGCTATGCCATCAGCAGTAGTGCATGCTGCATTGGATCTAGTAGTGGCGGTGTGCCCTGGCTTGGGCTTGGAGTTAGGATGAGACCTGGAATGTTTGCCGAGGAGGATGTGATAAGAACAGTAGGAGAAGCCGGGCTGGGATTCTGAGGGACATCGCCAACCGGATCCGCTATTCCGCATGCACCGCAGGTCATCTGCCACTGCTGACAGCATGGCATCATTTTCCATCGATTCTTGTGCTATTTGAGCTTGAGTATTATTTTTTTGAGAGAGAAAAACAAACAGAGCTCCATGTCAGTCAAATGAAAAGAGTGCCAGAGCAAATACTGTTAGTTGTCTACCCCTGGATAAAAAGACATGTAATAGTTTTCTCTTTTTACTTGCATTTGTTTTTAATTTGATTTTAAACTAGAATTGATCCATTTAATAAATGTATTAATTTATAATAAATGTATTAATTTATAATAAATTTGGCCTATGCTACAAACATTCAAGGTTTCTTCACTGAAAAATTATCACTTTTCCCATCTTCAACAATCATTCTGTAAAGACAATAATTAAAATGATAATAAAGAAGTATTGTTCTTATATACCCCACAGGAAGCAATTTATCAGATCAATGATTTTTTGGCTTCACGTGAGAATATGCAACTTGAATCATCAAACAATTTGCTTCATTTTCCCCATGAATAGCCAAGTTGCATCAAGTATAATCATTTTTTTAATTTTCTAAGATAAAAGTATGATAAATATCAGAGTTATAAAGCCTCGGTTTCAAAATTACAAATTATTTGAACTCGCTTGTTTGAAACTTCTGACGTAATTGTAATGTTAATTCGTTGTTCAATAGATCCCAATCCTGTATTTAAATACCCATCTTCAAAAGAGATCCCAATCTTGTATGTAAATATCAACCCGGTGTTGTCAATAGATCCCAGCCCTGTATTTAAAGATCCATTTTGAAAATATTACACATATTTACCTCTACTTCAGCTGAACCAAATCTGGTCGTGATGCACAAGATATTCTTACCTTTCTGAGGGAAGAAAGAAGAAAACCCCAAAATTTCAACTCCCGGAAGGTTATAATGCAAAATAAGAAATGTTAGAAGCACAATAGCTAAAACAAAACAGACCTCGATTCTTGTTGGACAATTCATGGAGAGCTGTAATGACCAGTGGAGACGGCATCTTCATCACCTCATCTCTCTTCTCCTCATTCCTCAGTGACCACCCTCTGGTGCCACGATCTTCTGAGTCAATGCCATCAGCAGTAGTGCATGTTGCATTGGATCTAGTGGTAGTGTGCGCTGCCTTGGGCTTGGAGTTAGGATGAGACCTGGAGCGTTTGCCAGGGAGGAGGATGTGATAAGAACAGTAGGAGAAGCCGGGCTGGGATTCTGAGGGACATCGCCATCCAGATCCGCTATTCCGCCTGCACCGCAGGTCATCCGCCACTGGTGGCAGCGTGGCATCATTTGCGATAGTTTCTTGTGCTATTTGAGCTTGAGTTTTTTTTTTTATAGAGGGAGACAGACAGAACTCTACGTCAGTTGAATGAAAAGAGTGCCAGGGCAAATAATGTTATTGCCTACCCGTGGTGACAAGGTGGCACCAGTTGTCATATTTTGTGCGTGTGTGCGTGTGTGAGAGAGAGAGAGAGTTTGGTATTCTTTTATGTTTGGACAAACTTATAATTCCTTTTGTTGACCTCCCTTGTGCACATATCAGAAAAGTGATGCATTCAAGAATAAATGATCAGCAAATAAATCTGTTGGCTTCAGTTTCCCATCGAAAGGCTGGGAGGAAGCATCATTTCCATTACATATTATACAAATATATTATTTGAAAAGGCAGAATTTAAAAAATTGCACATAATTCGCAACTACTAACAAGAATGCGAGGTTAATCTACTGCAATAGATTCATACCCTTTAACTATTCACTACTTTGATACTCATTTTGAAAATATCACAAATCACCAAAGATGTCTTTAACTTTTATAAGGCCAATAAACCCTAAAATTCCATCTCCATGAAGGTTCAGATGCGAAATACAAGGGTTTTAGAACCGCAAATAGCAAACCAAGACGAACCTCGATTCCTCTTCTTCCTGAGCAACGGCTCTCGAGCACCATGATTCTCTGAGGCGATACCGTGAGTGCCGGTGCGTGGTGGTTTGGATCTAGTGGCTTTGCGACACGCTGCCTTGGCCTTGGAGCGAGTAAGAGACCGGTTGCGGCGATTGGCAAGGTGGTAAGAGCAGTAGCGTTGCTCGGGCTGGGCTTCTGAGCTACATCGCCATCCGGATCCGCTACTCTGGATGCACCGCCGATCATCTGGCACCGACGATAGCGTGGCATTTTTCGCCATCGGTTTTCGCGCCATTTGAGCTCGAATTTTTAGTAGGGCTGTTATGGGCAGGTAGGTACGGGTCAGAAGTTATTTTATACTCAATATTCATTTAAAAAACTATTAATATTCATTAAAAATATTATCCATATTCTATTAATATCCATAAAAAATTTCGCATAAAAGTAGATAATGAATAAAAGATAAAATTTAATAAAAAAATATATGATTTTGACAAATTAATAGTATCAAATAAATATATACTATTAAAATATAATAATAAATAACGTTCTAAATATTACAAAAATCACAAAAAACCTTCTCATATCATTTGTCACTAAAAAATATACTACTTAGTACTAACTAATGAAACATTATCAAAAAAATAGAATGCAAATTTTTAATCAATTTCTTATCAATATTCAATATACATGATACATTATTTAATACTAAAACAAGACGTGCATATTTCAATTATGTATATTTTCTTTTTAGAAATGCATATTTTCTAATTTTATTTAGTTAATTTATCTAATAAGTAACGGGTACGATATGTTCTTATCTGTACTCTTACCCGATAAGTTAACGAAATTTTTTTCTTACCCATATTCATGTCCGTTAAGTTAACGAAAAAAACTTTACCAATATCCGCTTTAGCAAGCACGATGCAGATCGGGTAAACGGCCAAAAGAATTTCATTGACAACCCTAGTTTTTAGAGAGCAAGGGAGCGAAAAGGGACCATGTTCTTCTATAGCGCTACACGGTACCGCGCAGTGCTCCCACTGCCCAGATGACCATCAGGGTAGATCTGAGGCACGGATCAAATCGGACGGTCCTCTTCGCGTGCGCAATGTCGCGCGACACCTGATCTGGTTCCGTGAAAAGGAAGCAAAGAGTGAAGCCTGTTTATTTTCGTGATAGGATGGGTGAAACGAAATAGTCGGTAGAACTTTTTTGTTCTACAAAAAGAAGAACTCTGAATCGTTAAAATTAAAGATCAATGGTTCAGATTAATAATATCAATATCTCCTGAATCATATGGTTGTCAGTCGAGCATGTTTGTCTCCTCAATGTCATTCATTAAGAGTGCAGCAGAGAAAAAAAAATATGCATAAAAAGTCTGAACTTATTAATCAAATCATCCATCTGTGCACTACACGTTTTAGGTACAAATTAGATAGAAAAGATAATGAAGCAACTCTTCACATTAACTACCAAAACGTAACAGAAATATTTATTTGAAGAAGTCATATATAAAAAGGGCAATTCACCCTTCATGTTCATAAAAGAACAGAACATAAATATAGCAAGTAAAAAAGGGGAAAATAATAAACAAAAACTACTAGCTAGCTAGAACTAAAGCCTCCTATTTGATTTACATATCTAATTTATCAAGCAACCACATTGACAACTATTGAGCTCGCAACCTGATGCACGCCATCAGACCACACCAATCTCCCAAATTTATATCCTTTCTCATTTTCCGCTTTGATCCTGGACATAAATGCAATGCTAAAATTCTTCTCTTCTCCTACATTAAACGCAAGTACCGGAGGCCTCACTGCAACATCAACCTGAGGTGGAGCCTCGACTTGAACCCTGTATGTACCAGGTGGTCCCATATTCTTCAGTCTCCGAGTTACAATAAATTTTCTATTAAGAGCACCAACGGCAATTGAAGGGTAATTGAGATCTTCGATCTGAATAGGCATTGATGGGCACACAAAAGGCATATTTGTGAAGCTCTGAAGGTAGGTTGCATTGTAACCTAGTGTGCATAGAAAATTGAGATAGTCTTCTATTGTGTTATCGTAGACTAGGCCGGGATCAACTGCGTTGATTGGTCCTATGTGTCCATTGCCGTATGCAAATGGAGTGGCTCCGGTACCATCGTGGTCTCTTATTGGTGTGTTCATGTTATCCTCTGTCGTTGCTAAAATAAACACACAAAAACATTTTTTGTTAATTTAATTAAACATAATAGATATGGCGCCAATTGGTTAGTAAAAGTTAAACAAAGGGGAGACTAAGTAAAAATCAAAACAGTAGTTAGATAGCAATGACGTGAGTAGTTTGAGTCCTCTTGAGTAAAAATACCAAATTTTCTTTATACATTTTATTTATGATTGAGAAGTATCAGAAGTTGGAGATTTTGGCTACAAAAAGTTTAAGCATCTATATATTTTTGTTTAATTACACCCCTAAAAGTAGTTTAAGCATCTATATTTACCATACAGCACTACAATCCTAGAACAAACCGGCAGTAATTTGAATATATATTTCTGAATTGTAATATGCTCTTACCAGTAGTCATGATAGCTGATTTGATAGCCGAAAAGCTCCAATCGGGGTGTGCTGACTTCAGGCGACCTGCTACACCAGAAACATGTGGACATGACATGGATGTTCCACTTAGAAAATAAAATGGGGTGCGCCTTGTGTCCCCATCAAATTCTGTTGGGCTTTCATACTCTGTGAATGCAGCTAGTATATCCACCCCTGGTGCTGTTACATCTGGCTGTTAAATGTATAGAAAAACATGATAAATAAGGATATTATGGTAATAATTAAATAAGTCAGATTGTTATATTTCATGAAGTATATGATAGTTAAGTTATAAATTAATGACATACTTCTGTATTAATGGCCTTTCTAGGGGGAGTAAAGCAAAACATACTTTGTAGGTAACTTAAAGATGATGACTTGGGAAAATTTTATTTTCTGAACCTGAGATGGAGATTAAAGATATACAAGAAAAAATAAAAATAAAGAAGAACATAAATTTCAAATATAACCTTCAATATTTGTGGAATCGAAGAACAAGGTCCTCGAGATGAGAAATCAGCCATGGATGGAGCATGTTTGACACCTATTCTTGTTATTGTTGGTGAAATATTACCCACAGGATTCCTACATTTCAAATACAAAAAAAATCAAATAAAAGAAGGCCCAGAAACTAGAAAAAAAGACTGTTGACCACATTCTAGGTTCAGAAAGAAATATTTGCAAAATTGAGATAATAACTGATTTTAATAATAACCATTTGGAAAATGATATGCAACCAAGATTGCAGTAATACTTCTTCATTTTTTTATTTTCTTCATTATTGTTGGGTGGAATATTGAAATGTTGAAAAATGGCTTTACTTGGTAGAGGACATGTAGGAGCGAAGTGTCAAGCCATCCTTGTACGTAATCATGGTGGCGGGAAGCATGTAAGGATCGGCATAGAGAAAGTCCCCATAGTCTTTGATGCTGACTAAAATCATGCCTGCACCACCAGCATCTTTTACAGTGATCTCTGCCACTGTTCTAGGTACTTCGGTGGGAAACATGCATATTACAATCTTCCCCTTCACCTTTGCCAGGTTGAGTGAACTTGTGTTACATTGTTCACTAAAAAGATCATTCAAGTATAGTTTGTATAGTTTAATAACCCCATGGTTGAATCAAGTGGTTGAAACTCAGGACTAACAAGATACCAGAATTTCAGTGCTCAGATAACTCTGTCTCTAATAAAATTATATCATTCAATACATCGTCTTCATCACCTAAACATTTTTTGAACGATTCTTATTTCCAATTTCACACCTATATAGCCATTCCTGACGATTGTTAAAGACCTCATACAATTATTTGAATTACTATTACATGTCTGAGCTTAGAGCTCTAATGAAGTCTCAATTAATTTTCATTATTTAGTCATACCAACATTTAGTTTAAGCTTAAAAAATTATATGAGTAAAAAAGATGCTGATAAAATCACATAGAACATATGGAGGAGGGTCAACTTACGGCAGACGTGTGTTGACAAATGCAGGGGCCGCAGCATCCGAGCCATAAATCAATGGATATAACTGGTTTTGTGGTAGAGATGCTGTTGCTTGACTTGCTCCCTATGTTAATTTTGCCAATAGTATAACCAAGTCAGTTTTCAAACAGTTACAGGTTTTTTAACCTGTTTCTGAAAAAAAAAAAATTGCCTCTATATTCTAACTCTATATTTCCTCTATATTCTAATTGAATTCACGCAATTTGTGATCTGGAGGGAACGCTATTTGAGAATTTTTAGAGGTCTTGCAAAAATCTGTGGAATTCCTAGTGGACAAAGTGCAAGATCAATGGAGATATTTGAATTACTCCTGAAGACCAGCTTTATTATCCTTTTTTTCTTCTTCCTTTTCTTTTCCTTTTACTTATATTTTGTTCATTCTTTTTCTTCTCTTTTAGAAATTAGGACTCAAATATCATGAGTCAAACTTTCTGATTTTTCCTTTTCAAGACCTTTTATCAAAAAAAAAGGCAAATAAGGGTTAAACCTTTACATGTACTGTACCTTTTGATCAATAAAATCAAATAAGGGCCAGACCCTTGGTTATTCCTCAAAAATACTAGAAAGAGGGAGAAGAAATACAAAGTTATAATCCAGATATATGCTTCTCAAGTTCTATTAAGCTTTTTCAAACATTCCAACAAATATTTATTATTTCACACATTGGCAAAATATGTTGGACATTACTCGCTTAAATTCTTTTGAAATAGTTATCTGATCAATTCAGTACAGTAAAGTTCTTCAAAACTAACATAAATGTTTCAATTTAATGAAAAATCTAAGAAAGAAGTCAAATTAAAAAAAAAAAAGCATACCTTTATTAGCACCTGGTTACCTAATTGAATATAACTCGGAAAATCTCGATCTATCGTGCTCGCCCCAACAGTAACCATCCATGGTGCTACATTTGAAACTGTCTCCTTATATGGTCCGCTATTTCCCGCTGAGCACACAACTTGAATTCCCTTTGCAGCTGCATGTAACGACCCGAGTATTATAGTATTATCCAAAAATTTCTCTGAGTCCATTTCTGGACCTCCTCCAAGAGATACTGATATTATGTCAACGTTATCGTACACTGCAGCGTCAAAGCCGGCCAAGACATCAGCAAAGCTGCAACCTACAACAGAAATAGAAAAGGAAAAAAAGAGTAATTTTATGAGGTCAGTTCGTAGTTTAATTATAGAAATGACAAAATATGTTAGTTCTGATCCTTGACTTAAGAATTCTTCATAGTAAAAAAAATCCTGGACCCACTAGAAAATGGTCTGAGTCATTTGAAGTTACTTTAGAAGCAAAAAAAAAAAGAATTTAACCCCACGAATGTGCCCAGTCATACCAAACGCAATCAAATCTGTTCCGATCTGTTTAAAACCCAAACATGATCCAAAACAGAATGATTCAATTTCCGGACTAACCCGTGAGCCGAGGATAGATACTTGGAATCCAAACTGATCGGCACCATCCTGCCAGATCTAAGCCCAATTCGACCAACCCAATTGGCTTCCCTAGTTGTATTATCAATACAGCATGAAAAACATGCATCATTAACAATTTTCCTACCTTCATTCCAACACACTTTGTACGCTGCCACATGTGCACCTGGGGCGCCACCTCTAGCAGTACCATTCGCATAGCCAAAGCTGTTAGCACCTGGCACAAACCTTCCAGCTGCGGTCGAGAGGGTGTGTGAACCATGTCCATCCAAATCACGTGAAGAGTTTACAAGATCTAGACCCGGGAATAATTCTAGAAGGCCTTTGTTAAAGTACTTTGCACCGATTAGCTTCCTGTTGACACAAACATGGATATTGGGTTTGCATTATTGGGTATGAATGTTATAAATTAGATATTAGATATTCTAGAAGTACCCGTGTCAGGTTTTAACAAGATGTTCAATAGATAACTTGCAAATTATAAGTGTAGTGATAGTAGATCACACTGTTCAATTTTTTATTTGATCAAACGAGCAACTTAAAAACCTTAAAATTGATAGTTGTAGTATGACTGTGTGAGATGAGATATGTACCTGTTGCAAGGAACTCCTTCTTTGGTGTTGTCTCCACAGTATCCTCTCCATTTTGAAGGAATTGGACCCATTCCTTCATCACTAAAGCTCTTTGATTCTGGCCACACACCTTTTAATCATTTGAGAGCAAGTAAATTAGATTCTAGGATGCAAAAAACAGATATCATACAAGTTGTTACAAATTATCTTCCTGAAAATCTCATTGACACATTTTATCTTGGAAGCCATAGGACAACCACTTAGAAAAGCTAATTTCACACCTTTACATATTGGAGTTGGACTTACTGATTGTGTTATGATATCATTAATTGGAATAGCTAACCTACCACCATCAAGTGTTGCAATAATAACATTCTGGCCGATGTCATCTTGCGCTGAATTAAATGCTCTATTATCAGCTGCTCTGTTGTCCATGTCGAGAAAACTCCATGATCGGGTTGTATGCAGCTTGTATATCTTGTTTTCAAATACTGATACGACATCTGGATGCTCTGGTAAGCAAATCAACACAATATATAACTACTTAAGCGCACAGAATTAGCATTTACCTAAAAACTGGCATGTGAATTGCCTGCCAAGCAGCCCTATTTGTATTATACAGAAGCATTGTTGATATTTAATTTGTTTTTTAATACCTTGCAAGCTACCTTCTGAAATTAATGCTCTGCATAAATTTTTTTTATTTTAATAAATGACACATACTATAAATAACTTTGGCTCTTACTTGCGAGCTGTTCGGCATCTTTCTCATCTATGGTGGCAGCAAATCCATTTATGCTATGCATATAGGAATAAATTATCGCATCACGTGCTTTCTCCTCACTGTTCATATAGTTCAAATGCTGATTATACATGCTATAATAACATGAAAATAAAATACAAATTTATCCGGTGATGCATTCTAACAAATTCCAACTGAAGCTGACTCTAATTGTACTGCATAATTTTCTATGCCATTTACAAAGTTTCGCCCGAGTAGTTTGATTAAAGGATTAATATTTCCTATTTATCGTAAAAGCCAGCATTTCGGGTAATTGATTTGAGATCGATTCTCACTTGTATTGAAGTTCTTTTCATTCCAAATAATTTACATGACACTAGGCTAGATAGCATGTAAAATTATTTTATAGTTACTATTGCAATCTTAAGCGATAACATATGGGTGTTTGATAATTATGTGATGTTTACCCTTACCCTTACTGTTTGGTGCTAATTGAATATTGCAAAATTGGTACCTTCCAATATATGATCCAAGAAGTTTGTAGTGTGAATTCTCCGCACGTTCATAGTCTTCAAGAGTAGCATCACTGCCATGTAGATGTGATCCAAGATACACAATATATGACTACAAATTTCACCAATAAAAATAGCAAATGTTAAAAGTCATAGCCATGCCGGGTTATTATACACAGATACCAGAATTTACCATCCAAAACAAAGTTTGAATTTGTAATGACACTATATAGAAAAGAAAACAAAAGTATGAACTGAGTTTTCCGAGAGAAATGAGACTGGCAGATATACTCTGGTTTTACAAACAAAGCATTTGGTATGAACTTCCAGTGCTCTGTTAAATGAATTAATTGTAGTGGTCGGCTTGTACACACTGTTACTAGTGTAATTCTGTTCAATTAAGGCCACCACACAGATTCATTTAGAAGTTCTAATATCAGGGAGCTACAAAATCACATCAGAGATATGAAAAAAGGAGTCAATTTTAATTCAATTGTTTTGCAAATGTGAAAATAATGCAATGGTACAAATATATTGGTAAACAATTAAAAATATCTATAAAACCAAGAGAGGTCAGTACTCTAGAAAGAAACACGATCATGTGTTATATGGCCAAACATTTATAAACTAATTGCTTTGTTGTAACCATAAATAAAATAAAATAAAAGTAACATCATAAGTATCAATATAAACAAATTAGACATCCCTTGCCTTTTTTACAGCTGAAACTTGTATGATTGTGAAAATCAATATGCATATAAGAACAGTCAGTTTCCTTTCCTTCATCTTTTGAATCTGATCAGGACTTGTGTTTTTGTTTTGTGATTGTGTTGTGTGATTCTAGGCTCCTTCACATATCATGTTATTTTTATATTTCCAATGGCATCTGTTAATAGCCATAATCATTTTATACAAAAAAAGAATAAATTTCTATGAATATATAATTTGCAATGTTTTCTCCGCAAATATAAATTTAGAAGCTTGAACAATTTAGTAAATTTTGGTAATTCACATCATATTTTTTCTTTTCTTATAACTTCGACATTCCGAAAATTGCTTTTTCATGCAATTGGTTAGATTTAGAATATTAGACACTGCTGACCCTTAATACTCAAAAAGGGGAAAAAATCTAAAAAATAAAAGAGTATCAGATACTGTAACATAATTTATCTGTTTTCCGATTGAAGTTGTTGGCTGCTTTTGCAATTAATACCTCAGACGTTTGTTATAAGTTCAATAAAAAGCCAAGCTTAAATTTATATGTTTATTAATTTCTCTTTTATCTCATTCTACAATTAAAAAAATGTTCATAAATTATAAATATATTAGTGGCACTTTTTTAATTGAATTTTAGTATATCACGGCTGTAAATGTAGCCTTGTTTGCCTGAGTGTCTTCTCCATTTTTTGCAAGATGCAACAGATTATATTTTAGGAAATGCTTGAGGAATGAGAGAGGTATGAATAATCCATAATGCAAAACTCTCTCTTTTTTTTTTGTGTGTAATCTTGATAGAGTCCACCAAAAGGGGAAAAAAGCCTCATATCTCTCTCTCTCGATCGCCATTTTTTTTTGTTGATATCAATTGGAAATGAGACTTGCAAGACATCTCAAATATATTATTAAATTTTAGTGCACACGTACTATATCAAATATCACACGTACCAAATAAGAGAAGCCAATAATATGCTTGAGACTATACATAATGGAATATGTCCATCTTCGAAAATAATTGTGGAACTTATGAGCAAAATTCATTTCAGCAAGATTTATTACTTTACAAGAAAAAAACAGCGTTCAAATTGCCAACGTCATGTATAATATAAAACATATTTACTTGTATATTTTATATATTCAGTTTGGATGTATAAGTAAAAATGCATTAACTGAATAAAAAATATAGAAAAGGTATATCGTATACAAATATTAATAGTTTAATACACATATGAATGATAGAAAAACATACCTTTAAACATAAAAAAACTTGAGTAAAATTCAAGATATTAGACATGATAATTGTCCCCCAGGTATTCTCTGATGTATTTTTTTTGTACTCTGCAAACTTTGTCTGAACCGTCCGACTATTTTAGACGTTCATGATTTAATAATATAATTTTTTTTCTAGAATCATATAGTTAACGGTTGAATGTTAACCCATTGATGCAAATATATGTTGGTATAATGAAATTATATGTTGGATTACTAAAATTTAAAGATATTATTTATTATATTTGTATTATATTAAAAGTTCATAGACATACTTAAAGTTTTTTAACAAAATTCAAGTACTAATTTTTTTTCTTGAAAGCATAAGACTAAATTAATAGTCCAAATAAAAGTTTAAGAACTAATTTGATTTTTTTAAAGAGACCAAGGACTATTTTTTTTTAAGTTCAAGGACCAAATTGATGCAAATAGAAGTTTAACCATGAGTATTACAAATTCATATGTGATGGAATTGTAGGAAAATTGTAACAGCCGTATTTAGCTGCTTTTCTTGAAACATTAATATTTGGGATACACACTTGAAGAAATATCTTTTTGACAAATCAATAGAAAATTCGAATTAAAAAGTTAATTTTAGAATCCATGCATTGCTCAGTTGGAGAAAAAGTTGGAATTCATAAGAAATCAAGTACCAATTGTACCTTTGGAGTTAGTGTCAGACTGTTAGACAAGAAAGCAACAGTATAACAAGTAAAAAGGAAAACAAGAGTGATCTATAAATGCTATTCAGCTCATTAGACAAAACTAGGTAAAACTAAAACTTCTCATTTTGATTTAAGAGTTTGACAAAACAGAGCGACACTAACATAACAACTAAAAAGTAAAACATAATTCTAGTGAGCGTTCCTAAAACATCACTAACTCACTGACTTACTGACACACTACCTAAGTAGCTAGCTAACTAAGTAACTAAGTAACTAACTAACTAACTAACACTGAAGCTTTCATATTCTTTCAAGCAACCACATTAACCGCTATTGCGCTTCTAACATGATGCCTGCCATCGGTCCACACCAATCTGCCGAATCTAGTTCCCTGCTCTTTTTTCCCTTTGATCCAAGACCTCATTGCAATAGTATAAGTCTTCTCTTCGCCGACCTTGGAGAAGGTAAGAACATGAGGTCTCACTGCAACATAAACCCTTGGAGGTGCATCCACATGAACAATGTAAGTACCAGGTGTCCCCACATTCTTCAGCTTCCGTGTTACAACAATTGTCTTGTTAAGAGCTCCAACAGATATTGAAGGGTAGTTCAGATCCTCAAGCTTCATGGGCTTTGATGGGCATTCAAAGTGTTTGTCTGTGAAGGTCCCAAGGTAGGTTGAATTGAAACCCAAGGTGCATAGAAATTTAAGGTAGTCTTCCATAGAGGTGTCATAGATTAGGCCAGGATCAGCTGCGCGAGTGGGTCTTATGTGGCCATTGCCATATGCGAAAGGGTTGGCTTCTTCACCAGTGGCAAGATCTCTCATCGGCTTGTGTTTGTTATCCTTTGTTTTTGCTAATAATTAAACACAAATGATGTTGTCAGTATTAATATATAGACCATAATTAAAAATAAGTAATTGGTGTAGTACAAAGTCTATTATTGTTCTAAAGTTCAAATCTTAAAACTATCAACTATGTATGACAGTTAAAAATATAAACTCTGATTTGATGGTTGTCCTTGTTCCAAAGAAAAGGAAAAGAACAGAATGAAATATCACATTTTATTTCTCTTGTTGATATTTTTGTGTCATACTTACATGGACTCAATTTGAAATTAGTGAATAGAAGACATATTGAATCAACCACGAACAACAATAATCTTGGAAGAAAAACAGTAAATATGTACATTAAGTCATTAAACCATACCAGTAGTCATGATTGCTGATTTGATAGCTGAAGGGCTCCAATGAGGGTTAGCAGACTTCAACAGGCCTGCTACACCAGAAACATGCGGGCACGACATGGATGTTCCAGACAAGAAAGCATATGGGGTACGGCGCGTGTCATCTGGAACTGATGTTTGGCTAACAAGCTCGGAGAATGCAGCTAGTATGTTCACTCCTGGTGCAGTGACATCTGGCTGAAAATGTAAAAAAAAAAAAAAATAATTAGAATACGCAACAGTTACAAGTACTCATTCTGTCACATTCAATAATACGATAATAAATTATGAGCAATATCATTCTTTGAGAGTTAGTAACTAATACTGTAACAATATTTGCAGGAAAAAATTGCAGACTTCGAAACATTCCTTAATTTTCTAAAACATACTTATTGTAAGACAAATGAAAAATTGAAAAAAAGAACGATATATCTTCAGAATTAACCTTTAAGATTTCTGGAGTAGTGAAACTAGGTCCTCGAGATGAGAACTGTGCCATAGCTGGTGCTTGTTCGTGGCCAATTCTTGTTATTTGTGGAGCAATATCACCCATAGGTTTCCTGTTAAGAAAGAGAATCGAAGATACTGATCAATTTGAAATCAATGAGAATTTTAATGTCAATGAAGATTGAGAAACAACATTTAGAATGACGGAGATGTCCGCAATTACGTTGATTAATATGAAATGTTATAAAATGGTTTTACTTGGTAGAATTCATGTAGGAGAAAAGCGTGAAGCTATCGTTGTATGTAATCATGGTGGCAGGGAGCACATGGGGGTCAGCAAAGAGTATGTCCCCCCAATATTCGTCGTTAACTAGGATCATTCCTGCACCACCGGCGTCTTTAACAGTCATTCCTTTCACTATTCTGGCTACTTCCAGGTCACGCATGCAGACTACAATCTTTCCCTTCACCTTTTTTGGATCAAGTGAACTTGTGTTGCATATTTTACTGCAAAACAAACGAAATAGTTTTTTGTGTATGTAGTTTTGATCATTCCTTTTTAATGGAATCCCATGGGCGAATTATGTATATATGCAAGTTACCCCTAATGAAGTGAATAAATAATTTTTCAACCATCATCATTGTCGATAATTAATAGATTGTAGTAAATAAACAATTATCCAATTGAACTCACACAATTGAAGGGTACACTACTGAATGTCACTTAGCATAATGGATGAAGTATTGATTTTCAATTGTAAGCTTACAAGCATGTTCTAGAAAATTTTGTCGAATACTTACGCCATAGTTACGTTGGTTAGTCCTGGAGCAGCAGCATCTGAGCTGTTGATCAATGGGTACAAAATGTTTTGTGGTAGAGATTCAGATTCTTGACTTGCTCCCTACATTATAAATAAACAGATTAAAAGCACATCATTATTGTGAGTCAATATTAATTAATGCAATTTCATGGCAAAAAAAAAAAAGGTTCTTCGAATGAGACTCAAGGAACATCATCAATTTAAAATATGAATGAACTAGTCTCTAAAATAACTTATCTTAGAACAAGGCTTGTTCTACTAAAAGTAAAATGTAAAAAGAAGGTATAAACAGATTTGCATATGATTCATGTTAACAGCAAATTAAAATTGGACTCAGTAAAAAAATTCTGAAACAAAAAAGTATTAAATCAACTCAAGGAAATTAAGAATAAAAGACATACCTTTATAATCTCCCGGTTACCAAGTCTAACGTAACTGGGAAAGTCCCGATCTATTGTGCTCGCTCCGACAGTAACAATCCACGGTGCTGCATTATTAACTGAATTTGCTGTTGGGCCCTCATTTCCAGCTGAACAAACAACTGTAACACCCTTAGAAACTGCATGTAAAGAACCAAGTACAATTGAATCATCCAAGAACTCAGTTCCCCCAGAGAATGATGCGCCCCCACCAAGAGAGACAGATATTATGTCAACACCATCGTGCAGTGCAGCATCAAAGCCGGCCAAGATATCAGCTTCGCTGCAACCTATTATAGAAAACATAAAATGACAAGAGCTTTCTTAACACATTTATTCAATAGAAAGAAATGTTAATTGCAGAGATATGATCATGTATAATTTTGTGGAAATCATTTTCCACAAGAAAAAAATGATCGTTTGCATCAATTATATATTTGCCTACCATCCGCCCAACACACTTTGTAGGCGGCAACATGCGCACCAGGAGATCCACCCCGTGCAGTGCCATTAGCATAGCCAAAGCTATTAGCACCTGGCACAAACACGCCAGCTGCAGTTGAGAGGGTGTGTGAACCGTGACCCTCTTCGTCACGTGCAGTGTTGTTGTAAGGTTGGTCTGGATACATATCACGAATGCCTTTGTTGAAGTAGTTTGCTCCAATTAGCTTCCTGTTATGCAGAAAAGAATTTGCGGTTTGTATCATTAGTGTAAGTACTTTATAATCACAAAATTGTCGTGCATTTCAGATTGATGCTGCAATATCTATGCGTACACTATTTAATTTAAAAAATATGAACCTCAATGTCATAATTGTTTAGTTTCACTTTTTCTTATTGAACGTTTTATTTGGACATGAAAGTCTTTGAATTTAACAAGCTATGAAAAACATAGTTTAAACTTAGATCGATTATCATGAAAATATATTTCACCTAAACAAGGAACTCTGTAAACTAAAATCTTAAATGTTGTATAAGCACAAAAGGCTGACTATACCTGTTGCAAGGGACTCCATCTTTGGTGTTGTTCGCACATGATCCTCTCCATTTTGATGGAACTGGACCCATTCCTTCATCACTAAAGCTCTTTGATTCCGGCCAGACACCTTTAAATTTAATTGCAATTAATTAATGATTCAATATAAGGAAACTGGTACTTAGCCTAGTGGCTAAGAGCAACGTTCTAGCAAATGCGGGATAGCCCGATGGCTATGGGAGACTTTAGTTCAAAATTTGAATTATATTTAATTTAGTGGCAAAGACCCTCATCTCTATCTCAAAAAGATAAATTAGAATATCAACCAATTCAGTTCTGAGAAACAAGGAATCATCCGAATGGAAAAACAGAGATTGTGATATCCCATAATTGATATCTTTCAATTATAGCTACATGAGTAACTATCAAATTAATTCTTTGACTTCATATTCTTGCTTTCCAGTTATTTTTCTATCATGTTAAAAAATCATCAAGTCCTGCATAATTACCAGTATCGAGAGTTGCAATGATAACGTTACGGCCAATGTTAACTTGATCTGAAATAGATCCTCCTAGCTTAGGCAAGTTCTGGTCAATGTCAACAAAACTCCATGATCGGGTTGTATGTAGCTTGTATATCCTGTTTGGAAATACTGATACTACATCTGGATGTTCTGCATCAACACAAAAGAACACAGTATAAATTACGGAAGACTATAAAACTAGTTTCTTTCTATTATCCTTTGAGCTACTTTTTTCAACTGACTTTTTAAAATATATTTTCTCTTTATCAAAGAAAATTCATTCGATTGAGTATATTTTATAGTAAATTTCTTGAGGATGATTTTGAACCATACTTGCAATTTCTTCCGCTTCTTTCTCTTCCAATCTAGCAGCAAAGCCATTTATGTGCTTCGTGTAGGAATAAAATATTGCATTACGTGCATTCTCTTCGCTGCATATTTACCATCAAACTTGAGTTCAACTTAGCACAAGTGTAAGGACAAGTGTAGATTTTTTTTTTCCAGGGATGTATGATAAGCATGAATTCCAATTTCAGCTGATGTGATGTTCTCTTTAACTTATTCAAATAGAACAAAATCACCCATATGTCAACAGCAAGTTGATTCATGCTTATGTGCATCAAAGTGGCATTTTTTAAATAGGTACACTATTATTTATTATATCCATAGAAATAATACTTCAAAGTTGTGGTAATTGTTTGATATCCCCCTTTTTTATTACATTAAAAATATAACAATCCGAAAAATTAAACTAAAAAACCTGATATGATGATATATAACATCAATCCATCCAGTAACTTTTGCAACCTGAAGTAATAAATTGCTGGTATCGATTGGTTCAAATACTATGTATTGCTTTACCTTGGTTCGGTGCTGTTTAGCAATACTGAAGTATTGAAATTAGACGTCGTACCTTCCGACATATGATCCAAGGAGTGTGATGTGGGAATTTGTGGCTCTCTCATAGTCTTCAACAGTTGCATCATTCCCATGAGCATGATTTCCCAAATACACAATGTATGACTGAAGTTGCATCAACAAAATTAAGTACCAAATGTTAGAACAGGCATCACCATACAGTAATATAGGCATGAAACGTAGGCAATGTTGTTATTTCAACACTTATTAGTAGCCATGGATTATGGTTCAACTTAAAAAATAACACTAATATGAGAAACAAAAATTGAATCTTAGAATTTGTTTAATTGGACAAAGTATATTCCATTCTGTATTTTACTGGTACTGTTAAATCCTTGTTCTCTTGTGAACATTAGCACAAATTCTATCATTGATTATCTTCTGATGTTAGTACAAGTTATACAACTTATCGTATTGGTTGACTTGAACTTGTATCAGTCATGCTATCATTTAAAAACATTTTGTCATAGTTTTAAATTTCATTAGGTGGACTACACTTGAGTAAGAACTTCTGTTATTTGCATCGCAAATTGTTAAATCTTAATTATATTACAAGTTAACTATGAAAAGAGAAGACGAAAAAAAAATTGTTACTTCCTTACCGAACAAAATACAACCAACAGAGACATGTCAAGCGTTAATGTTTTACTCAACAAATTCTTCTCAAAAGAGAACAAAAAGTGCTATTTTGTTACTAATTTCTATGTATTTCTAAACATTATTTAAAGATTAAATTATGAAAGAGAAGGTGTTGGCATATACATATAGAAGAGCATATAAATAATTAATTATGATCTAGCACCGTTCTTCTTCCTTTTAATTATTGACATAAGAAATCTAATATAATGAAGAAATTTACACAAAATATGATATAACTACCTTCTTTATAGCTGAAACATGTAAAACTGAGGATATGAAAATGCAAGCAAGCAAAAGCAGCTGTCTTCCCTCCATCCTTTCTCTCTGTTTGTTTGTGAGTAGATGGAAATCGTCTTTGTTTATTTTTTGAGCTTCTGTGTGTTTGTCCTCCTCTCAATCTTCCTACGAATTTATATGAGAACTCCAGCCATTATTAGTCCTATGAAAATAAAAAAAAAGGACCTTAGAGATCTAAATATGAATTAATTTCTTGTTTATTTTCTACCACTTTATATATATATATACACACACACTTTAAAATTATGCTTAGTCATGTTTGGCGTTAGGATCGAATGCATCATTCTATTTATATCTCAATATTACAATCTAATTTTGTTTTTCTTTACTTATGTTTTATATATAGGTTATTATAAATGTTGCAATTTAAGTTTTCTATATATTTTTTTAATATAGCAATGGACTAAATTTGACACTTTTCTCAAACAAAAGAATAATAAAAACTAGAAGTTCTGAATTAGGGAGTGTTACTAAATTGTATGTTGCTAAAAAAATGTGTTTTATTTAATTTCTTTTCAAAATGCATATAGCCGAAATTAGTAGTTGATATATAATTGGGCTACTTATAAACAATTATTTCAATAATTATATCGAACTCAGTTTTAAGGCTGCAATATTTTCTTAACTTTCACATGTTGGTGGAAAGGCCCCAAACGTATGTACAAATTTCAAACCAATAAATAAGTATTTAATGTCGTAAATTAGCGAATGGGTTCCGTATTAATTCGCATGGACTTTTCATCTCACATATATTGTGCAACGGTATAAAAAAAGTATGATTAATTGTGACCGGATCATTAGTCATAAGTGTGAATTAATAGAACCGTTGGATGAAAGTATATAGTGAGCTGGATGTCCTTTAAAGAGATAATGGCGATATCCAGTGGAGCAATACTGGAGAGGAATTTACCGTACTGTTGAGACTGTTTCAGTCAGTTAGGAACTTTTACAGAATTACTCTATTATTTTGCTTATTTGCATTTTAGTCATTTCTTCTGCCTATATAAAGGCTGTCAGCTGTATCTTGGTTTTTATCTTGAAATTGATAAATGAAATAGAAATGGAAAGCTTAGTTGGCTTCCTTGTATCGTTCTTCCTCTGTAACTCTCTAATTTTCCAATTTTCCATTTTAATTGTCCATTTTTAAGCAATTGATCCATTAGTATCGTTGCAAGTGGTATCAGAGCCCTTCCGATCTCAACTGGGGAGGCAATTAGTTCTTCTCCTCACTGATTTGGTTGATACAGCCAGCTATTCAATCGAGATGTTCACTCACACACATGCGTCTGCGGGGAATCTAAAGGGAACAAAGGATTGGAGCTTCGACAATTTGAGGCAAGCAATACAATCGTTTTTGCAACAGCAAGAAGAAGCAAATCGCTTGTTTGAGCATCGATGTGATCAATTAATGGCGATGCTCGAGAAGATGCATCGATCGATTCGGGCTTGCGACAGCTTGGATCAACATTCTCGCGAAGGTGAAGTGAAGAGGGGGGGTTACAACCAGACCGAGCTAGCACCTCTTCATTAGCAGCAAAGTTCACCGACTTGCAATCAGCATCAAATATGGTCTAATCGCCATCAGGAGAGTCTTGATCAGTTTCCAAGGAAGGTGAACAACAACATCGTTGCAGTTGAAAACCAGGTTACTTCCGATGCTCCTGCCCAGATCCTTCTGAAGCTGATTCGATCGACTGCTGAGCAACACGATCAGTTGACACCATGGAAGAAGTTGATGCCACAACAGATTCAGATCTATACCGATTCAATTAGACCTCCTGATGCGTCTGTATCGACTCCATCCAAGGATGAGCAATTTGATCAGCCCATGATAAAGCTGAAGGCGACGCAACAATTAATTTCGACAGGTGGCAGAATTAAGCAACAAACACTTTCGTTGGCAGAAATTAATGCTCCCATGAAGTTTGTTTCGAATTATACCAAACCAACTCTGGTCGTACTTGGTATCGATAAGACTGGGTTGGTACCATTGCCAACAAGGGTGAACAACAGTGGTGATGAAACGTGTGAAACACTGCTGATTCCACCCAAACCACCTGATTTTGCGATAACCTTGAAGTCTGACTCGATTTCTAACGATCTGATTCAATTCTTCCCTGATGCAGATAGTATTGGCCAAGTACCAAGATCAATAGGGCTAAGCAACAAGGATGATGACAAGGGTGAATTAATTTTCATTCCACCCAAACCCCCTGATATTGTTTCTTCTGAAAAGCTCAATCTTCAAGGGAGTCAATAGACTGAAATTTCAGTTAAACAAGTACCAGATCTGAAACACCTTGAACAAATTTTGGCAACACATCAACCTAGCACCATGCCATAGTTTTTGAGGTGCAAGGACTCTTTTCCTTCCAAGCCTGACTTATCTGTTGATGGCAAAATTCCTAGTTGTAATTCAATTCATTTCTGGCCTGGCATCGATACAGTTGGTCTGGTACTGGCCGAGAAACTCACTCCATCCTACCCTCGTGAGTTTGGTTGTGAAACTACAAATTTTACGAAATCAATTCAACCAAAACCACCCGACCTTGCTTCCAGCAAGGAGTTCAACCTTCAAAGGCAAGGTGAAACTAAATGGGGAGCCTCTATTGGAAATCAAATGCCTAAGAAGCATTTGCAGGCTGTGATAGCTAAATTGAGCCAGGAGAGAGTTGAGGAGCTCAAATCAGGTTTTGCAACAAAAAAAGGTCAAAATGAAAGAAGGAACTGGCTTGAGGTCTGTATTAATTCAATTCACATCTAGAGTCACTTTCCATCCTTTCAATACTGACACCTACATCAGTTCTAAAGAACTTCTTTATTTGATCAAACTTAAACCTCCCTGGCACCTCTCTTCCACCATTTCGGTTCCTATGGAATCAGCAATCATGATGGCAATACATCCACAACCACCAGAGGGGCAAGTGTATCAATTATTTGAACCATGTCAGGTCAATTGGTCCAAGATATTGCCTGTTAAGACCCTAAGCAAACTGGCTAATTTTGATCATGAAGGTCAACTCAATTCTTGGCAAATCGTACCTCTGATGAAGGGCTTTACAATGAAGGTTGCTAGTTTGATAACCAAAGGAACAATACAATCTAAGGCCTCAAAACTTAAGGAAGAAGAACTAAAAGCTCCATTCTGGTTTCATGCCCTAAGGGTACAGCAATCTGCGTTATCTGATGATCTTGTCACAGTATTGGTACAAGGGCACTGTACCAAGGAAAAAGAGTAAAGAGAAGGCCAAAGAGTATTGGCAGCCGGTACCAATGCCATGGTGTAGGACACAAGTGATATTGACTCCCACACACACATGTAACCTGCATGAATTGAATTTGATCCTTAAGGGCAACCCAGGGATGCTAGGACATAATACACAACAGCAACAGTTAGATTTCAATGAGTTCAATCAAAGCTTACAATATAAAAAAAAATGAAGAACACGTTATTGTTAAAATATAATAGTTTAGATACCTATACGCTGGAGTGTATTGCAATACAGATTTTTTGTTGTATGTAATGCGCATGGAGAATCTACGGTAGTGAGGGCATCTACATTTATTGATCAAATAAATAATTATGTGAAGTGAAGAGGCGAAGAGAAGAGTATAATGCAGTGGAGAATTGGAAAACAAATTATAACGCATAACATATTAATGAAATCTATTTCTCAATATCTCAATTTGATCCAATTGATAACAGCAAGCCATTATTAAACAGTGAAATAGCAACGTTAACTTAAATGAATTTATAAATTATTAATCACAGGCGCAAACCTTTTCATATACTTCCAATATTATAATTTGCTTATTTACAACAATTGTTGCATTGTTGATTGAGAAATTAAATCTTAATAAAGGCAAATTAAATCCATTGAAATTGTAATTAATAAAAACAAAAGAGAATACATAAGGTTGACATGAACCTCTTGAAGTTAAACGGTGAACAAATAGAAGGCCAATTTGAAGTTCAACGGTGCTGTAAAAAAAATATCACCAACCAAAAAATGTGAAAAGTCCGAAAATTAAAAGTTGAAAATCGTTTCTCTTTGTATTCCACCAGTTCCATTCCACTTATAAAAACACACCCCACCTTTCCATGATTTAATCAAATATATCCACTTCACAAATAGAGAACAATTGTCAATAAGAAAAATATGTCGTTCAAAAAATTAGTTTCAGATCCTCTCTATATTTGTCCACGTTCTGTTGCAATTGAAACAGTGGCGACTCACTAATCCAAGAAGAAGTCCGCGACTTATGTTTCTGAAATCACCAAACTACGCTGAACAAATGTCATCATCAATTGAAACCAATGAAGATGATGACGATGAATATTTTAACAGTTACAACAGTACCAAAGAGGACAGTGGATATCTTGCAGATGACGAGGAAAATTCACAATCCTTCAACAAGACGAATATTTCAGAAAATCATAACTAGTTTATTGAAGATGATGAAGTCGAGTCGCCATATTTCAACATTGTAAGTGATTCACAAGAAGATGTGTCCAAGGTGAGTGATGAAGAAGACATGGATGAAGAAAAAACACACAGTGACATTTGACAACAACATCAATTACTACTTTTAATCCTATAATAGTTACTTCACTAATTTTTATTTTTCGTTTTTTTTTCTTTCAGAATATATTACAATATATGTTTGTTGAGTTTATGATGTAGTAAAAATGATCATGATGTTGTTGTTCGTAATAGAATTATTATTATGTTGTTATTGTTTCATAATTTTTAATTCATCTTCTCTTAGAGTCTCTATTACAATGCTATGAAAAACAATCTTTGTTATATCCTTAAGCTAATGATTAATAAGATCATATCACAATCAAGAATTTTTTTACCACTCTTAGGTCATATCAAATTAACACATCTTCTATCTAAGCTTTATTTCCACATAAATATTTACATGTTTAATATCGTTAGAAGAATTTATATATTAACTGACAAAACAAAACAAATATAGAAATGTAGATACAAATAAACAAGCATTATAAAAATTATTTAAGCTTTTATCCATTCTACACTAAAATTGAGTTAATTTTGTATATCTTTGATTTAATAAAATTAAGTAAACAAATAGATAATTCTTTATTATTGAATTATCATGTAATTAATTTACTCATCTATCTAATAAAAAAATTAACAAGACGCGACATAACCATATTGCGTTTCCTAGTTAATAAAAAATCTCATGGTACTTTTGCAAATTAACCTACTAAATCAAGTTAATAACAAACAACTTATTTGCCTTAGTGCTACATGACATTTTTTCATATTAAACAATGTCGATTTACAACACAATATTTGCCTTAGTCTTAATTTAATGGGGTTGAATTCAAATCAGATCGAATTCTATCATCTCTAATTTCATGTAGAGCCACAAATTGTACTAGTGGGACTGATATTGTGCTCAATGATGTCCACGTGACTCATATGGATGATTTCAAGCTCCTGGAACAAATTGGCCTTGAAATGAACCTTGTTGTTATTAGCAAGTGTGTCTAACTAAAAATTCTCTAATGTGGAAGAACTGAAACATAGTGCTTATGATTAAGCCGGTTAAAATCGAGGAAACATGATGCTTGTGATTATCTGATCAAGCAGTTAAAATCTTCTTTGTTGACCAAGACCATCTGCATTTTCCATAACAAAAGTTTATGAATCACAGATACAAATTCAATATAGAAAAATAGATTCTAAGAGTGATTATAAAAGTAAAAAAATATAATTTAAGTTTCAAAAATATGTTCAATTGTATTCCTAATCAAAAGAATATTGAATACCCTTTTATCGAGTACTTATAAATGCCTTCTAACAAGAACGTAAAAAGAAGGCTCAATAACAATTCATCAAATACATAAAAAAGATAAATCATAAGTAGTATGTTCTAACCTTGCAGCTAAGTCACCTCTGAGAGTGACAGAACTTCAACTTCACGACAATTAAACCTATCATCAATGTTCAAATCCTTGTCAGAAACAGTTGCGACCATTATTAATCGAATTAAGGATTAATAATCACCATTTACTTACATTCCAAGTCAGATTTTATACTCAAATAAAACAAAACAAGGGCATAGGTTTAGGTTTAATGAAGTAAGAAGAAAAACTACAGTTCGGTCCTAACACAAATGCAAAAACAAGGCACCATTTTTCCTATTTGATAAGCAAGGCTGAACCATAAACATTGTTATAGAAATGGGTGATGATATAGTCAAATAATGTAACCTATTTATATAGGATTAGTTGATATTTCAGAAAATTTGTTGTAACAATGGATAGACAGACTCAAAGTAGGTATGTCTCTTTTTTTTGAAGAAAGTAGGTATGTCTCTTTTAAATAACAAACACAAAATAGTCTAGGGAATGCTTTTGTTAAATGGAAAATGATCACCAGTCTCACAATCATATTTGTGCCTTTGGAGGCTTGATACAAAACTATTGACTATTTTGACTATTCACTCTCTCAGTAATTGACCGATCTCTACAATTACCTAAAGAAACTGAACTTGTCTTTTGACTTATTTGGGTCCTTTTCTCAAAAATAAAATGTTTGGCAATTTACATACATGTCCCAAAAGGGTATTAGTTTTTTTAGGCAATTAAGCAATATTCTAGAAGAAGATAAGTTTTTCCATAGATGATATACAATCATGATAGTACTTTAATCTCAATACTACTTTCATAAATGATTTTTTCAATTATCGACAAATTAAAAGGAGAATATAAACTTTCGTTCTATTTAGAACAATGCCGCAATCAATGTATGCGGTCATTGTATCAAAAACAATGTGAATGTAAAAAGTTCAAACAACCTATCATCTTTTGCAAACAAATTTAAGAATGTAAAGGAGAAGTTCGAATTTTTCCATTGATATTGTTTTTTGATATAAGGACCGTAGACACTAATTGCGGCAATCTTCTAGATAAAAAGATAACAATAGGCCTATATATTCCACTCTTAAATTGATGATAATGATAACAATAAGGGAAAGAAATGTTTGTTCTTTTGACAAACCAAAATTAATTAAGGTATTAACCATGTAAATCCAATTTTTGGCGTATCCTACAAATTGAAAATCAGAATTGAAAGGCTTATCAACAATCAAGATGACCAGAGAATTTTCGTTCTTATAATTTTGGAGCTATTCATACTTCATAGGCTCTAATGGAGCATAAACTTTATTTAGGCAGAAAAGGAAGAAAACTCACAGTTGAAATAAACTAAACTAAGGAGCCCAAAAAAGGAACAAACAAGAAACCTTTAGCCCGATACTGAACAAGTAGGCTTTAACACAAACGTGGGATTTCATACCAATACTGGACTGATACCAAAGGATCTACCAAAACCAAAGCTTTTGTCAATCAAGAATAGCTTTCCCCAATTTGTGTGTCGTACGTGGCTAATTCGAAACCCGAACTGGGATTTCTTCTGAATAGTTTAAGCTTTATTACATCTTAAATCTAAATAGAACTTTACCCAATTTATTCAAGAAAAATAGATTAATTAAATTGAGATATATCTGAGTTTGCAATTTACATAAAACTCAACTTTTTTTTCTATCTATATATGTAAAAATAAAAACAGTTGATCAAAAGAATAAACAAAAAGGATCGAAATAATTAGAAGCAGTACCTTTGGATTGTTAAGCTCGATTCCATCAGAGAATCGAAAACACATTTTCTTTTTATCTCCGGTAATCTCTCCTAGTCTTCTTCCAAGGGTTTGCATAGAGAAGGGAGCAAACAGGCGGCGGTTTTGAGAGAGAGGGGGGGGGGGGGGATGAGAAAATGTAAATAGGGTTTGTGCTGGAGACTGGAGGCACAGGGGTCAGGGGATTTTATATCGTTTAAATGACAGATTAGATCTGAATGTTTTTCTGCGGCAGAAATGATACAATCTTCACATAGTGGTTTTGTGTGCAATCTCTCTGTAATGACCCGCCATATTATTTCTACAGTTTATTACGTTCCTTTCTTTTATTTTTCTGCGGGAAGAAGTGACGTGTAAATGTGTAATTAGGTTTTATTAACTTTTCTGTTTCTTTCTTGTGGGCTGTCCGCCTGTACCGCTGTTTTTCTCCCTCTCTGTTTTATATTATTTTTCACATAATCGGAAAAGTAATTTAATTAAAAATATTTTTCAAATTTTAGAAAAAAAAATTAAACTCAAATATATAGTATTTTTTTCCAAATTTATCCACTTGCCTATGTTTGAAATGTATCTGACATAAAAAACAAGCTAATATTTAGATTGTAGGAATATATACATAGCGTTAGGTTATTGTAAAAACGTTTACACTTCGAGTTGAAGTGCAAACGGCTTAAATTATATTTTTTTTATTCTGAAACCTCGATAAGTTATCTAAAAAATCTTTCAAATTGAAATATTGTAAAAAAATCAAATATCGTGATTTTTAAAACTTTCTAACTATTTTCTTAATATTTTTAAAAACATTCATGTTTAATATTTAAAAATGACATTTTGATAGCTATTTTAAAAAAATTAAAAAATTATTAGAAAACTCTAATAAAAATCACAAATCTTTTGTTTCCTACAAAATTTCAATATAAAGAATATAACAACACTTAAATTGATGTTTGAAAAAAATATAATTTAGATAGTGTTTTCATAATTTGAACCGTCCCACGTCATTCAGTTTCTTTTTCGGTTTCTTTGTGGGTTGATTTACAACCCAAAATAAATCAGACCTGCAGTAATGGTACAGGTGGCATTCATTGTACAAAGTTTTTTTTTCATACACCACATACAATGTCATAATAATAAATCAAGATTTTCACAGAAACAAAACATCCGTTGTAATTCGAGAAAGATAATTTTTGTAAAAGCGTCCATTGTAATTGCATGCATCATTCTAATAAATGAAACGAGTGTTCAATGAATATACAATAAGAATTCATCCATAAAAATAATAATTTGACAAACGTCATAAAAATTTTCAATATTTAATATTATCTATGTAAAAAATGTACCTTGTGATGCACATTAAAATTAAAATTGATCAACATGCTTATCTAACTATGAAGAATTTAACTAATATTAGGGTGGCATCGTATAAATATATTTACTTTGTTTCGTGTTCATATTTCGAAATAGCTACTTTAGTGATTTTGATTCGAATTTTGCTAGTATAGTGTTTTTTAATTTATTTGGTTATATAAAAAAATTTCGGCAAAAATTAGAAGGGATCAGCACGGAACAGTTAAGACATGACACGTTTAGGCACGCCGTACCTAAACGTGTTGTGTCTTAACCGTGTCATGTCTAAACGTATTGTGTCTTAACTGTGCCGTGTCTAATCGTGACGTGTTTGTTCATGTCTTAATTGTGTCGTGTCTAATCCTCGGAAGAGAAGAGGATCTAACTTCGAACTTGTTCATAGTCTGAGTTCAAGGCATTCAGAAGGAGGTAAACTTGATCAACTTCGCTGTGATTGGCTAATACATGTTTAATTCATCTACTTACTCTTAATTGAACAATACTTAACTGAATAATAGATTGAGAACCTTGTTGGATTTGCATCATGGTAAGCCGGTAGGGTCACAAACTTGTTTTTTGACGTGAGGTCCTCTCCATTGACCTGTTTGGAGGAATCCTTATCGCCTTGTGTGCCAAGTGCCATGGTTTGCCGACAACTTGAACAAGTAGAGGTGGTTCAGAAGGTTACATGTTTTTGTCCTGCTATGATACCATATTACGAAAATAATATTGGTTTATCTTTTATTAATACATCTGAGAGTACAACCTAGTGCCTATATATAAAAGAAATGTAGATTTGTTAACCTTAACTAGTTCTAGTGAGGGTGACTAGAATAATTACAAAATTTATAGGACTAATTTGCAACCTAAGCAATTCAAATGACAATTTTTAATTTAAACAACTCACAATTTAATTTCTTAACTAATTAAGCTAAATCAATTAAAATAAAGAGAAGAGTAAAAAATTAAAAACAAATCGAAGTACACGTATGTGGCACCGAATATGATAACAAAGTTCGACTATCAAATAGTCTATTTTCGGAACTTCTGATCCTCCAACTTTTGATAACAAAGACCCGATCAATATCTAATACAAAGATAGAAACTAACTATTTACACACTAAGAATAGATGCTTTGATTCGGAAAAGAATATGATAAAGTCTCAAATGGAATAGAAAGATAATCTCTCAAAGCTATCACAAAATCTTGATATGTAGATTATGTCAAAAGAAAAATATTTCGTGGATTTCGTCATCGATTCTGTCATTGATACGCACTGGACGCGTCTAGTTAATTTTCGACGAAAAATTATTGTTTTTATGCATGTTATGTTGCTTATTATGTATCTAATAATATGCGTAACAGTTGAAATAATGTGCATAATAACTTAATTAATTCGATTTGTTCATGTTAATTGTGTTATTATGCATCTTATTTGTATTATTATACATTTGATAATATTTATATTCAGATTGTTATTATGTACGTCAATTATTTTAGATAAATGTGTTATCATGAATGTGGTTCATATTATTTTAACATGTTAATTACATGCAAAATAACATGCAAATGCAATTGGATTCGTCAAATCTGCATCGATGAGTGTATCGATCTCCTTTTTCAGTCGAGCGTCCAATCAATTTAATACATAATAACAAAAATAACATGCAAATTGAATTCAACTAAACATGTTCTGTTGAAATCGATAAAGGAATCGATATATCAGTCCCATAATCAAAACCCAAATTATAAAAGCATACAGATAAAGAAAGGGATTTGTCGCTAAAATCACAAATAAGGACCTAAAGAAAAGCTTGTTCGGCTTGAACGAAACAATTTCCGTTTGTTTTATCCTGAAGAACCAAAAATCAATTCTAATTAGATTTGGAGGAGCAAGATATTAAGAGCAAGATTAAAATAATATGCATAATACATCATCTTCTGTATTATGCGGTTATACATGTTTAATTTGTCCAATAAATTGAGATTTAAGTTGTCTAATAAATTCTTCATATCAAAATCTTGTAGGAAATCAAATTTCGTAATTTTTAAAGTTTTCTTGCTATTTTTTAAAAATAGCTTAGAAATTGCACTTTTGTAGATTAAATCTGGATTGTTCTAAAAATCACGAAATTTGATTTACTATAATATTTTAATATGAAAAATTTATTGAACAACTTAAATCTTTATTTATTGAACTATACATATACATAATACAGAAGATGATATACTGTGTATATTATTTTAGCCAATATTAAAATCCAATTTGAATAAAGAGGCGAGAAAGAGAGAGGCATAACGGAGAGATATACCTAGCTTGTGAAACTTTAAGGTTGATCTTTCGTATGAAACTTTTAGGTTGGAAGATAGATAGCAGCGCTTTCCAGAAAAAAAACTAAAATAAACTTTCATAAATTTAAACATGCAAATTTAGTATCTAAAAAATATATTAACCCACTATATTTGTATATTGATACATTAGCAACTTTATTCATGTACACGTATGTGGCACCGAATATGATAACAAAGTTCGACTATCAAATAGTCTATTTTCGAAACTTCTGATCCTCCAACTTTTGATAACAAAGATCCGATCAATATCTAATACAAAGATAGAAACTAACTATTTACACACTAAGAATAGATGCTTTGATTCGGAAAAGAATATGATGAAGTCTCAAATGGAATAGAAAGATAATCTCTCAAAGCTATCACAAAATCTTGATATGTAGATTATGTCAAAAGAAAAATATTTCGTGGATTTCGTCATCGATTCTGTCATTGATACGCACTGGACGCGTCTAGTTAATTTTCGACGAAAAATTATTGTTTTTATGCATGTTATTTTGCTTATTATGTATCTAATAATATGCGTAACAGTTGAAATAATGTGCATAATAACTTAATTAATTCGATTTGTTCATGTTAATTGTGTTATTATGCATCTTATTTGTATTATTATACATTTGACAATATTTATATTCAGATTGTTATTATGTACGTCAATTATTTTAGATAAACGTGTTATCATGAATGTGGTTCATATTATTTTACATGTTAATTACATGCAAAATAACATGCAAATGCAACTGGATTCGTCAAATCTGCATCGATGAGTGTATCGATCTCTTTTTTCAGTCGAGCGTCCAGTCAATTTAATGTATAATAACAAAAACAACATGCAAATTGAATTCAACTGAACACATTATGTTGAAATCGATATATCAGTCCCATAATCAAAAGACAAATGATAAAAGCATACAGATAAAGAAAGGGATTTGTCGCTAAAATCACAAATAAGGACCTAAAGAAAAGCTTGTTCGGCTTGAACGAAACAATTTCCGTTTGTTTTATCCTGAAGAAACAAAAATCAATTCTAATTAGATTTGGAGGAGCAAGATATTAAGAGCAAGATTAAAATAATATGCATAGTACAGCACTTTCTGTATTATGCGGTTATGCATGTTTAATTTGTCCAATAAATTGAGATAAGTTGTCTAATAAATTATTCATATCAAAATCTTGTAGGATATCAAATTTCGTGATTTTTAAGTTTTCTTGCTATTTTTTAAATATTTTTAAAAATAGCTCAAAAATTACACTTTTGTAGATTAAATCTGGATTATTTTAAAAATCACGAAATTTGATTTACTACAATATTTTGATATGAAAAATTCATTGAACAATTTAAATTTTTATTTATTAAGCTATATATATACATAATATATATTAAATTTTTATTTGATTTACTACAATATATTATGTATATTATTTTAGTCTTAATGAGACATTAAAATTCAATTTGAATAAAGAGGCGAGGAAGAGAGAGGCCTGAGAGAGGCATAACGGAGAGAGATACCTAGCTTGTGAAACGTTAAGGTTGATCTTTCGTATGAAACTTTTAGGTTGGAAGATAGATAGCTGCGCTTTCCAGAAAAAAAACTTAAATTTAACTTTCATAAATTTAAACATGCAAATTTAGTATCTCAAAAATATATTAACCCACTATATTTGTATATTGATACATTAGCAACTTTATTCATGTCATTTTTCTTTACATCACCTTAAACCTCTTATAAGTTGTAAAAACTAAACCTTAGTGACAAATCTGCAAAAATCCGAAGAAAAAAAAAATAATAAATTATGGATTTCTCAACTGGTGCGCACGTCGCTCTCAATCATAATCCACCCTCCTCAACCGTCTTTAAACCTCAGTATTCCCAATTTACAATCGTTAATCTTCCTCCTCCGCCTGAGCTCTTATCCGTGTGGGGGCAATTCGTAATTTCCCATCCCTCCGCCGCCTCCACCGCCGGAGAAGTACATATATCCATGGCCTCAGGTCATATCCACACCACCTCCACCCATCCCCCTCATCATCCCCATCCCCATCCCCATCCCCACCCCCATCCTCACCACCACGACACCTCCGCTCCTGCCATCTCCACCTCTTCCTCCTCTTCCACGGCGGCTGCCACCACAACCACCTCCATATCGGTTCCGACGAATCCGATCGCTACAACTACAGCGAATCATTCAAACCATTCCACTCCGCACGCTAGCATCGCTGCTGCTCCGACCAACGCTCAGATCCCTTATGTCCGCCTCATGTGCAGTTATGGCGGTCGCATACTCCCCCGTCCCGGTGATCACCTCCTCCGTTACGTAGGTGGAGAGACGCGCATAGTCTCCTTCCCTCGCAACGCCTCCTTCTCTACCCTTGTTTCTCTCCTCTCTTCCCTTTCCCCATCCCAATTCACCCCCAAATCACCTCCGACCATCAAGTATCTGCTCCCTCATGAAGATCTCGACTCGCTGATCTCTCTTTGCTCTGATGAGGATCTGATCAACATGCTTGATGAGTTGGATCGGTTGAACCCCGCATCCAAGTCGCCGAGATTGAGGCTATTTCTCTTTCCTTCTTCAAAGAGTGGAGCGTTTGGATCGGTGCTATCCACTGGGGAGTCGAACCAGTGGTTTCTCGATGCACTCAACTCAGCATCGCCAACAGCCGTTGGGGCAGTTCTGGGACGACGCCGGTCGGAGGCCTCATCGTCTATGTTGTCAGATCAGCCGGATTATCTCACTGGAATTGACACCGGCTCTGAGAGGTATTACCTTGACCTTTATTTTATTTAAAAATTGGTCAAGTTATCAGTCTAGAAGAAATTGAAGCAGTCCAAAAGCATATATTAAGGTCTAATTTATTCAAGTCTAGAAAGATAAGACCAGGTAATCAAGTATTAAACTGTAGTTTACATGTAAATAGCTATTAATTGATTCAATACTGAGCCTCTTTAGTTGAATAAAAAACAGGGACAGTGCATATTGGTATTACCGTCTGTTATTATGATATGTTGTGGAGATTATTGGGTTTAACTTAAATAGAGAATACAGAGATGAAAAGTTATTTTCTGTACTGCTACTCAAGTCCAGTAACAAGCCAGCAGAATAACCACTCCTTATTCCTTAATTACCTTGATTACAGTTATATCTCTGTTTTGCGGCATTGAAAATAAAAAAAATTGCAAAAGAAAATCCTATGAAATGGCCCTGCTTCATTGCATATTGAGGAATGTATAAATATCCCTCTGGTATTTCATTGCATTATCATGGAATTTAAATTAGAAAACTTGTGCAGAGTCTCCATTTGTTCTTCCAAATTTAGTATATGGATTTTAATTGTTAGTTTGGTTAAAGGTAATGCTACAAAAGATAGATAATGATAACAATCAGGACAGAGTATATCTTATTTTAGTAATGTTCATACTTTTAGATTCTAGAATAGAACTTTGCTAAAGCTTGAAAGAGGAAGCACAGAAAACGTCCTTCCCATACCCATACCACCCTTGACCATCATGGCGTCATGACCTTAATTTAATGTATCAGGGCTTTTGAACAATGTACAACAATGCAATATCCCTAATTTCAATTGCAAGCCACACATTTTGACGAAATAGACAGCCCTTCATTGCATGACAGGTCACCGGTGAATCCTGACTCAGACCCAACAGAAACCGTTGAGGCCGTTGAACCAGCTGTCCCGGCCCAACCACAAGAAGCCCTGGTGCAGCCAGCACCGGCACCTCCAGTTTACTATGTGCCTCAGCCAATGCCAGTGTATTACATGCCGACATCTGTTCCATACATGCAGCCCTCAATGGATGGACAAGGGAGCATGCCAGTTCGTGGGTTTGTGCAGATGCCAATGCCTATTTCTAGGCCAGTTTATTACACCAAGGAGAATGAGCAATTTGTTGGGATGGGTCCTGGTAGTTTTGTGTATGAGCAAGCAACAGCTGGCACATATGTGCGGGCCCCACTTACTTATCCTCCAGGTGCAGTATACCCACCTCAAGCAGATGCAAGTAAGAAACCACCAACTGGACCTGGCCCAGATGTCAGAGGTGTCTCTTCTTAGTTGGAAGACAACATTATTAGTGTACATGTGGGTTATCTTGGTTTATTACAGCTTAATTGCTAAAATTAGCTTAAGGATTTGGAGGATTGTCTGGGCATCTAGTTGGTTTTGGTGTCTCTAGCCAAATTATTGCAATTCTATTTGGATGTTAAATCTGGTTCGGAGTCCAAAAAATAAAAATAAAACGATAAATAGCCAATGGTGAGCTCTTATTATCCCTTAAGATTTTGGTAGGATTGAGGTGTGTCAGTTTGGGTAAGTAATAGATATATTTTTTATTCTTGTTCTTTGATTGGTGTCTGTAATAAATAGGTATGTGAATTCTTCTTGATTCATTTTTCCATATGGAAAGCTTTTATATTGGGAGAACTCTATTCTTCTCATAATTTCTGTCATCTGTGCTGTAGATGTGATGTCATGTTGGAATTTTCTATTCTTGATGATCTAAAATTCTGAATGTTAAGATGAATTGAATTTCTCTGCTCTTTACTATTTTAGTTTCTGTAATATAAATGTTGCGTTCCGTCTGTTCTTTCTTCTCTGTTTGGAATTCATTTCATTTTCATTTTTTTAGTCAAGCATTTCAAATGGTGAAGAGTATTTGAATTTTGTGGCGGCAATGAATACATAACTTGCAGACAGAGCAACCAGCTTTTCTGTACACTAATTGCGGACCGCAATGGCTCCATATTTCTGCAGACAAAAAAAAAATTCATCTTGCACTCATTGCGGTCCGTAATGATCACAATTGTCTGCACAACCGAGCAGTTCTAGAACTGTAGTCATTGCGGTCAGATCTCATTACGACCTGCAATGGACGGTTTTGAAGCTCAAATTTGCTATTTTAGTGCTGATTTTCAGGGGTTTCTTCTCCATATAAATAGATGCTTGTAGAATAAGTTTAGAGTACTGTTGTAGAGAGAAACATTCTAGGATTTACAAGAAGACACAAGGCGAGAGAGAAGGAAGAAGAAGGTGTCAATTGTTCGGTTGTATTTTCTCTCTTCTTTAGAACTCTTTACTTGTATCATGTTGATTTGTGTTTTAGTCATGTCCAGTTGAAAGCTTCTCTAGAGTTTTAGTATGGACATACTTGACACTTTTGTTATGATTTAGTTGATTTTTATTTCATATCTTTTGTTATTTTTGAGCAAGGATAAGATGTAGAAGCATATTACAATAATAAGTTTTACTTTAGGACCTTAATCATATAGCAATCTTAAGTTTGATGCAATTCAATTTAGTTCACAAGATAAGCAATGCAAATGTAGTAAAGAGTAAGAGCAAGAGCGCAAAGAGACAAGCGATATAACATAGTTCGATTTCGAAAACAAAATAGGCTTACATTCACGGAACTCTCAGATCCAAAAACTCTTCGGGACTAAAACACTATAACTACAAGTATTTTAAAAAAAATGAAGCATGTCCAAAAGGCTTCAAATCCTTACAATGACAACACCAAGCTTGCAGGGTAACTAAAAACACTACGATCGACAACACAACCCGAAGCTAAAGATGATCCACTTGACAACACAACACGGATCAACAAACAATGTAGAAAACTAGCTCGAATAGATAATTAGACAATTAATGACTATCCTAAACTCTCTCAGATTTGAATGCTCGTAGGAAAAGGCTTATGTGCTCTTTCATGTGCTTTTTGTGTGCTTGTAAATTGAGGGGTGACTTTCTTAGTCTTTTGAAACAAAAATGACAAGTTTATATAGACGTAATACTTCTTGGATCTTGAAATCTTGAACCAAAGCTCCTTGCATTATAGAAATTGATCAACCCGCTACAGAACCTATTATGACGGGTTGGAGACTTTTCAGTTTTGTTCCTTGAACTCCTCTTTCATGTGCTTTTTGTGTGCTTGTAAATTGAGGGGTGACTTTCTTAGTCTTTTGAAACAAAAATGACAAGTTTATATAGACGTAATACTTATTGGATCTTGAAATCTTGAACCAAAGCTCCTTGCATTATAGAAATTGATCAACCCGCTACAGAACCTATTATGACGGGTTGGAGACTTTTCAGTTTTGTTCCTTGAACTCCCCTACAACTGTCTTCTGGGCCCTTCTCCTTTAAGTATCTATTTGTGACGGATGAGAACCCGTTATGACGGGTTTGAGACCTGTTGTGATGGATTGGACATGCGTTATAGTAACGTAGGGCTCATACTTTTTGCACATGACTCGTGTATTGTGGGTTCTCTTGCTAGACACCTGTTATGATGCCTTGGGAACCTGTTATGGCTGGTTAAACCCCGTTGTGATGAGTCTATCGTGCGTTACAGTAACACAAAGCTATGTGAGCCTCTCTTTTGCTTGCATCTTGCGCCATATTGCTCCTCTTGACTTGTTTATGATATTTCTGGCATTTGCCATGATCAAATGTACATATTTTAACCTGTACTTCAACAAAACTGAACTTGTGCAAAGGTTACTACTAATTTGGTTAGTACTAGTTTTTTTAATCTGCACTTCAAGCTAACAAATTTCCTCTTTTGACAATTTGCAAAATCTTGTGAATGCATACCAAAAATTTATGCACTACACTACTACATCTCCCCATTTTTGTAAACGTTGGCAAAAGGCATAATTCAATTCAATTCTCGTCCTTAATGTGAGCATGTAGTAATCAAGTTAAGTAATATTACCCCCTCAATTCAAGCAATTAAATTATGATGTATTTCAATTACAATTTGACAATAAGCATAGGCAAATTCATCATGCTCCCCCTTAATTCTATAATGAATGAATATGACAATTGCAAGGCTCAAATGATCACATAATAATGAAAAGCATAAGCAATCAAAATCTAACAAATATAATGCAATCAAATGAAAAATATCCAAGATAATTCATAAGTTCAAACATAATGCATACAAGACACAAATCATAAAGAAAAACTATTAAGTCTCTAATGGAGCGCAGCATTAAAATTAAACTTTCTCTCTCTAGCTATGTGCTAACTATCTCTTCTTCATATTTGCTCATCCTCATGAAGTTATCCCAAAAATAGAATTGTTCTTGCCGTGTTGTATGAAATTTCTCATGAAAGGCTTCAATTTCCTTACATCTTATATCAATCCCTCTATAATACTCCTTTTGTGCAAAGAGATATCATACATTTGTTGAGAAACGTGATGTACATTTTCAATAGTAACCCTACTAGGTCTTGGAGGTATAGGAAAGGAATCATGTTGTTGTTGTTGTTGTTTTTCGAGTTCAACATGTGACATAGGTTCCGATCTTACAGGAGAGGGTGGTGGATTAGATGTAGTTGCTCCATCTCTATGACATTTCGGTAATTATTTGTCCATAGAGGGATAAAAAACACTAATCAAATTATCCCATTGATTCGGTTTGGCATTAGGAGCCGAGATCTGCTCATTTATCTTGAATTTGCTACTTGGAAGCCAAAAGTTCCCTCTCGTAACCTATCCAATTTTGTCCAACTTCTCGACAATATTTTCGGGTCTAAAGGCCATATTAAAGTTTCTTGAGATTCTTAGCCCGGCTTGAATTATAATCTTGGTTAGGAGATGAGGATAAGGCAAGGATTTCGTCCCATTTGATATGGCATACCTCATATGATTGAGGATTATGTATGAGATTTCAATGATATTATCAAAACAAATTAAATGTCGAAGACAATACATGGTATTCATCTTCAAATTTGTTTTGATTTTGCTCTTAGGAGTAAGTATATTGTTGATGAAAAAAAGGATAAGCAATATATGATAGGAAAATAAGTGACGGTTAGTTTTTGTTCCGTCCTATTTTTCCAAACCAAGACTTGTAATCAAAATTATTAGCATGTGCTAGTCAAACCTTGAAAGGGTATACATCTCCTACATTGATAATCCCAAAAACTTTTCACAAGGTATCGATGGTTATTGAAATTTCTTGACCACAAATATAAGTAGTAACACTCCATGATTGAATTGTTAGTTTCATATTGACATAAAGAACCTGAATTGAGAATTTTTGACACATGGCAACATGATGAACAAACATGGTGGAAAAAAGTGAAAGTGATACAAAATGAAAATGACAAACCATGGGAAGATGATCAAGCCTCGATATTTTGGAAGGAGTTAGAAGAAAATTTCTCAAATAAACACGTCTTCAGTGAAAATCCAATTGCTGATGGCGCAAAGACAAGATTCTGGCAGGATCGTTGGTTGTACTACCCTGTGAAGGACAAATACCCGACTTCGTACAATGCAATTCAGAACAAAATTGAGACTTATGGATCAATGTAATACCCAGTACCGGAGATGTATGAGGTACAACAAATTCGTGAAAGAAATAAATTGATGATACATCTACAACAAGAAAGAATCAACCGAGATGAAAATAACACCTTGATTTGGATCAGAAAATCACCTCACTTCACTGGGAAGTCGGTGTACCAATTTGTTCCCCTTTCACCAGACATTCAATCTGATCTACGCAACATTTGGAGACTACAAGCACCTCCTAGAGTCCTCATCTTTACATGGCTCATGATTCAAAATAGACTCGTGACAACAGATAACTTGATAAAAGAGGATGGCAAATACCCAACTTCTGTCACTTATGCAAAAGAGACTCGGAATCAATGAAACATATATTGCTGGATTTTGCATACTCAAGAAACATAAGAAGTCACATACACAACGACATCTGGCCACAATTGCATTTCTTCATGCTATTTGTTGCCAGCGGCTCACTCACAATTGACAGAAAAATCAGTACCTAACTCATTTGCACGCTTTGAAATCACGAATCTCGTTGGTGCAGAAGAGTTTTTGGCTTTTTGCAGACAAATTCCAAGATGAGATAGAGACAGTAAGAGAAATCATGTTGGAGGTCCATAATTGGTTCAGACAGTGATACTGAACGAAATGTATTAACAATTATGTTAGATTTGTTGCGTACTAATGCTGGGTTCTCTTATTTTCTTTTTCTTTTTCGCTTCTCTTTCTTCTTTTTCTATATCCGTGATGTGAAAAATAAACTTCTGTAAATCAGATTACTCTTGTGGTATTGGTTAATGAAATTTGGTTGATGAAATTTGGAGGCTCTGCCTCCATCTTTTCCTCAAGAAAACTAATACACATAAATATTCGCAAGTCATAACAGAGATGAAGTATTGTTGTACGTACGTGTTTAAAAAATTAATAAGAAATAACTTCGTTACAGTAAAGATAGATACACTAGATACTCCGAGCCACTCTGATACGTTCAATCTTAATCTAAAGTGTGAATTTTGATGTATCTAACTATCTGAGAGTATGTAGTATGTCTATTTTTTATGTAGCTAAATTTTTTCCAAATTAATAATGCGAATGAACAAACCAGTAATCATATCATAATATTTTGATAACTTCATTTCGAACACTTAGGCTGTGCTCCAGACGAAAATAAACGAAAGAAGGAAATGTGAGGAAGGAAGAAAGAAGAAGGTGAAGCGTCACCTGCTCCAGACGAGCGAGAATAGGAAGGAAGGAACGAAGAAAAATGAACTGAGTTTAGTGTCGTAACCTCGTCTACCCTCCGATTTGAGAGGAAACAAAAATAGTCGGTGAATGAAACAATCTAACCTCCTTCTAATCTTTCCTTCCTCGATAAAACGTGCTGGAGCAAGAAACTCGCCATTCTTCCTTCACCTCCCCTCGTAAATCATCATTCTGGAGTAGATCCTTAGTGAATTATTTACTGATTCTAAAATTAAATTCAAAAAAATAAAATTAGAAGAAGAATAATAATGATAGTAATAATAATAATATAAATAAAATAAATAAAAACTAACGTGACACAAGTGCCACGGTCCTTGGTAAAATGACAGTGCAGCTCAGCTAAGAAGCAGTAGTTCGCAAGAGAACGACACTTCAAGATGCTAAGAATATTATAGTATTATACTACAGGCTAGTTTCCTTCCTTTTTTTTTTTTATCAAAATACCACTCCATCATCATGTTCAAAACTTAGTTACCAAAACAGTTAAGCTAAGGACACCTAACTAATAATGAAGCCATCTTATTTTTGTGTGTGTATAAAACCCACCAATTGAGAAAGTAAGTTTCCAACTACCCACAATGAAATCAGCTTAGTTTTTCATCTTACACATAATACTAGGAACAAAAACGAAAAACGAAAAACTTCACAAAAAAGTTTTGAAATATAACATATGCTAGGAATCAAAAAGAAAAAATATAATCACCAAACTTCACTGCTGGCAGCATTTTTTGCAACTTCTCTCTGGTTCATCAACTCTCGCACCTCATAAACACCATCCCATTTACCAGCATCAGCGAGACTATTAGAAAATGCCATATATGCACCAGGCCTCTCATCTTTACTCAACAAGAAAACCTCTCTAGCGGTCAATTTTGACATCTCCACATCACCATGAATCCTACAAGCACTGAGCAAGGCCGCCAACACACATTTCCATTCTCTTAATGAGTTCGTCAGCTTCTTCTATTAACCCATTTCTACCTAACATATCAACCATACATGAGTAATGTTCCATTTTTGGCTTGAGGAAATGCTTCCTCTCCATGTTTTTGAAGATTTCTCGACCTTTTGATACTAGCCCATTGTGACTACAAGCAGATAAAATAGTTAACAGTGTAGCGTGGTTAGTCTGGACATGCACATTTCTATTCCACACATCACTAATCATTTTATCGAAAAGGTTACGGGCATCACATGGAAGCCCGTTTCAGCCATAGCTATCTATCATTGAAGTCCATGAAATTACATTTTTGTCCCCCAGTCTGTTAAATATTTTTCTTGCTTCCTCCACATTCCCACACTTGGAGTAGAAATCTATTGAGTGCACTTGCTCCTTTCACTTGAGAAAATAAGTTCTCCTTAATAATTTGGCAATGCACTTGAGATCCAAAATCCATATCTGACAAATGAGAACAAGCCCCTAAAACACTGACAAAAGTTGCAATAGTTGGTCTAAAACCTAGACTCTGCATGCTTTTTTATACTTTGAGTGAATTATCAGCTCTTACAGCCAACTTACTGTATCCTTCAATCATAGCATTATAAATAACTATATCTTTCTCAGTTATTTCATCAAATGCGTCTTATGCATGTTCATGCAACCCTTCATTGAAATAACCCATAATCAGTGAAGTAGCAAACACTGCACTCCTGTTAGGCGTTGAATCAAACAGAAACTGTGCATAATTTGTTTTACCAAGCTTCACATAGGAATCAAGTAGTGCTGATAGAAGCACATCATCTGTCTCAAAATGTAATTTTACAATGTGTGCGTGCACTTGTCGTGTGAAATTTAACAAAGCCAATACACTAGACATTTTCAGAGCCATTGACAAAGTGAACCTGTCTGGCCTCTGGTTAGAGAACGTAAGCCTCCTGACAAGCTGTAGTGTTCCATTCACTTGACCTTGCTTGAAATAACCAGAAATTAGATAGCTGAAAGCTTTAATAGTTGGCTCAGGCATTCTATTGAGCACCTTATGGACATTGTACAAGGATCCTGATTTGATGTGCAGAACTAGGACTCTAGGAGTTCTATTGATACAGTGGTGTCGAGTACCAGTCCCGATTTCACAATCTGAGAATGGATGGTTTGTGCTGATCTTTGGGAACTTGAATTAATATAGTTTTGAAGAATCGAAGCAAGTAGGGTGGTGTCGCTGAGGTGGTAATTTGGTTGGTTAGTTTTTCTTGAAGTAAACGTACAGAAATACCTTAATTGAATAATCAGTGCATGTTTCATCTCCTTCCTCCTTTGAAGGATTTATACTTTCTCTGATTTGTAGAAGTGGTGTAATTTGGATTTGAAGAAGTAATTTGCTATTTAACCACACCTTGATATGATGTCTTGCAAGCTCTGTAAGCTGCATGGAATTGAAGGTTAAAACCTAGCTTATATTGGGTTAAAGAAAAGGGAAATGTACCAGCTCCAATTACTGGGCCTAATTTATATACAAAATAATAATTCTTTAGCCTTTTCTCATCTTATCTGGGTTGGTAGAAGTATGTTAGCCTCATCTAAACCTGAACTGACAGTGATACATTTATTCACAAAACTTCATCCAACCCGATGGACTGAACTGATCAACATTTACTTTGCCAAGTCGTGACCAGTAGAAATATATTACCTAATATGTATTCCAGCTAAACCAAAGTCAACAATTTTGAAACATCAAAAAGCCGAAATATGTCATCCTCATGTTTAAACATAAAGAACCAAAAAGGTTAAAAAGCGGCACACGACATCTATCTGTTAACTCTAATTCAACTAGATAACTACTATATTTATAATTAGTCCATTCCAACGTTTAAACATCCCAAGTATTAAATGGACCTCAAACTGTGGCTACGGGTAACTATTCACATATGAGAACTGAGAAGTCCTATTACTATATATAGGATTCTTATCATGCCTATCCATCCTGCATACTAGCCGGTACATTCTACAATGTAGTACATTGTCATAAATTTAAATTTGTGTACTAAAACTTTCTGACATCTATGGGTGTGGATTATGTGATATGACTTTTAGATGGATACAATGACCAAGCCATATATATAACAATTCAACTTGTAAATATTTTGTAAATAAATCTAGCCTGATGTCAAGTGAAACAGTAAATAAGACATGCCAATTCAAAAGTCATAAACTGATATCTCCACTCACAAGTTGCTTTGCAGGGGCTTGTGGAAAGACTACTCTTTTTTTGTTCTAATCTCAACTGGATCGTGCCAAACGCCACCTAAACTTGCAAATATGAAACAGGTATCTTGAGAATAATATAATGTTTGAACTAGAAATATGAGGCGAGTATCAAATTTTGTGGCACTGGTACGACTCCAGAGCTATGTAACAGGGGCTGATATCAGTAAGGTCAGTAACTCCTAAAATATACAGCAAGTTAACGATAACATATAGGAACATAGTGATTACATTTGTTTAGTTCCATAGAAATAGACCGGCAGCTCCTTCTTAACTGATCCAGGGCCCCATTTCTTTGGCTTGATGATATGTGCATCAATTTTTTTTGGAAGGATACAGTTAGTCCAAAAGAGTCATTGCTAAATATTAGATCTTTTTGTTTGGATTGCACTTGTAGAAGAGGACAGCTGACAAATAGGCTTATGTTCTAAATCCTAATACTGGAAAACAGAACAAAACATAGAATTAAAATAATTTGGCTAATTAACAAAATAGAACGGAGCTGATCTCCCGTGGGCTGAGTTCCATTTGGTTGTGTGTTTCTAATTTGAAAAAAAAAATCATATTTGTTAGCCAAGTAGGAGGTCTGCTTGAAATTGAAATAAGTGAACCAATTTTGAACTAAATACCAAATAGAAACTGGAGCAGACAAGTTCCAAAATATTATTGGTTTGTTTTTGTTTTTACTCAAGTATACAAGAGAGTAACCTTATTTGTAGTGAGTTTTACTTGAGATCTTTGAGAAAACGATTACATCCTGAATGTACTAAACAAAAAAAATCTGTTGTTATGAGATCTTTAGGAAAAGTATTTCTGGTTTATCTAGGAACAGGCCGCCTTAAGTCATACAAGTACCATCAGTAGTCAACTTACCTGGTATAGTAAAAACAATAGATTTCTTATAATGTGAGATGGTTTCCCGCTAATTTCTATCAGAAAATCAAATCAGTATACAGATAACTGTCACTGTAAAAAATTGAGTGACCCAAAAACATGAATTGAGTGACCCGTCCCAAAGAACATTTTACACTCTTAAAAACTCTGACTTGATGATGATAATTTATGATGTTCAGCCAATAAAAATGTCAGCAATTTAAAAGAAAACAAAAAAGAAAAAGACAGTGCACGTGGCTGTTGCGACGCAACTCTCAATCCACTAAGAGCTAGTACCATCTAATTGAATTCAATTTCAAATGATACGGTCCTATGTGTGTCTTAAAAGCTAGCATCAAATTCTTTCATTTTAGATAAGCATGTTTTCCAAACTGTTTCCAATAACTATAGATGGAACTGTTTGGCACCAATTTCAGAGTTATCATTCTCATTTACTTTTTTGTCAGTACCAAGCTCTAAGCATCTGAGGTAGAACTATTTCATACCAATTTTGGACAAAAACCCAGTACCTTTTCGAATTAAACCAACAAATAGAAACATTTGTGGTACAAATTTAACCAAAAAAATGCAAAGAAATTAACCTAGACGCACAAGAGAGAGACACTGCAAAATTCAGAGCTTAATCTTAAAACAGCAATCGCCTGAGAGAGAGGAGAGAGGTGGCAGAGCCTGAGACGATTGTGACTTGCGAGTTTCGAAAGGAGAGAGAGAGAGTTTCAGAGGCCCGTTTGTATTACTGAATTTGCATAGGCTCTATGTTTTGGGCTTCCACATATAAACTATTCATTTATTACCAAGCCCGTTCATAAATTAATATTTACAAGTATGATAAATGATAATCAAAACCTCTCAAGAAGACAATAGTATTTCACTATTTTGTGTGTCAATTTAGCTAGGAGACTTTGTGCACCAATTGTACATAAATATTAAGTTCATAAACATCAATAGTATTTTATGTGTCACTAACACCAGGAAACTGTGTGCAACAATAAAACATCTCATCTACAAATAAATGATGCCTAGATATTTTCTGTTATATTTTACTGTGGAAATTTCCTCAAACACCACCCTCAAAAAGAAAGAATCAGCAAGTAGTTACTAAACGAATAAACAATTTGGGCGACAAAAAGAGAAATGGTCCTGAAAAGGTAACATAGGATAATAATGGTGTTATCTGCATGGGAGAAAGGAGTGGAGAGCAAATAAGAATTTGTTCTCGTATCAGATGCTATCTCTTCTAAATTAACTGTACATTAAATTGACTATACAGCTTGAAAAATTCCCTACATGCAGTAGCAATAATTAAATGGCAGTGCTACACCTCACACCACCATCTATTATTCTCAGCGTGCAGAGCAAGGTAACTTTTTTTTTACTTTTGACTGACCTTACCTGTCTGTCAGTTTTTTTTTTTTTCACTGTCATGGCATTACTGGTAAAAGTAACGCAAATCAGATGGTGCGATCATAATATATGTTTGTAAATTTTGTATGATCCAAATGCCACAACTGTAACTGAAACTGATGAAATTGAATAATTGATACTACCAGGTTCAAGTTAATACATGATGTTGTTAAAAAGCAGGTATTCAATTGGTACGGTGGTACCTCACCAGCCCAAGTTCTTGCTAGAAATAAAGCATTATGCAATACATGCATCACACATGTGAATAAAAGACTCAATTGGAGGAGATTCCAATACTTGGAAGTTGGAAGTTCTTAATATAGTTCTTACAATTGCAATTAGCATCAATTATAGAACTATATTCCAAAATTGGTGGATCTGTGTGAAACCTCTCCAATCAATTCTTTCTCTACAATTCTATAGATTGTGGAATGGAGACGTTTACTGCATTTTATTCATTTTTTTTCAATGAGATTGTGAATTTGGCGACAAATCTATATCACACAGATTATGTTCATACAGTAAATCTTAAATTTTTAAGCATGATTCAGCAATTCTTTTTGCACCTGACCTACTTAAATTTTCAATGTGCAAGTATTTATTATACAGTGAATCGCTAAATTATATATAGAGACAACTTGGGACCAGTTATGTTATTTGATCAGATAAACAAAAAAAAGCAGAAAGTAATAACAAATGAATAGAGAGACAGAGGCACAGAGGTGAGGAAAAAAGAAAGAAAAGCTAAAAGAAGCACTAGTTGTTGGTATCCCAGTGAGAGGAGATGGAAAACAAGAAGTATGCATTAGTATAGCCAGGCTTTTTTTGTCGTAGAGGCCACATTTGCCTTTGCCTTTAAACCTTTCTCTTGCATCTATGCATATATAAATAATATAAAGCTCTTCTGTCCCGTGTTCTGCTTCTGAGATGCTCCAAAAAACGTGACCTCCTAAAGTCAAAGTGCGGTTAAAGCGTGAGACCTACGCGTCAGTGCCAGTGAGAGAAATTAGGAGGCATAACCTGAAGCACTGTATCAGCGTCCAAATAAATAAATGCATGCAGAGAGAAAAACAAATTTAACAAGTTGTGGTTTCTGAATTTCCTTCTTTCTTTATGTATTTTCACTCTTAGCTTATTTCTTCAAAAAATAGCAACAAAAGAGACAAGAAAAAATATGTACTTTTAATTATGAGGAACTAAATTAACATCCCATGCTTGCCTCTAGAGGGACCGTTCAAAATTCATCTAACGACTTTAATATATTATAATATGTCCCGTGCATCAAATCACGTTCGTCCGTTTTAATCAGACGATCGGATATAGACGAGTAGGTCATGCTCGCCAAAAAAGCGAGTAGCAGATTCTCTTCCGAATAATGAGGCACTTGATATTTCAGTTTAGAAAGTAGAAACTGAATTATAATAGTACCAAAAAAATTGAATACAGTGCACTTTTTGATAGATAAAATATGATTAATAATCATTATGTATTTTACTAATAAACTAAAACCCAACAATACGATACGTAATTAATATAAGATAACAAATTATAAGTAAAATAATTCACAGAATTGAAAAACAGAAGTCGTTAAGAGAAAACGATAGTATCGATCTTAAAATATTTTTTTCAGATATAATGAAGATAGCTTTGGACGTTTTTCTTCGCTCTATTCTGATTTTCTTTATTTCCCTTTTTCTCATTGCTTATCTCCCTTTTTTATTTATGTCCATACAATAATTTTTAAGTACAGAGGGAGAAATTTTTTCTTTATTGTCTGTATAGACACATATGCAAATTGGAGAGAGAGTTCACCAAATTAAAAACAGACCACTCAATTTTAAATTCTCTACCAAAAAGGTGCCAATGGCACTCAGCGTCTTTTACTAGAAGAATTTTATTTTTTAAACTTTCGGAGTTTCAAAATAATTGTTACATTAGTTTTAGAAATTTAATTTTTTTTAATTTTTAAACATTTCATTTCTTAAACAAAAAATTAGAGTTTCTTAATTGTCACTTCAGCAAATATTATCAGTATTGTGAAAGACCGATCAATTTTAGTCAATATTTAAGTCACATCAGAGTTTATAAATTATAAAGCAAAATTACTAAATATTAAACTCTGAAGCAAAATTGTTAAATAAGAAAGTCATCTAAATTTCTGAAACTCATTTAGAAACTATCACTTCGGATTAGAAATTCCAAGAATTTCAGGAATAGAGATGCTCTAATAGCACCCAGAACACTTCCTTTAATTAATTAATTAATTAATTAAACTAACACCTTTCTTTAATGGATAAAATAGAGTCTGTCACAATAAATTTTCACAATGAGTACATATATAAATTTGAGGCAACATTTAAGATCAATTACAGTAAACTTGGTCATCAGTCTTTTTCATCAAAATTCTGATACGCCATTTAATGAATGCTTAAATTAACTTGACTCATAATAATTAGATAGACTACGTAAATAATATTATAATAAGTAATATTCTATACTATGTACAAGTTGTGATGCTTGATTGAAGTAATATTTTGAATATGAAATATTACAGGTTCGAAACTTGGAAAATCATTTTTTAACAAATAAAAGTGGGAGTTTGAACCGATCTGTATCTCAAATAAAATGTGATGCCCTCTTTAATCTAACACATGACACAGTGAAATTGATGCGGTTTTTTTGTGAAATTTACCGAAATGAAACAAAATTCAAAATTTGTTTCCTTTTGCAACCTTGCACCAACATTTTTCTTGGAAAATGTTTTTGTAATACTACTAGTATGCTATTTATTGATATTGAGATTTAGTAAATTATATAATGCTATTTTATTATTTATATATTGAAAAAAAAATTTAGGTACTTCATAAATAAATACAAATGATACTCTCAATTAATCTGAACCAATTGATCATAATGTATGGTGTGAATCATGATGTATCTGAACGGTCCGGATTGATTGGAAGTATTCAATGTACCTATCTATAGTGTATCTAAGTTTTTTTCTTATTTATTTATTGATAATTTTGACGGACGTGATAAAAGAGAAATATATTATTGTAAGTTTGAACTCAATCTTATTTGATAATTTACAAAATCATTCAAAGACTAATCTTTGCACAAGCTTAGTTTGTGTTATGCATGTTTAAACAGTTATAATCAAGCTTGAAGAATGAAAAAAATGAAGCATTTTTCAACCAAATGTTATAAAGTGATAGCAAGTCGTTATAACGCGTCTTCAAGCTTGAGGAAACTCTACGAAGTATAAAAAAACTGAGAGATACTTTGCAGTAATGATTCAGGAACCATCGTAACGAATTAGAAAGGGTTGCAACAAGTTAGGAGTCATCATAAAGAGTATGGAGCTCTGAAGCTGGAAAAATTTGACGAAGTACATGAAAACCTGAGATATTCGTTGTGGTAACGCCTTAGAAACTTATTATAATGAATGTGAACTCGTTATAACGGGATGTCAGTCGTTATAACGAGTCTAAAGATCAAAATGGCCTATTGTAAGTGGTACACACGCAGAAGGGCAATTCTGAAATACTAGCAACTCATTATAACGAGTCATGGACTCATTATAACGCTTCACTAGGATTTTTGTGAAAGACATGTGTTGACCTATAAATAAAGGTGCTCAGTGTTCTAGGGCTATTTTACTCTGGAATTTCGAATTTGCTAAGTTTATAAGTTGGGTGACTCGGATGCACTTGCATCGCCCGGCGCGCCCGCTTAGCAAAACTTAAGTGGGGTCATTTGTATGAGCATGGCTAAAATAATTTAGTACTATTATATATATTTTAGCCATATAAACTTAAGTGGGGTCATATGAAATGTGGTGTAATATGCATATTATTTTAGCCATGCTCTATATATATATATTTAGTACTATTCAGATTCTTTTGGGTTTCTTCAACGACTTTACTTTAAATAATTATTTCAAACTTGGTTAGAAATCTAAAATATTCTAATTAACACATTAAATAAAAATGCTAGCTTTAGAATGTGAATAACTACCTACCAAGTGTTGGCTTGGATCCAATCTTAGAGAAAGATATAAGCTCAAAGGCTGGACCTAAATCCACACTGAGTAATTCTATAATTACTCATATTTTCACGATGGTCATGGAGCGTTGGAGCATTTGACGAGGGTGCCTTAGGATGAAGATCACAGGCGTTCACTTTTGGAGTTTTATTTACTTTTATTTTTCCTCACCTTCACTATAGGCTAGATAGACGAATTATCGCCGATGTATCAGCGGGACCATTCTTTTTTGTTTGTTTCTTTTCTTTCGCTTTTGCTACTCTCATACACTTTTGACATATGTATATGAAATATTTGCGATCAATAAAATTTATACTTTGTTATGTATTGTGTCACTAATTTGTTTACTATCATTGTTTATTTTATTTATTTTTTAACCCTTTCGTGTGCATGTTGCCATGCACACGTGGCGGTGACCGTCACTTCCGACTTGTTCATTATTTCTGGGGTGTGACAAGAATGATGTGTGTTTTATATATAACTCTAATACTAAGCTTAGGTTGCATATATACAACCATTCGTTTGTAGTACTTAGGATTCGAACATATAGATTCAGATTCTTGTTTCATATTTTGATAATTCAAATTGAGTAGTAAGAAAAGTTGATGGTTGATTAACAAAGATTGGTTTGATTACAATTAACTAATTAAACAAAGGTTTCTAAAACAAAGTCTAGGTTTTTAACAAGTATGACGAATTAGGGTTTCTTAGGATTCCTATCCATTGATGTTACAAATAGTTGGTTGTACGATTTTGTTCTTTTGTTTATGAAGGCAAAGTTGGATATGGTAGGTATCAAGGGATATCTCTATGTTAATATTATCTTTAAATTAGAATAAACGTCTAATCTTGGCACTTGGCTATGCTAATCTAAAATCATTAAGTTCTTTACTGTCCTAATTGATCTAGGTTCTAGAAAATTATCTTTCACCTTTCGGTACTTGACATAATTTTCTAAATAATTAGGTGAAGCTCGCATAAGACAAGCACCACCTTTAATAATTAGCCTATTAAATATTATATTCTTTATGGTCTAGACTTAATATCAATTTTTAATTGCAAATATCAAATTCTAAAATTTCATGTGATTTCAATCCTCCCAATCAAATACAAAAAAAAAAATCATAACAAAGAATAAGAAAACATTGAATTAAACCAACTAAATCATAACAGAAGTTTCAAGTTACAATCCTAATCAATCCTAGGAATGCTTTTAACCGGACATGACTAAATCACAAATGAAATAAACAGAATAAAGAGTACAAGAGATAGAAAATAATACAACCGAACAATCATAATTGCTTCTTCTTCCTTCTTCGCTTCTACTTTTTCTCGTTGCCATATCTCAAATTTCTACTATAAAAATCATGATTCTAATTTCCAGAAATGAACAAGTATTTAAATAGAGCTAATCCAAAAAATTAGAACTCTAAATTTGAAACAAAATGGTTATCGCAAAGTCTATTGTGGTCGCAAGAGACATAGGTTGCGATCGCAAGCCTTGTAATTGCACTGGAACCGACTTGATGTCTGCTCTTGGAAGATGACTTGTGGCCGCAAAAGTGATGGTTTGCGGTCGCAAGTGACTTGGACAGAAAATGTGGCTTCTATGTTTGGAGTCTGGAAGATCAACTACGACCGACAACAAGGGCTCAAAAGTTGCTGAAACTGCTTATAACGTGCTCTAGAAAGGTCTATTGCGGCCGCAATGAAGATCTCTTGTGACTGCAATAAAGTGTGGAAATCACTAGGTTGAAGAACATGTCGTTCTGGAAAGTTTGGTTGCTGTCGCAACTGACACTATTTACGACCGCAATAGACTTGGCTGGTGCGCATTGTTTAGCATTTTGATCATAATTTTTTGACTCGAACTCCGATTGAGGCGATTCAAAATGTGTTGGAAAGTTAAGAAAGAGCTCTACAATTTTAGCTCATCTACTAGGGCATTTTAGCTCAGAAATATATGTTTTCTTGCATTCAATCACAACAAAAACAGTAACTTAAACTTTTAAACAAATTAAACCCAAACTAACCTAAACTAAATCTAAAACGATATACAACTTGATCAATTTGCAACAAATATCGTAGTGATTGGCATATATAATTTGGATTTATCAGAGGACCGTCTTAACTAACAAAACCAAGTCTCTTTCATATCCTTATGTCTTATTTGTCATCCTTAAGAAAAATACTAATGAAAGGTTAACTGTTTTTTAGCATGAGGTGTGTATTGGGAATCCAAGAATAAAAGAAGAAGTGCCTCAATCATTCACTCAAGTATCCCTCCAATACCTAACTTCAACACCCAAGAATTTCAACATCCTTATGACACTTTCTACTACACCTCTTCTTCTTACAATCCAATGGGTCTTTATACCTCACCAAATATTGAAGAAAGAATGCAATACTTGTCTCAACAAGTATGTCACATGTCAATGTATGACATGTACAATTCAATGAACATTCAAAGTATAATAGGAGGGTTCGAGAACTTCCATGTACAAGCTCAAGCATCTTAGAAATAACAATAAAACTCTTGAAATGATTGCTTTGACGTGGTGAGAGATGGGATGGAAGTTGATATCAATTCTCATGGTGGTGGTGGTGGTGGTGGTGGTAACAAAAGTGAAAGTAAATTGGAGAATAATAGAAATAAACACATGAATGAACCTTCTTCTTTTTTCTTTAGAATAGTTTCTTAGGTTGAATTTTATGCTCCACCAAAACTTATATGTGATTGTATAACTATATTTATGTATTTACACTTTGACTTGTATGCATGTGCATTTTGACTATTATTTGACTTGAAATTCATTACTTGATCATTCTCATTTTATTGAAAATTTTGTGCTAAATTGCTTATTGATATATGCACCCCCTGAAACTTTTTTTCAAAAATAATCAAGTATTTGATTTTTCTCAGAAATAACCATGTATTTTATATATATATTTAAGAATATGCCCGTGGGGCTTCTACTCCTATTTTTCTATTCAAATTGTTTGAAATAATTGTTATATTAAGGGAGAGCTTGCTCATTGAAATTGTGCCCTAATTTTGTTTTAAAAACATGCTCACATACAGAGGGGAGCTCATTTATTATATCTTTTATTCACCCTTTTGTCAAGTTTGCAAAAAATTGAGATATGGCAATGTGTTTTGCAAATTATTAAAAGGGAGAGTTTATATGTTTGAACTCAATCTTGTTTGACAATTTGAAAAACCATTCAAGGAATAAAACTTTGCACAAGTTTAGTTTGTATTATGTAGGTTTAAACAGTTGTAGTCATGCATGATTAAGGCCATATGATGACCCTCAAGTCAAGATGGCATAACAAGATCAAGGACTTGAAGAATGGAGGAAAATGGAGCATTGTCCAGACAAACGATATAATGAGATCATAACTATTATAACGCACCTACAAGCTTGAGAAAAATTGACTAAGTATCGGAAAAGCTGAGAGAAACATTGCAGTAACAGCTCAGAAATCTGTCATAACGAATTGAAAGGCATTGCAACGAGTCAAGACTTGTCATAACGAGTCCAGAGATCTGAAGCGGGAGAAATTCGACTAAGTACAAGAAAACCAGAGAGATTTGTTTTAGTAATGCCTCAGGAACTTGTTGTAATGGATGTGAACTCGTTATAATGAGTTTGGAGATTGAAAGGATCAGTTGTTAGCATCACAAATGCAGAAGGGCATTTCTAAAATAATAGCAACTCATTATAATGAGTCATGGACTCGTTATAATGCTTCATTGGGATTTTTGCAGAAGACATGTACTGACCTATAAATAAAGGTACATATCTTCATTTCAAGGAATGAAAAATATCCTCCGAACTTTCAAGCATTCAAAGAGCTCATAGATCATCTTCCTCAAGCAATCTAACCTCAAATTTAGCTATTGTTGATAGCTTTTGAGAGTTAGTTTTAGCTAGTTGACTATTCTAGTTAAGCGCTCGATTTGTGTGATCTAGCTTAGTGTTTTAGTTTGATTTGTGGATGATCCTTGTAATATACTCTTACATAGACTCTTGTAAGGTATTGTAAGGTGTTTTGGATTGTTGATAAGCCATTGTAAATAATTATTTGTTATAGTGTATTTGACTCGAAGGTGATACCGAAAGTTCCAGAGTAGGCATTGTGAAGCTTTGATCGAACCATGCTATATCGCGTGGCAACTTTGTATTACTCTCTCTCTTACATTTTTGAAGTCAAATTGTCAAAATCTTACTTATTCTTGTGCAAAATTCATTTAAATTGCTTAATACAAATATCTTAATTAATTTTGAATTGGATTATACACTCTTTTGCATTAAACTTTTAACATGTCCAAATTAAAAAAAGAAGAAGTATAGAAGTAAAACAAACTAGGTTGGTCACAAGATCTTCTTTCCATTATTTTATTTTCATTGGGATTAAAACATATCCAAGAATGTAAACTCATTAGGGCAGTAATACAACTCATCTCATAGCAACTAAAACAATGTCGCCTCCTTTGACATTTTAAATTTATTGGTTTTATTTTGACATACTTTTTTGTGTGTGTGTGTGTTGGGGGGGGGGGGTGCAAAAGGAGAGAGAGAGGTACAAGAAAAGTCAAAAAAAAAAAAGTGGGACAAGAAAAGAAAATTGGTTGTGAATTAAGACTTGGTACACCTTTTACAAATTTTGCTTTGTAAAAAGAGGAAGAGTGCCAAGTCAGAATCTATGTGACTTAATCCAAGACCATATCCAAAAAGGAGAAGCTAAAGGTCTTTGGAAGATTCTATGGGCTTTTAATGTTGACCCTTTAGAACTTTAGCTAATAGTATCTCTGTATCTGTAATTCTGTATTAAACTTTAAAGTAAGCGGTTAATTTTAAGTATCTTCAGCTGCCTCTTAAATGTTGTAAAAAGGGCTTGGGAGTGATTTTGGTAGAAAAAGATTTTACTCCAAATTTTATCATTATTTTTTTCTTTTTTAAAATAAAGACAACCAAAATTACATGAAAATTACAAACAGTGGATCAAACGACAATTAGACTTACATGAAACTTGAAACACTGTCAATTTATAATTTTAAAAAATATGTCTGTAAATATTCTCCCATCTTTTTACTTTAAAAAAATTAATTTATTTTCAAAATCATTCTTGCAGTTTTTATTCACATTTGTCATTAAATTCCACCAAAAAAAAGAAAAACCTATTAAACTTGAGTATCAGAACCTACAGCTAAAATAAAATTAGGTGTCTTACACCCACTTTGACAGAAACATGGTAGCAATTTTCTTATGATTAATTGATTGCTAAAGAAAAATATATAAAAGCTACTCAAACAAATGAAAAACACTTAGTTTGAATCAAAATTCAAAAGGACTAGAATAAGCTAGAGCAGATGAAATAAAGCGTGCTATGCCTAACCCTGAATTGGTCCCAATTAGGTACACTCAAATACTCCTTTTTATATTTTCATTTTATTAATTTTTTGCACCTTTCACAAGATAAAGGCCTTTGTGCGATGCCCCTTTTTGTGGTTCAATTGTACATTTGTACCAAACCTATTGTGATTTGGTACAACACATATCATTGTTCACCTCATGCCTGAGGCTAAATGCCAAGTTTTTCATCTGTTGGTTATCAGAAATGGTAAAGTTAGTGCATTTGCTTTGAGCTTTCTGATTTATGATTTCTGAATTGTACTATTTCATTTGGATATCTTTACTGGCACCAGTAAGCAGTAACCATGCTCATTGCTGTTTTGCACTTTGGTCCCTTTAATTTTCTATAGTACCCATAAAACGATTAAAGGATTTGAATGGTTTTTTTTTTTCTTTTTTCTTCTTCTTTTTCTGTTATCAATCATTGCAAGTAGCATGCAGCCTGAGAATATGATGGGAAACTATATTAATAATAAATTGCCATGAAAATGTTTGAGCTCAAGAATTTTCAAATTGTGCAATAGCCCAAAAGTCCTTGTTTACAACAAAAGGTGATATGTGCCTGAATAACCTTTCTGTTGTAAATGTCAGCTTGAAATGATATATTATTATCATGGCTGTTGGCCTGTTGTCTGTTAGATTTCGTTGAACTTGGAGAAACACAATACCAGGCATTTAATTTTGGTCAAAACAGAGCAAGTATCGCAATCATCAGTCATTTAATTCTGGTAAAAAACAGAGTAATTTGTGAGCACATAGTACATCATTGACAATGGATTCTAACTGTTAAAGAGTAGTTAAATATGTCATATCAGAGACGGAGTTATAATATTTTTTGATGCAGTTTAACAAAAATATTTTGTATAAATTTTATTGTGCGTTCAGAAAAATTCACCTGTATAACATTATATAAACTTGTTATTATGGGATTCAAATGCTAAATTTTAAAAATAAATAAGTCAAATAAGCAAAAAAAAAATATGTACACAACAACTAAACTAATTTCTTTTTTTTGTGTGTGTGTGTGTGGGGGGGGGGGGGGGGGGGTTGACCACCATCATATAACTTGAATCCGCCACTGTGACGTATGCGGTTGTTGATCCTGAATGTTGTAGAATATGGTTATTGCTGTAAAAGATTTGAATTAAAAGTCATAAATACTATTTTTATTTTTCTAAGGTCAATCATGAAAAAAAAATTCATCTATTGAAACGTTGAAAACTTTATTAATTAAAATATTAATAATTTAATACAAGAGTTGGATTCTATTTAGGTAAGTTTTTGTAACGACTTTGATCGTGCTCGTCGAGACTGTAATTAGTTTTTTTTTATCGTCGCAAGTCATGAAGTTGTAAATATCGGAGTCTACTTCCACTGTGTGAAGTCTAATTTGCGATCGGAGAAACGAGCGACTAAAAATTAATTCTGACACAAACACATGATAAATAATTATAAATTAAGGCATAAGTTGATAGTGAGCCAAATTTTAGATGCGCGTTTCTCCGATCGCAAATCGGACTCACGTGGTGGAAGTAGACTCGAATATCTACAATTCGATGGCCTGCGACGATAAAAAAGAATTAATTATGATCCCGAAGAGCGTAGTCGAAGTATGTAGAAAAAATATTAATCATACAATATTTTTTTGTAACAAGTTCAGCTGCGCTCGTCGGGATCATAATTAGTCTTTTTTCATTGTCGCAAGACATCAAGCTGTAGATATTCGAGTTTACTTTCATCACGTCGAGTCTATTTTGCGATCAGAGAAATGAGCAATTCAAAATTGAATCTGACGCAAACTCATGATAAAAAAGACTAATTAAGATATAAGTTCAAGATAGAGCTAAATTTGAGATGCACGTTTTTCCAATCGCAAATCGGACACAACGTGGTGGAAGTAGACTCGGATATCTACATCTCGATGATTGCGACGTTAAAATAAATTATTTATAATCCCGATAAATGCAGTCGAATTCGTTACAAAAACTTACCTAAATACAACCCAACTCATCAATTAAAATATTAATATTTTTATTAATAAAAAACTCTAAACGCACCAAACCAATTCGCTGCTGTTGTGAAATGTGAAATCTGGAGTCTGTGATTCCGGAGTCAGTGATTCTGACATGACTATTATGGTGATTTTGATTCGAATTTTGCCAGTTTCATATCATTTCATTTTATTTTGGTTAATAAAAAAAAATTTGGAGAAAAAATTATGATGACATAACTTTACATAAGAAGTTATGCCACCTTAACTTTATTTTTTAATCAAACATGGGTTTTAATCTTAACATTTTCTTCTATTTACTCTTTGAGGGTATTCTGTGGGAAAAGGAGTAGCTAAGACAGTAAGACTCTGCTCCATAAGTAAAAAGAGAGTAGATGTTATTTTTTTTACTTGCTTCACTCTTGTGCTTTCAAAACAAGCATTTTTTTGTGTAAAGGAGGTGAAATGAATTTAGTAATATTTTGTTTTCTAATCTCCCTCCTTTTATTTTCTGAAGCGTGGGGTAAGGATTTTATTAGTAGTTTCAACTAAATCATGGCATATTTATTTTTTCATCCTTATATTTTGTAAATTGTTATTTTTTATACTTTAATTAAAACCAGGGGTATTCTTATGGAAAATAAAAGACATTGGAGTAATATAGCGGAGTTATCAAATGAACAATTTTCTTTTGAGATAAAGATGAATAAAATTTAAAATATTTATAAGGCGTTTGCAGACATATTTTTAACTATATTTTTTTAAAACTTAAACATTTTTCTGTAGTGTTTGTGGACATGTTTTTTAATAAAAAAAAAAGTATTTAAAAATGAAAAAAAATTGAAAAACAAGTAGAAAAGTTCGTAGACATATTTTAAAATTATAGGTTGATTGTATTTTAAACTTTTATAAGAGTTAACTGTATATGTTACTTTATCAAGTGTGATTAAACATATACCATTGTAAATTTGATATCGTTTAGTACTATAAAATAGAAATGAAATTCTAAAATAAATAGAATTTTTTTATTGTATAAGATTAACTGTATTTGATTGTCTAATTTTTTGGCAATTAACTGTATTTCTAAAATCAATAAAATTTAAAACACAATAAATATTTAAGTTGAAAATTATGTTTATATTTTTCTATTTTTAAGATTCACAAATTTTATTTGAAAGTTAATTGCCGAAACTATCCATTATGATGTAATCACCTGATATTTGAATTCAGGATGACTTGTGATCGTTGTAACTAACTAACTAATCTCCAAATAATTCCTTCTAATTACAGTCAAATGATATGATTTTCCGGATATAGATGCGGTCAATATATTGTTCAATTGTTGACCATGTACCCTTTTTGTGCCAACTATATATAGAATGAATAATGTTTCGTAGATACCACATTTGATATCAACTATTGATATCGATTTTAGTATGCACTTTTAGTTGAGTTTTTCTATATATTATTTGAGTTATTATGCATGTTATACCATAACTATTTCAGTACAAAAAATAACATATATAACTATTTCAATACAAAAAATATCGTGCATAATAACTCAAATAATGTGCATGATAATTCCACTAAAGATACATAATAAATCAATAGCACGTATAACTATTTCGGTACAAAAAATAACATGCATAATAACTCAAATAATATGCAGGATAATTCAACTAAATGTGTATAATAAACTCGATATCAATAGTTGGTATCAAATATGGTATCTACGTATCAGCTCCCATATAGAATAATAAAAATTCGTACTCCAAAAAAAACGAAGAATTCGTTTCTGATGTAATTTGACATGAGATACAATTAATGTAAAAGCAAAAGTCTAACAAAAAATTAATCAAAAACAAAAGCAAGGGGACATCAAAGGCAAAGAGAAGGAAAGGATCATGACAAAGGAAAGTGTGTCATGCATGCCAGTGCTTTGCTTCCATTTCTATTCATAGATCGTCACCTCATCTCTGTCTCCTCTCTTTCTTACAAGGAACTACTAAGCAGTGATCTGTGCCAGACTGAGTTCAGTGACTGAATGGATTTAGTAAGGAAGGAAACAAAAACAAGTGCTGGTACATGCTACTTCATTGGTAAAACATGATACAGTTTTTGTTATAAAGAAATGATACAGTTTTTAGTCAAAAGAGAAAAAAGAATCCATACATTTGGTTATGTATATCAGTTACAGTATTATTACAGATGCAAATTGCAATGCATTTTATCATGACACTGTTAATGTTCTGTGCAATGCCATGTGCAATTGAGAAATTTTCTTGTCCTTGGCAATTGGAAAGGTTATTGTATAGTCAAGTCTGTGGCTCTGTGCTAGTTGATTCTAAGATATAAGGTTAACTTTGAAATGTTGGTGTCTCATCATCTGTGTGACAATTTATTTTACATAATTAATTGTGCAGACTTAATTTCAGCCCAAGTAATCATGTTAGTTAATAGTCTGGTTAGGAAATTAATCATGCAAAAGAAATTAAGGGTGAAACTTTTTCTAATTTTCGATGATTCTTTTTGGCGTGCATCTAGGACTGCTAATGGATGGATTTCAGACTTCCAGTTCATGTCCAGCTTAGTCCGCTGATTAGGAGTTGAAGTACATAATCAAATTAAATTTATAATTATCTACTAATATCCAATCAATGTCCAGTTTATCTTATAACCGAATAATGTCCACTATTTGTCTATAAGCTAACCATACGGGTCTGGTTATGAACATCACAATGCATATTTTTATTTAAATGGAAGTTATTTCATAACTGTATTGAATAACTTAAGTTTCTTTATGCGAATAACTTAGTTCTCTTTCTGTAAAACAAAGAGTTAGAACTTGGTTGATCTATTGAGATGCTTGAATATTTTTTCATTAAAATTTCGTATTGAGCTTGTAATTAGTCCACAATTTGTTCATAATTTATTCACAATTAGTCCAGTTCAATTTTAGCAATTGAACTTACATGGACTGAACTTAAATCTAAACCGTTTCGTCCATTTTATAAATATTCAATAATGTCCGGTCTATTTTGTTCATATTAACATTTATCACACGCGAGGTTGACAGCTAATTTTTCTTTGTTTTGTTTTGTTTTGCACATAGTAAATGCATGATGCTTTTGTGAGATTATACAGATGTAAATTTGTAGCTAATGTTTTCAGATCTCATCAATTGGAGGGGAGTACTAAAACGAATGTGATAATCCTTTATAACTTTAACTCATCTACTCCAAGAAAAACATTGTCACCATATATATAATGTATTGTTACTATGTACACAATATTTTTTTCCCTTTATTCAATAATTTATTTTTGGAGCAAAGACATCGGCCCATGAATTCTGCCTAAGTATGCAAATGGCTGGTTATCTTGATCGAAATTAGCACTCAAAGATTAGCACACTGGTCAGAGAGAGAGAGTACATAATTATTTTGTTATGATATGAGATGTGGATGTTGCAACTTTTTTTTTAATATTTTATAACACCAAACTTCCAAATTCTTTATTATTATATATCGAAATTGAAGCAAGAACCAGTGAACCACCACACCATCGCACAGAGTATTCGAATATGTTATATGTCTAAGGATGGGAATCTAATGCAAATGCATTAATTTGACAATCTTGGTGATATTTAAAACAAACTTTTATGCTACAAAATTTGAGAAAAAATGAACATAACGTTCTCCAGCAGTTACCACTCAGATTAGAAAATAATGCACACATACTGAGAGTCTGAGACCAAAGTTATCAGTACCAAGGTTTTGTAAAACATAAACTACTATGCTACCTTAATATACCTTTATCTATAGCCTTATATAATATCTCAAAAGGAGGTACAATTAATGTCCACTAGTTTTGTTTCAGTTACATCAATGTTACGTTTCTTTTATATTTCACTACTTTATCATAGTTATTTAATCTGAGATAAGGTTGAGGTCAAACTTTCAAATTTAAAACTTAATTATGTAATGTAATTTCATTCAAATTTCAAACACAAATGTGAAAACAATTTGGAGTACTGTTCAACTTCACTTCAAGTTCCCTTTTCACATTTCAACGAATTTCACGTGAAACATTATAATAGAACAAAATAAAAATTTGAGTTTAACTAATGATTTGCACAAAACAAAAGTAGAAATGTAAAAAAAAAGAAGACAAAAGAGAAGACAAAAGGTGCATCTATATAATAGACCCACATATTTGTAGCTCTCCACAGAAAAACCCCTATGTATGCTTCCTAGTTGTGCAGCAGGGTCTTTCTCATGACTCTCAGTGGAGGACAATGGGACCAGGAAAATGGTCCCTTGATAAGATAGTAAAGAAGGAATTTACATGTATTGAAAGTTTGAAACATTATCTCCCTACTAGAAATTAAAATATTTACAAAATCATGTCTATGTACTAAAAACTTACATAATTACATTAAAAGAATTTCAAATGGTACATATGTGTAGAGTTGGGAGTTTTAGATGCAAATCTAGATTTATATAAAGAGGAAGGATTCATTGATAATGGTTATCTTGACAATCTAGTCTGGTCTGGGACGTAGAGTAGTATTCTTTCAAGCTTTTCCAAAATTCTCGAGTTGTTGTACTGGAGATGACTTGAGCTAACAAGGGTTCGGTTAAAGAGGAGCGCAGCTACTCTAGCAGTAGTTGATCTTGTCTTCTCCAAGAAAGGAATGACAGATTGAGTTCGATTTCACCATTGGCATTGAGAAAAGTTAATTCGGGTGAGGAATAATCAATGAATCGAGAAAGGTCGTAACCATTGATTAGGGGAAGAATATGAGATTTCCATGTTAAAAAGTTGTTTTCGTTGAGTTTGATTGTAATTGGTAGGTTTAGAGATACAATTTGATCGCCGGATGTGAAATTTGGATTGTTTGTTCTAGTGTCAGAGGTGGTGGAATGGGGAGAAAGGAAGTTGAGGTTATGATTGAACCATTAGACTAGTTCTGATATCATATAAGAAAATATAATGTAAAGAGAAGAGAAGAGAAGAGAGAAATGATTGAACAATAGTTTCTATTTTCATTGATCCTTGTGAATGTTACAACAGATGTATTTATAGATGTACAAAGTCGTTAGTCTTGAATCCTGAGTGATCTTGAGTATCACAATAAAAATGCTTGTTCTTGTTGACTACAAAATCACAATATATGCAAAGAGAATTCTAAAAGCAACAGGTGAGTGCAAATTGATCTTAATAATTCCTATACCTTGGTTGTTTCTATAGCCATTGTGTTGTATACTTGTATTGTTAACAGAAGTAGAAAATTCAAGTTTTGACAAATTGAAGAGAATTCATGCGGTTGAAACCGTTAGAAGAAGCATTTGGTAGCTTCTACCAAGATGGCTGGACGACTCAACAACTTGGTTCGAAGTAATGAAGAATGACAGCGTTTCGGTTTGTAATTAGGCAGTTCTTTGATTTTTTTTTGTTGTAGTTAGATGTTTGATGCAGCGAGTTAGGTAGCTCGTAATTGTGATGAATGTGTGTTTGTTATTGTTGGATGTTGAATGTAATTGTATTTTAACAATACAATTTAACTTGGTTGTTTCTTTCGAGAGTTTCAAAAAAACAAATTGAAGAGAAACGAAAAGGGGGGTGAGATAAAGGAAAGGAAAGAAATAATGATTTTTTCTGAAAGTGGGTCCCGCAAAAACAATTTGTTAATAATATTAAAAGAGGAGTATTTTGTTATAACTTCTATAGAAAAACTATGGTGCTTTTGCATGTACGTGCTTGCGCATTGTGCATCTTCTGATGCACATCAAGATTGATGCACAAGAATCTCGATGCACATCGGAGGGTGCACAATGTGCAAGCACGTGCATGCGCAAGCACCATAACTTGAATTCGTATCCTCTGAAATAGTAAGCAATTATAGGGACAAAAATTACTCATTTCAACTTACAAAATTAGACATTTACTATACTGACAGCTGCCCGACGCTATAGCAGCATTGAGATGCAGGGATCGGCTACCCATTTTTAATTGAAGTTTTTGAGAGTATATGAATTTCCATAACTTCACCCTAATTTCTAAGAATTGAGGTTACTTTATAAAATTGTCCTTGCAACCCTGTTTCTATTTCTTTTTCAATTTCTCGTTCAAGATTCAGAATAAATAAGCGGGACACTCGCAGAGATTCTCGCTACCATATGACAGAGACACCTGGTTTTTCCTTCCCGACATACTTCTTTTTTCCTCAAATCATATGAACCTAGCGTACCACCGTACTCAAAATAACACAAATGATTAGCAGGTAACATAACTAAACGCCAAACTGCTTTTAAGTTACTCCACCACCGTACTGGGTGCTCCATGTCTACATCCTAACTCAGCAAGAAATAATTATAATTATAATTACTATAAAGAGTACTGCCCGTAATCATCCTTTCAGTACTAATAGAAAATCTCACTCGAAGTCTAACATTGCCACATCTTCAACCTTCACCTAGACCCTGTTCATATTAAGAATTTGGACTGTATCTCTCTGGCATTTGGTCTAGTAAACATATATAACATGTTCAAAACGTCTGAAAGTAATGAACCAGGCGTAGAAAGAAAACTATAGCATTTCACTTATCGCCTTCTTACAAAAGAGCTCTGTGCTTATGTCGAGGGAAAGCCACTCCCCACTCTCATAAGAGCAAGAGAGAGACAGAGAGAGAAGTGGTGGAGTGAATTTCAAGTCTCTCATCTCTCTCCTCCTTTTAAACCCAATCCATTCCCTTTGCTCTTCACCTCTCTCTCTCTCTCTCCCTCTCTCTGCTAGCATCAGAAATGGAGTTTGATCTAGAAAATCCTTTCACTTGCTCCGACGAGGAAGAATCGACTCCATCTGAGGAGATGTACGGCATCTCCACTTCCGACTCTATGAAGTCTCTTTTTGCGGCGGAATCAGATCATTCGCCGGTCGCCGGTGATGTCTCCGTGCGGCGCTCTGCTGTTTCTTTAATTTTTCAGGTAGTACGACTCTCAACCAAAGCTTCATAGTTCGTCCGATCATCTTCCGTGAAAATGTGAAAAATGCTCACAGATTTCTTCTTTTGTTATAAATTTAGGCACAATATAGCTGTGGATTTGATCAGCACATTGCATATCTCGCCATTAATTATGTTGATCGATTCCTCTCCAAGCGTGAGATCCCGGTATGGATCCTGTGCAGAGTGGAAGATTAATTTCAAAAGGATTATGAAATGAATTTGTGAATGTCATTATTATTCACTAATAGATGCGATCTGATTTTTGAAACAGAGAGAGAAGAAGCCATGGGTCGTACAGCTACTGGCGATCTCTTGTCTCTCTCTCGCATCTAAAATGAAGCGCTCTGATTTGTCTCTTTCAGGTCTCCAGGTAAATTTACTCGTCCCTTTTCTTAACAAGGCTGTTTTATCAATTCAATTTTTTTATCCATTTTCCTTTATTTTTACTTTTGTAACGATATGGTTCTTTCAGAAAGAAGAAGGTATCATATTCGACTCAAGCACGATCCATCGCATGGAACTGTTAGTGCTAAGCACATTAGATTGGAGAATGCGATCTATTACTCCATTCTCATTTCTTCGATTTTTTCTCAGCTTTTTCTCGCCTAATCAACCCTCGTTTCTCCTCCCGCTCAAGTCTCGGGCTTCTCAAATCCTCTTCAGTGCTCAAAACGGTTCGTATATCGTTCGAATCCTTGTTATTTGTTAATATCCCTGCTAAAACGCAAAATATATCTGAAATCTCGCAATGTATATTGATAAATATACATTTTTAACTGGTTAATTTGAAAAAAAAAAAATCAGAGACGAGGATGCTCAAGTTCAAACCATCTCTGATCAGTGGGGCCGCCTTGCTCTCCGCTGCGCATGAGCTCTTTCCATCACATTTCCCAGCTTTCGAATTAGCCATCTCATCTTGCAAATATGTAAATAAGGTGAGGACCAATATGCATTTTTTTACCGTATATCTATTTATGGAGGATGGTACTAGGTGAAACAGATTAACGGATTTGTATAATTGCATTTGTATTATGCGATCTGTTTGTTGGGACCTTTTCCTCAAAAAGATTATAGTTGGGATCTACTTCGTGTCGTTTATTCTTGTCTTGTTGCGGGTGATTATTGCGATTTTGACAGTTATTACCTATATATGGTTATAAACCCGTGAAATTTGTTAATTCTATTACATCACGTAACAGACTTTTGTACATAAATTCTGTAGGAGAGGTTGTGGGAGTGTTGTGCCGTGATGGCCGAAATCAGTGACGATGAGTCTGCTTTGTGTGACGTGGCAGCTGATTCCATCGCTGACACACCGTTGACTGTACTTGCGAGCCCCATTTACACATCATCAGAGAGCGAACCTACCGTTGGATCTTCATCAGACGGTCTAGATAGGAAGAAGAGGCGCATCTCGGCCTCTCCTTTCTATATCTCAGTTTCCCATTCGAAAGATCCGTACTACCGGTAGTAGCTGAAGAGGTCTCCAGTTAGTGAAAATTTGCTAAAAGATGAGGAAAAGAAATGTCGCAGTGTTGGGGGATTATTTCTTTTTCTTTGAATGGTAGTTTTTGGATGTTTCCTATAATATAATTGCAATATATGGTAAAATAAAAAAGAAAGATGGATATGTTGTAATTTTCTGAACAATATAGGTCACTTCATTAATGCAAATAGGTAGTTATTCAATGTCACGAGAAGCGCCTTCGAGACCCTTTCGATGATCAGAACATATGGTCAGAACGGATTAAATTATATTCCAATGATGAAAATACAAGTGAAATGAAATTTATAAAAGCTAGAATATTCTCTGAATAAGCTGGAAATATATAAGATGAAACTCAGTTTGTCGAAGACACTCCATGGTGAGTTGTACAATCATTTCAGTAAGCTGTTCTTAATAAAAGCACGATCAATTTTGAAGTTCAAATCAAGGGAGAATTGTACAATCAATAAATTAGTTAGACTTGTAAAATATCATAATTAAATCACCATCTCAATAATTAGGAGTATTTATTTGTTTTATTTAAACACATTATTGAATAGCCGCTATCCCAGTTAGTACTCATTTTTCACTAATGTTTGGAATAGTCACTGTGGACAGCATACAAGTTGATCTGAAAGGAGAAATAGAATTGGTTGGGCACCAAGACCAGAGATTCTCACATCGTCACGTGAAGTACACCTGCAAAAGTTGGTAATTTTTCAATGTTAAATTTCATAATAAAAAAAAGAAGAATGATAATATAACAACATTGATACAAAGGATCATATAGTGGTAAACTCGGAAGAAAAATGATAATGTAACAACATTGATACAAAGGGTCCATTTTTTTTTTGGTAACTATCAAAATGATGTTGATAAAAATAGTCAAGGGGTTCAGATTTTTCGATTAAATGATCAGAATGGTAGAAAAGCTATAGTGCGACACTTGAGTTTACTATTGAACGGTAGATTTTGTACCTTGCGGCTCTTGCATTTTCTTTTTTGAGTTTGAAAATTTAATTATAATTTTGACCACACATTGAAAATTAACTATTGTTTGGACCATGTGTAGCAAAAGTTTCTGATCATTTAATTATAATTTTGTCATTTTGTTTTCAGCCCACACCAGCTGCATTATATGTTCATTTCAATTTTTGCATTATCAAATCTTAGTGGGTCTAATTTAAAGATTTGTTTTCAAAATTTTAATGAAATGTCCCTATTTTTTGCTATTCACGATTAAAATTATATTAAGTTTTTATACATGATCAGATTTGTAAATAATTTTTCAGAAAAAATTATCTTTGTGACTTTGTTGTATGTTAGAAAAATCAATGTGCCTCAAATTTTCGAAAAAAATGTCGAACGATAGAATTTTCACCGTTCCGGCAAGTGCATCTGAAAAACTCCGATCCTTGACTATTTTTCTCATAAACATTTCGATAATTAGCAAAAATAAAAAGAATGCTGCAAAGGGGTGGTTCTATTTTCTGCATATTTTGAGCCTTGAGTTTTTTCATAAAACTAAAGGTCACCTCCTGAGTTTCAAGCTATATATTCCAGCAGATTTTAATGAAATTGGTGGGTTAATATCCACTTTAGTCTTATAAAAGATAATGTAACAACAATTTTTTTAATAAATGATTTATAAGAGAGGGATTTGAAATAATCATCATTTACTATCTTTTTTTTTTGCAATAGAAGCAAGGTTTAAAATAGCGGTTCGCGCGGTTTAGCGGTGGAGGAGTGATTTAGCGTTTAACGTTTTATCGGTGATAAAACGGTCGATAAACTACCATATCGATATTTATATCATATAAATTTATTTCAAATGATATTAAGTATAAATTATAATTAATACAATTTATATGCTTAATAATAACACATAATAGTAATTTGTTATCAACTACCATATAGATATTTATAACATATTATTTTATTTCAAATGATATTAAGTATAAATTATAATTAATATAATTTCTATGCTTAATAATAACATATAATAATAATTTGTTATCAACTACCATATCGATATTTATATCATATTACTTTATTTCAAATGATATTAAGTATAAATTATAATTAATATAATTTGTATGCTTAATTATAGCATATAATAGTAATTTGTTCACAAAATATATTTTCAAAGAATAATATATTGAATGAGCATGGCTAAAATAATATGCATAGTACACCCCATTTCGTACTATGCATATATATATAGGTCAATAAATTGAGATTTAAGTTGCTCAATAAATTCTTCATATGAAAATATTGTAGGAAATCAAATTTCGTGATTTTTAGAGCTTTCTTGCTATTTTTTAAATATTTTTTAAAAACAGTCCAGATTTAATACTACAAAAGTGTCATTTCTGGACTGTTTTTAAAAAATATTTAAAAAATAACAAGAAAGCTCTAAAAATTACAAAATTTTATTTCCTACAAGATTTTGATATGAAGAATTTATTGAGCAACTTAAATATCAATTTAATGACCAAATTAAATATAAATAACCGCATAGTACGAAATGTGGTGTACTATGCATATTATTTTAGCCATGCTCTATATTGAATAATTCATAAGCAAGTATATTAGTAGTTTAGAAGCATAAAGAAAAAATGTAAAAGTCACCTAAAACTTGATCTGCTAAAAAAATAACAATTAAACAGCAAAAATAGCTATATCACCACTAAAACCGCTAAAACGCTAAATCGTGTCTCCTTTATCGGCCGCTAAAACCACTATATCGCCAAAAACCGCTAAAACCGCATTTTTCAATATATCTTGCGTTATAGCTCCAAAAACCGCTAAAACCGCTAAATCGTTGTTTTATCGCCGCTATTTAAAAGCTTGAATAGAAGACAAGGACTCTTTAAATGTTAACTTACTCATAATTGTTAAATTGATTGAAAATGATCTGACCGGCACTAAATATTTTCAATTTTATTATTGAAAAATAATATTAATTTTACAAAGAGATAGTATAAATTGAAAATAAAAGCAAATTTAAGAACTTTGAAAGATGTCATGTTTGACTATAATGTTAACGCTTAGTATTCTTTAATAAAAAATTAATGCTTAGTATTTCACCTTTTTTATGATTAAATTAATTTTACAGAGATGGTTTTATATCATGAATATAAATGTAAATAATTAACTGTTTGTAAATAAAATTTTAATTAAATGAAATAAATATTTATGGTATTTATTTCTGATTTGGTGTTAATATTAAAAATATAAGTAAGATTATTGATGTGTGTATTTCACACATATATTCTTTAGGGTAAAACCGGGTCTTTTGGTATAAACTTGAGCCTTATTGGTCCAAATAACTACAATAAAGGGGCATATTGTTGCAATTGTCGTGTTGTACCTATATCTCGACTTGCAGGTTCATTTCCTTGACGTTTGGTGCACTTTTATGCCTTTTCTGGTATGTGTTGTCTAACCTTATCTGAATGGGGAAACCTTACCTTGGTGAAACTTACCAACACACACCAATTGAGTGGAACAATGAGTGAAATGTGAGATCCACTAAATGCCTAAGGCACAAATCATTGGAGAGATGTGAGATTCCACATATATGTGCACTGATACACATTTTCACCCACCTTAAATGATATATCTAAGTTCCACAGAAAGGCATAGCCATGTGTGTCATAAGACGCGGCCCCGGTGTCGTCCATTCCGACCGGGAATAATTAGAATGGACGGGGTTCGGCTCCTGTCCCTTACAGGATCCATTGGGTCACAAGGGAACCCTGCCTTAGTTGCTAAACCCTTAGTGTTTGGTGTTATATCCAAGAAAAAAAGCACCGCATGCCCTAAGATGAGTTCACCTCGTGTGATCTTGGAGGGATTAGAACAAAGGACTACTCGTTGTGCCTGGCGCTTGCGTCAAAACAATGAAAATGGTGAAACTTACCTTACACACACCAAACACCAATTGAGAGTGATCTTGAGAGCTAAGTGAGTCTACCAAAGCACTCAAAGTGCCTAGAGGAGTGACTTGTGAGAGTCCACAAAGACACGTACACATCCACTTATCACTTCCAATCATCAAGAGTAGGTAGATTCCACATATGGCTAGTTGCGAAGGGCCGGAAAGGTCGCAACCAGGGTTTAGTTCATCTAACTCGGCAAAACAACTGATGAACATGGTTACGGGACTGTCCTAGGTGTTCCCAAACAGTCGTCCCTTGGTTTGGATAGTTGGCCAAGTAAAACAACAATTACCGAAGGAGGCAAAGTGCTTTGGGAGATGAACGACATGTGTAGCTGAGTTCTCTGGGCATAATTAAGCATTAATAGACCCTTTCATGCATGCACAGAGACTTAGAGCAAGATAGCACTTGATTCAGGCCAGAAACAGCTTTCCTGCGTCCCAGAGGTGATCCCAGCGGCCCAGTTGGCATGCCCTGCGACCCAGTTGATGATCCCTGCGGCCTGGACACCTGCAGGCCAATTTAGAAGATGTTTGCTGAGCCAGATGAAATCCCTGCGGCCCAGAAGTGTCCCCTGCGGTCCTGTAGACATGTCCTGCGGCCTGGAGACTTGTATGCCATATTGGAAGAGGTTAACTAGGCCAGAAGTGCTCCCTACGCCCCCGTTGAAGGTCCCTACGGCCCTGTAGACATGGCCTGCGACCTGGAGACTTGCCTGCCACCTTGGGAGATGTTTGCTGGGCCAGAGATGTTCCCTGCGGCCCGTTCATGCCACCTGCGGCCCCGCAGGGACAGATATGGAAGGTCCCAGCCTCAGAACCGCCTCAGACCCTATAAAAGGAAGTTATTCCAGAGGTCTTAGGGTTCCACTTTCGACTCTTTGGACGCCGTCTTGAAGCCAACAGACCTGAGAAGGCTGTAGGGCATCATTTGAGGAGGTTTCTTCACGCCTAAGGAGAGATTCAAGGCCGGGAAGCATACCTCGCAGTGGAGTTCTAGTTTTAAGGGTTTTATTTGTATCTTTACTCATGAACTCTCTGTTTTATCTCTTATTTTGTTGTATGAACATGAGTCGTGAGTAGTTATCTAGTTCTTAGGGTAGGATAATGATTGCATGGATGGATTGATGTTTTAACTGAGTTATTTGTGGTGATTTTCATATTGAACTGCTTGATACTTGTCTTTTCCTCTGTTTACTTGCTTGTTGCTTGATTACCCGTAGGTGAAGGCCAAACCTAGTGTGGGTTTTAATATTAAGTAACCATCATTTGAATATTGGAATTGTTTAGGTTGATTTATTTGAGTCCGAGACAGCCCGAGAGGGAATCTCGTGTTCAACCCGAGAGGGTGAACTAACCTTAGAACGCGTTCAATTGATTTTAAGTACTCGAGAGAGACTTAATGGTGTATTTGACTTGCTTGATCTGTTAAACAACCAACAAACGAGAGTTGAGGGAGTTTGAGTTAGTCTTGTGTGTCAAACCACCAATCACAACACATAACAGAGCACAGCAGAGGGTCCTGCCCCCCCTGCAGACCTTACCTGCGGCCCTGTAAGAGGTCTTACAGCCCCGCAGGAACCTCTTACAGACCCGCAGGAACCCAATCCTGAAGTCAATTCAAGTCCTAAACCCTAGGAACCTTTATATTATTGATTATTTGAGTTGTTTACTTGTTTGTTATTGTTTATTTGCTTTGTTTACTTGCTATTTACTTATAATTGATTGTTTGTCACCCAACTCAACTGCAAACCCCCCCCCCCCCAATTTATACCAAAACACCAAAAAGAGTTACTTGTTTGTTTGAGAAGTCTTAGAATTGAAATTAGAGTCTGGTTTAAAGTTGTTCACCGTCCTTGTGGTTCGACCCTGATCTACGATAGACCGTCGTTTGATGCGACGCTAAATTGGGATTAGGAACTATAAATATTATTTGATAGACAGATCTACGACCCACACAACTCTAGTTCTAGTCCGAACATCAAATTGGCGCCGTTGCCGGGGACGGCAGCAATAGCTTTGAATCTATTTCTGACTTTGATTCTAGATTCTCACCTTCTTTTTGTCTTTTTCTCTTCTTGATTTGTTTCAGGAACAAGACTGGACGAGTTTCCTCCTGTTGGTGACTACCACCTGAGGAGCAGACAAGTTCCACCGAAACCTAGGGTCAAACCTGAAACACCAGCCTCTTCCTCTTCTTCTGCGCCCCCGCAGGTACTTCCTGCGCCCCGCAGAAGATTTCCTGCTCCCCCGCAAACAACCTCTGAAACCCCAAAAATGGCAACACCTATGAATCCGGAGCAGATGGCTGAGGCTGCACGCCAAGCTGAGGCAGCGAGGTTAGCAGAGGCAGCAAGGATAGCGGAAGCCCAAAGGCTTGCTAACTTGAACAACCACAACAACAATGAAGGATATGTGCCTCGCACCCTTCGAGACTTTCATATTCCGCGTGCTGATGACGCACAAGGACCCATCCTTCTCCCTGCGGTAGCCGGAGATCCACCTAGCTTTGGCTCTGGCGTAGTCAACCTCATCCAGCAGAATTGTTTTCATGGGCTGGAGGTTGAGAACCCGCATGACCATCTGAACACCTTCCTTCAGTGCTGTCAGACCGTGAAGTGTGCACAAGCTAACATTGAATACGTGAAGCTAGCCTTATTTCCCTTCTCTCTTCGTGATAAGGCTAAGTCTTGGTTTAACCTCATTCCAAAGGGCTCAATTGGTACCTGGGCCCAAATGTCTAATCTCTTTCTCTCAAAATTTTATCCTGCAAGAAGAACTGCCAAAATTAGGGCACAGATTTCTGCTTTCAAGCAGGATCTAGATGAGTCATTTAGTGATGCTTGGGATAGGTTCAACCAACTGCTTCAGTCTTGTCCACACCACAACTTGACCCATTGGATGATTGTTGATTTTTTCTATAGTGGCCTAACCTCACAGAGTCGTGCTTTTGTTGATTATGGTGCAGGTGGTACTATCTTTGAGATGGAGCCCCCTGAGGCATTAGAGCTCTTTGACAGGTTGGCCCAGCAGCAACAATGGTCGAATCGTGACACGACTCGTGGCACAAGCCGTGGTTCTGGAGGACGGTATGAAGTTGATCCATTGGCCCTCATGCAGGCTAAGATTGATGCATTGGAGTTTAAATTGAACAAGCAGCAAGGGGTTGCCAAGATGGTGCAAGCACATCCATGTTCTTTGTGTGGTGATGAGTCACACGAGTATGAGACATGCCCTCTTACGCAGGCTGATGACGGGAGTGCACAAGTCAACTCCCTCAACAATGAACCTTCATTCTACCCCAAGCCACCATTCTCCCGTTCCTATGAGAATAATTCTTCCAACAGGCAAGTTTGGAGGGAGAGACCTGATTCTTTTGGGACTTGGAACAGTAATGACCGCGTTCGGTTCACACCAAGTGGACCTCCACAGCAGCAAGGACAAGGAGTTGGCAACAAAAACTATTTCAACAACAACCACTTCCCCAACCAAAACCAAAACCAACCCCAAAACCAAAACCAAAACCGCAATGCTCAACCTTTCAATAACCGAAACCAGTTCTATCAACCCAAGCAAGATGCCATACCACAACCTGTGACTGACTTTATGCATGAGCAAGGGAAGATGAACCAGATCCTGTTTGAGCAGTTGCAAGCTATGAACGAGAAGCTATCTAGGCCTGGTGTTGGGGAGGCAAGTGGAAGTGCAAGTGGGGCAGCCCCACCGAAGTTGCCAAGTCAGTCGACCAACCCTCATGGAGAAGTGAAAGCATTGCACATGTTGAGGAGTGGTACAAAGTACCAAGATCCACCAATGCCGGATAATATAGAACCGGGCAACCCAGCAGGCTCACCAGCTGCTCTCAGCCCTGTAACACCCTTTGTCTGCGGCCCACCAGGAGACCCCTGCGGCCCTGTAAGTGATCCCTGCGCCCCGCAGGTGATTCCTGCGGCCCAGCAGGCAGTGCAGACAGAGAAACCAGAAGAACAGGAAGTTCAACAGCAGGACAGAACAGATCTTGGTAAGGTGACAAGCAAGCAACCTGAAGCCAAGTCATCTTACAGGCCCTCTGTCCCATTCCCCCAAAGGCTCGTCAAGGGGCGTTTAGACGAACAATTTGGCAAATTCATGAAGGTACTCAAGCAACTCACAATCTCAATCCCTTTCACGGATGCTCTTTTGCAGATGCCCTCGTACTCTAAGTTCCTCAAGGACATTCTCTCGAACAAAAGGAGCTTAAATGATTGCAAAAGCGTGCAGCTGAACCTCGAGTGCAGCGCAGTGGTAAGTAAGGAGCTTCCTCCAAAGCTTGGGGACCCGGGGAAATTCACCATCCCCTGTACTATTGGTAAGGCAGAAATTAAGAAAGCCCTCTGTGATTTGGGCGCGAGCGTCAGCCTCATGCCCCACACAGTCTTCCAGAAGATAGGTGTAGGAGAACTCAAGCCCACTCGCATGACTTTACAGCTTGCAGATAGCTCGATACGCCTGCCAATTGGGATTGTAGAGGATGTGCCCGTTCAGGTAGGCAAATTCTTTGTTCCTGGAGATTTCGTTGTAATGGAGATGAACGAAGATAAGGATGTGTCAGTCATTCTGGGGCGTCCCTTTCTCCGAACAGCAAGAACTATCTTTGACACTTACGAAGGAACCCTCACCATGAGGATTGGGAGTGAAAAAGTGCAGTTTCAAGTTGCTAATGCAGTAAAGTACCCCGACAGCCCTGATGATTGCTATCGAGTGGATGTGATAGATGAGTTGGTAGATGACGTTAAGCCGGATCTGCTCGAGAAAGCCCAAAATTCACTAAGGTATCATAATGACTTTCTCTCTAGCTTGCAGGATGAGCTCTATGACCTGGAGGTCCCTCAGGAGCCTTCTGCGCCCCAGAAGGTATTACCTGCGGCCCTGGAGGTGCCTCCTGCGACCCCGCAGGCCTCACCTGCGCCCCTGGAGGTGTCTTCTGCGCCCTGTAAGGTTTTGCAGGCAGCATGTTCAGTTGGTACTCCAGCAGTTGATCCCCCTCTGCCGGAAGCCCCAGCTGACCCCACACCACCGCTCGCAGATGCGAGCAGGCCCGAACTCAAGCCTCTACCCTCCAACCTAAGATATGAGTTCCTTAACTCTGACGGGTCTTCTCCAGTGATCGTGAGCTCGCATTTGAACCCTGATGAGACAGCTAGGCTTTTGGAGAAGCTGAGGATCCATAGGGGTGCCATTGGGTACTCACTCAAGGACATCAAGGGACTTAATCCTGCTATCTGTGCACACCGAATTCACTTGGAGGAAGATCACAAGCCCTCCGTGCAGCAACAAAGGCGACTTAACCTGATTCTCCAAGAGGTAGTGAAAAAGGAAATTCTCAAATTGCTTGAAGCTAACATTATTTTTCCTATCTCGGACAGCAAATGGGTAAGCCCTATTCATGTAGTACCGAAGAAAGGTGGTGCAACAGTTGTGAAAAATGAAAAAGGTGAGATGGTCCAGATGCGCACCACAACTGGGTGGCGTATGTGCATTGACTACCGCAAGCTGAATGCTGCGACTCGCAAGGACCACTTTCCACTCCCCTTTGTGGATCAGATGTTGGAGCGACTAGCGAGACACACTCACTTCTGCTACCTTGATGGGTACTCTGGTTTCTTTCAAGTACCCATCCACCCCCAAGATATGGAGAAGACGACGTTCACATGTCCCTATGGCACATTCGCCTACCGAAGGATGCCGTTTGGCTTGTGCAATGCACCTGCTACATTCCAAAGGGCAATGATGGCTATTTTCTCTCATTTTCTTGAAAAAGAGGTTGAAATCTTTATGGATGACTTTTCAGTTTGTGGTACCTCTTTTGATTCATGTCTAGCCAATCTTTGTAAGGTATTGCAGAGATGTGAAGAAGTGAACCTGGTTCTCAACTGGGAGAAGTGTCACTTTATGGTCCAAGAAGGCATTGTGCTTGGGCATAAGGTGACGAGTAAGGGCATTGAAGTTGACAAGGCCAAAGTTGAAGTCATTGAGAAGCTCTGCACCCCAACAGATGTCAAGGGTGTTCGTAGTTTCCTTGGTCACTGCGGTTTTTACCGCCGTTTCATCAAGGACTTCGCTCGACTAGCTAAACCTTTGACTAATCTTTTAATTAAAGAGAATGACTTTATCTTTTCTGATGAATGTGTGAAAGCTTTTAACAGGTTGAAGGAGGCACTTGTCTCAGCCCCTATCTTGCAACCTCCCGATTGGACACAGCCCTTTGAGATAATGTGCGACGCAAGCGACTATGCAGTTGGTGCTGTCCTGGGGCAGCGTAAGGACAACAAGCCAGTGGCTATTTGCTATGCGAGCAAAGTCCTTGACCCTGCACAAGTCAACTACACCACGACTGAAAAAGAGCTATTAGCGGTGGTGTATGCGCTCGAGAAATTCAGGTCCTATTTGGTTGGTGCCCATATTGTCGTATACACCGACCATGCGGCACTAAGATACCTGATGAGCAAGAAGGAGGCCAAGCCAAGACTATTCCGTTGGATCCTTTCGCTGCAAGAATTTGATATAGAACTAAGGGACAAGCCCGGATCGGAGAACTCTGTTGCGGATCACCTATCTAGATTGCACTGGGAAGGAGAAGCCCAAGACAACCTCGCAATTGATGACTCAATCCCTGGCGAACAGCTCTATTCCCTGTCTTCTGCCAGCAGTGACCCTGCGCCCCCGCAGGCCCACCCTGCGCCCCCGCAGTTACCCCCTGCGGCCCCGCAGGCCTCTCCTGCGCCCAAGCAGGAAGTCCTCTTCGTCTCCGACTCCTCTGGTAATCCTCCGGTACCCTGGTATGCAGATTTTGCTAACTTTTTGGCTGCAGGTATTTACCCAGTGGAGATGACTTATCAACAACGAAAGAAATTCAAGTCGGATGTCAAATACTACTTTTGGGATGAGCCTTATCTTTACAAGGTAGGTATTGACGGTATTTTCAGACGTTGTGTGCCATACGAGGAGGTACCCTCTATACTCTTCCATTGTCATTCTTCTGCTTATGGAGGCCACGCCTCCTCATCTAAAACAGCTGCTAAGGTTTTGCAGGCAGGTTTCTTTTGGCCCACTATTTTTAAGGATGCACATGCTTTTGTGCTCTCTTGCGATCAATGCCAGCGAACCGGTAACATCTCGAAGAGGAATGAGATGTCCCAACAGCCCATTTTGGAGGTCGAGCTCTTTGACGTTTGGGGTGTAGACTTCATGGGACCATTCCCTGCCTCGAAAGGTAACGAACACATCTTGGTGGCAGTGGATTATGTGTCCAAGTGGGTGGAGGCACTGCCTTGTGCCAAGGCAGACTCCAACACCGTCAAGCGCCTTTTCAAGGACACTATCTTCCCCCGTTTTGGAGTACCTCGAGTGGTGATCAGCGACAGAGGGAAGCACTTCATCAATAGGCAAATCCAGCAGCTCATGAGCAGCTATGGGGTGAGGCATAAGGTCACTCTACCGTATCACCCCCAAACAAATGGCCAGGCCGAAGTGTCCAACAGGGAGATTAAGTCTATTCTTGAGAAGACGGTTGCAAGGACAAGAAAAGATTGGGCTTTCAAGCTTAACGATGCACTTTGGGCATACCGAACGGCCTTCAAGACCCCTATTGGCATGAGCCCCTTTAAACTGGTGTATGGCAAGCCCTGCCATCTTCCAGTGGAGATAGAGCACAAGGCGTATTGGGCAACTCGGGCCATAAACATGGACTTGATAGCAGCCGGCGAGAAGCGCATCCTTGATTTGCATGAATTGGAGGAGATGCGCTTGCATGCTTACGAAAATGCCAAGATTTACAAGGAAAGGACAAAGAGGACTCATGACGAGCACATCCTGCGCCGTGACTTCAAGGAAGGTGATTTGGTTCTCTTGTTTAATTCCAGATTGAGGTTATTTCCTGGTAAGCTCAAGTCTAGGTGGTCGGGCCCCTTTGTGGTGAAGAAGGTATATCCATTTGGGTCCGTTGAGATCTGTGGAAAGAACGGAGAGCCGTTCAAGGTGAATGGGCAGCGCCTAAAGACCTATGTGGCAAGACTGCCGCATGGGGATCGCATGGAAATGCACCTCTCTGACCCAACACCGTCGTAAACCTTGAAGAAGTAAGGTCAAGCTCGGGACCGTAAACAAGCGCTGCTTGGGAGGCAACCCAAGGGACAAATTTTTTATCTTTCTTTTCTCTTTTCTTTTATTTTGTGCTTTAATTTGTTTACATTTTATTTATTTTCTTTTTTTTATTTCTTTTCTGTTCTCTCTCATGCGGTACGCTAGGTTTGTTAGTGTTTTTGATGTGCAGGAATCGGAAGGATCAAACAGCAGCAGTAACAGAGCTGTCTGCCGCCCTGTAAGGGGACCCAGCGGCCCTGTAAGGGTGCCCTGCGGCCCTGTAAGGCAGAAATGGAAGGTGGCAGCCTGCGGGACAGATAAGGAAAGCTGATGAAACAGAGTTGGAATGGACTATTAACTTGCCTTATTTGCCTCATTCTGGTTCTATATATCTAACCCACCTTCCCTCTTTCTCTTTATTCTAAACTTTCATTTTGCAAACAAATTTCTGCCTCCTTTTCTTTCTTTCCTTCTCCTGCCCAGCCTGCGCAGACATAACCTGGTGGCAGACATCTGTCAACCACCAGTTGGGTACCAACCAGAGGCTGATTTTCGAAGTTCTAACTGTTCCTAAGCCAAACCTCAAGATGCCTTGGAAAGCGACAGTTCGGAGGGCCCCACGCATAAATTCCGAGCATATCAACGACGTCGACTTGACGATCACACTTGCGGAAATCAAGAGGGATATCCGTAAACGGAAGAAGCCGACTCGAACTAAAACCAAATCTCCAACAAAAGACGCTCGCCTGACTGCGACCCGACGAACACCTCGTATGAAAGTGGATCCTACATGGTGGGGTCGTCCAATCGCGCAACCTAATTCTTGGCGCGTGGATGCTAGTTGGTGGGCAGAAACAAGGATACCTCCGGGCCGGTGGTGCCCATGGGCTGAACCGTATCTACAATGAGGGAGTACCCATTCCCCTTACTTTTTCTCTTACTTTACTTCTGAATTTTGGGCACCGAGGATGGTGCAAGGGTAAGTAGGGGGGGTACAATAAAAATTGTAAATAGCTGACATTATCTTTTCTGTTTTTCTTCATTTTCTTCTCCCTTTATTTCATTTTTCCCTCTCTTCTCTCTCCCCCTTTCCCTTCTCCTTATCCGACCCCTACCTCTTTCTCTCTCTCTCTTTCTTCTCCCTTTATTTCATTTTCCCTCTTACTCTCTTCTCTTTCTCTCCTCCTCCCCTCTTTTCCTCTTCCCTACGGACCCGCAGGCAGTCCCTGCGCCGCCGCCAGAATCCGTGCGCCGCCGCATAAGACCCGGCCAGCAAGCAACCACAGCAGCCGCCGCCAGCAGCCCTGCGCCGCCGCTGGTCTTCCTGCAGAACCGCACAACAGCCACCACTGCCCTCTCTTTTCGGGTTTTTGGCATTTTTCTCCTCCGATCCGGTGATTTCTTTCCTCACTCTTATTTTTTCATACGGTTGGAGTTTAATCCCGTGTTTTGGACTTGATACCTACTGTAGGTACTGATTTTATTGTGGTTCCAACACGGTTTACTACTGTACCATTGATTTCTGGGTGAATTGAACTGTGATTGGTACAAATTGGTGAAATTGCTCTATTATTCCCTGTTACCAGCCCCTTACCAACCTCTTATAACTGTCTGCCCCCTGTAAGGTATACCTGCCACATTATTTAGTCCAATCATGCCCCGCACACGGTCAGGTCGTGATACCCGTCGGGCCCACCTTGTCACACCAGAGGAAAGAACCTATAATGACCATATTGAGCGCATTCGCGTCAAAACAGTTGTTTCCTCCCCCATCATTGATCTTTCTGTGGTTGATCAATTGGGGATTCGTGAAGACTTTGATGTCTTAACGCGACGTGTGGGGTTGAGACAGATGTTCTGGGATATTCCTCGAGAAAATGTGGCTTTTGCTGAGCTCACCTATGATTTTTTAGCTTCGGTCACTCTTTACGATCCCGAAGATGATGACCCATATATCAGTTTTATTATGATGGGTGAGCAGCATCAGGTATACTTACAGGTTATGAGGAGATGGTTCGGTTTTCCCGAACCCGAGACAGAATATATCGGTTATGGACCTGAAACCGAAGAGAGAGAGAGCCTAACAGCAGGTAGAGCGGACTTTTGGTACCGCATAACGGGTCATGAGTTGGTTGCTTCTGCATCTAACGACCTTAGGGTCAATATGATTATTCACCCTTCTCTTCGTTTCTTATGCAGGACCCTTGCATTCACTGTCTTTGCGCGCGGAGAGTCCTCCCTCCGACCCACACATGATGACCTCCGACTCCTCGCCACTATGTTGAGGCACCGAGATGCAGGATTCAAGAGGCCGGATTTGATGTTGCTGATGGTGCGCCATTGGGTATCCATCCGGGGTCACGGCAGGACCACCGGGCAGATCACCTGTGGGTCCTATATCACCTGCATTGCATCCTACATGCAGGTTGATATTGTGACGAGGAGCCCGATTGCACCACCCATCACTGTGGACCTCGGAAAGCTATGTTCTTATCAGTGGATTACCATTACTCCCACTTCCGAGGGGCCCAGCATCACTTGGAGGACTTCTAGCGGTTCTTTCCCCCTTCCTCTTGCGCATTCCCTAGATCCCTTCAATGACAGGTCGTGGCGTATGGAGGAGTATGTTCCTGATGAGGCTCAGCCCACTTTCGTTCATGTGGGGGGGCCAACGGCATTTTATGCGGTCCCATCGCCCACTTACCATCAGGCAGGACCTTCTCACACATATTTCCCTGATGAGGACGCGTCACCTTACAGCACGCCTAGCGGGTTTGGGTGGCCCCAGTTGCACACCATGCTCACTGACATACGCACTGATCAACGTGCCTCCCACCAGACCCTCCTTCAGATGCAGACTGAGGCGCATGCCACACATCGGACCATTCTTGACATGCGCACTGACCAGCGAGCATTTGCCTACTCCCTGCATCAGTTGACCACACGAATAGCTGACTTAGAGATTGGGGCTGGAGCTGGAGAGGATAGACATGAGCGGAGGAGGCGCAGGAGGGGTCCAGCTGACCCTAGCACCTCGCAGGGTTGAGTTAGCGCTGCCAGCGGCCCCGCTGGCATCTTCACTCAGGTTGTACTTGTTCCCTTTCTTTTATTTCAGTATTTATGGGGCTGTGCATTGAGGGCAATGCATGGTTCAGCGTGGGGAGGGAGTTTGTACAAACCTGAGTACTTATCCATAGGTTAGTTGTTTGTTTCATGTAGTTTAGTTGATTGCATCATGCATATTTACTTGGATATTTGCATTGTATATACAGAAAAAAATTAGTTGTACAAAGTAATTTTCTTTTGTTTCTTGCTTTGATTTTCCTTTTGATTGTTCCATCTTATGTGTGCACCTGGTGTTAGTGTTTTTGAATGATTCAGGAAAAGAAAGCAAGTCAATCTGTGAAATTGGGGCTCCAACAGCCTGTTTTTGGTTTTCCTGCGGCCCTGTAAGAGCACCCTGCGCCCCCGCAGGCAGCAACATCAGCAGCATCTTGCAGACAGGACCATCAGGAAGCCAACAGAGGGTCCCTGCGACCCTGTAAGTGGTCCCTGCGGCCCTGTAAGGAAGGCCTGCGGCCCTGTAAAGGAGAACCAGAACCGGAACCTCATACGATGCAGTGAGACCCCCAAAGAGCACCTGTAGCATGACATGAAGTGCATGAAGCCCTGGTAATCATTCCGAGAAGACCAAATTCAGGCAGTATCTCTATCTCTTTATCTTTTTCCAAGTTCATACCAAAGTCCGGTTTGTGTTTGATTTGCTTGAGGACAAGCAAAGGTTTAAGCATGGGGAGATTTGATGTGTGTATTTCACACATATATTCTTTAGGGTAAAACCGAGTCTTTTGGTATAAACTTGAGCCTTATTGGTCCAAATAACTACAATAAAGGGGCATATTGTTGCAATTGTCGTGTTGTACCTATATCTCGACTTGCAGGTTCATTTCCTTGACGTTTGGTGCACTTTTATGCCTTTTCTGGTATGTGTTGTCTAACCTTATCTGAATGGGGAAACCTTACCTTGGTGAAACTTACCAACACACACCAATTGAGTGGAACAATGAGTGAAATGTGAGATCCACTAAATGCCTAAGGCACAAATCATTGGAGAGATGTGAGATTCCACATATATGTGCACTGATACACATTTTCACCCACCTTAAATGATATATCTAAGTTCCACAGAAAGGCATAGCCATGTGTGTCATAAGACGCGGCCCCGGTGTCGTCCATTCCGACCGGGAATAATTAGAATGGACGGGGTTCGGCTCCTGTCCCTTACAGGATCCATTGGGTCACAAGGGAACCCTGCCTTAGTTGCTAAACCCTTAGTGTTTGGTGTTATATCCAAGAAAAAAAGCACCGCATGCCCTAAGATGAGTTCACCTCGTGTGATCTTGGAGGGATTAGAACAAAGGACTACTCGTTGTGCCTGGCGCTTGCGTCAAAACAATGAAAATGGTGAAACTTACCTTACACACACCAAACACCAATTGAGAGTGATCTTGAGAGCTAAGTGAGTCTACCAAAGCACTCAAAGTGCCTAGAGGAGTGACTTGTGAGAGTCCACAAAGACACGTACACATCCACTTATCACTTCCAATCATCAAGAGTAGGTAGATTCCACATATGGCTAGTTGCGAAGGGCCGGAAAGGTCGCAACCAGGGTTTAGTTCATCTAACTCGGCAAAACAACTGATGAACATGGTTACGGGACTGTCCTAGGTGTTCCCAAACAGTCGTCCCTTGGTTTGGATAGTTGGCCAAGTAAAACAACAATTACCGAAGGAGGCAAAGTGCTTTGGGAGATGAACGACATGTGTAGCTGAGTTCTCTGGGCATAATTAAGCATTAATAGACCCTTTCATGCATGCACAGAGACTTAGAGCAAGATAGCACTTGATTCAGGCCAGAAACAGCTTTCCTGCGTCCCAGAGGTGATCCCAGCGGCCCAGTTGGCATGCCCTGCGACCCAGTTGATGATCCCTGCGGCCTGGACACCTGCAGGCCAATTTAGAAGATGTTTGCTGAGCCAGATGAAATCCCTGCGGCCCAGAAGTGTCCCCTGCGGTCCTGTAGACATGTCCTGCGGCCTGGAGACTTGTATGCCATATTGGAAGAGGTTAACTAGGCCAGAAGTGCTCCCTACGCCCCCGTTGAAGGTCCCTACGGCCCTGTAGACATGGCCTGCGACCTGGAGACTTGCCTGCCACCTTGGGAGATGTTTGCTGGGCCAGAGATGTTCCCTGCGGCCCGTTCATGCCACCTGCGGCCCCGCAGGGACAGATATGGAAGGTCCCAGCCTCAGAACCGCCTCAGACCCTATAAAAGGAAGTTATTCCAGAGGTCTTAGGGTTCCACTTTCGACTCTTTGGACGCCGTCTTGAAGCCAACAGACCTGAGAAGGCTGTAGGGCATCATTTGAGGAGGTTTCTTCACGCCTAAGGAGAGATTCAAGGCCGGGAAGCATACCTCGCAGTGGAGTTCTAGTTTTAAGGGTTTTATTTGTATCTTTACTCATGAACTCTCTGTTTTATCTCTTATTTTGTTGTATGAACATGAGTCGTGAGTAGTTATCTAGTTCTTAGGGTAGGATAATGATTGCATGGATGGATTGATGTTTTAACTGAGTTATTTGTGGTGATTTTCATATTGAACTGCTTGATACTTGTCTTTTCCTCTGTTTACTTGCTTGTTGCTTGATTACCCGTAGGTGAAGGCCAAACCTAGTGTGGGTTTTAATATTAAGTAACCATCATTTGAATATTGGAATTGTTTAGGTTGATTTATTTGAGTCCGAGACAGCCCGAGAGGGAATCTCGTGTTCAACCCGAGAGGGTGAACTAACCTTAGAACGCGTTCAATTGATTTTAAGTACTCGAGAGAGACTTAATGGTGTATTTGACTTGCTTGATCTGTTAAACAACCAACAAACGAGAGTTGAGGGAGTTTGAGTTAGTCTTGTGTGTCAAACCACCAATCACAACACATAACAGAGCACAGCAGAGGGTCCTGCCCCCCCTGCAGACCTTACCTGCGGCCCTGTAAGAGGTCTTACAGCCCCGCAGGAACCTCTTACAGACCCGCAGGAACCCAATCCTGAAGTCAATTCAAGTCCTAAACCCTAGGAACCTTTATATTATTGATTATTTGAGTTGTTTACTTGTTTGTTATTGTTTATTTGCTTTGTTTACTTGCTATTTACTTATAATTGATTGTTTGTCACCAAACTCAACTGCAAACCCCCCCCCCCCCCAATTTATACCAAAACACCAAAAAGAGTTACTTGTTTGTTTGAGAAGTCTTAGAATTGAAATTAGAGTCTGGTTTAAAGTTGTTCACCGTCCTTGTGGTTCGACCCTGATCTACGATAGACCGTCGTTTGATGCGACGCTAAATTGGGATTAGGAACTATAAATATTATTTGATAGACAGATCTACGACCCACACAACTCTAGTTCTAGTCCGAACATCAAATTATTAAACGGGTCCCATCAAATGCTCAAATAAGGATGTCAATGAAACTCTTTTGGCTATTTATCTGACCTGTATCGTACCCGCTAAAGCGGATATGGATAAGGATTTTTTTCGTTAGCTTATCGAACATGGGTATGTTCGTTAACTTATTGGATAAGAGTATGGGTAAGAGTTATATCGTACCCGTTACCCATCGGATAAATTATATAAATATATATATATTATAATTTATTTCATAGCTAAACTAAAATTAGAAAAATTTGCATTTCTAAAAACATCTATACATCATTGAAAATTGAAATATGCATGTCTTGATTTAGTATTAAATAATGCATCATATATATTAATAAAGAAATTGATTTGCATTCTATATCTTTGATAATATTTCATTAGTAAGCACTTAAGTAGTATATTTTTTAGTGACAAGTTGTGTTGCACGAGTGCGGGTGCGCGTATCGTATCCGATATGATGCATGAAACGATAAAGAAATTGGACAAATAATGGAAAGAGAGAATTGATTATGAGATCACACAGATTCTCAACTCTTTGATAAAAACTGATATATAAAAATTGTCCGTCTCCCAAAAGACATGACCACCTTTAAATAGAAAAATATTAATCCCTAAAAGACAAAAAATACATAAAAGACCCTAAAAACTCTAAAATTATAAAAAAAAAAGGTCTAAAAGTCCTTGAAGGAGGATTCAGATCGCGAATCTGAACCCAAAAAATGGGTGAAACAAGTCATAGATTGTTTCATTTCGGTCTTTGGGCTGAGGAGTTCCTGTCAAAATTTTAGCCCGATCCGACAGACTGATCAAAAGTTACGCCCCTTTTTGGGAAGCGTGCACAAGACGACATTGCATCACGATACAGTGCGGGTGCAACGATACAGCAATTTTCAAAAAAATACGGATGCGGGTGCGGGTATATATATAATAAAAAATCATATTATATTTTAAAATGTTTGAAATTTGTTTTTCTATTCAACTTTTTTTTTAATATATATTGATACTTATGAAATAACAAAAAAAATATAAGCCTTTGATTAAACATTTTTTTGACAAAAGAGTTTATGTTATATCAAAAATAATACTATACAAATTATGTGGTGTGCATCACCTCCAACACATGAGTTGTGTATCGTTCGATCTGTGCAGTACTACATCGAGATTTGTACCTTCAAAACCTAACACACTTACAATTCATGGTGGTCAGCCGATCCATCCAGCAAAGATGATCCTAACCAGTCGATCCATTGAGTGCAACAGATGATCTTGGTCCTAACCTATGAAACTATAAATGAATATAACTCTACTTCTATAATATTAAATAAACCTAGTGTGTTCTTAAGTTTACAAAGAGAATTTGTGAGTTTAACAAAAAATTTAGGAAATTTTGTACAGATGACAAATCTGAACCATTGAAATCGAGCTATATAACGAACGATGCATTTGCACATAAAATTTATAATAATTTTATTATATTTAATGCAAAGTCAGCGATGAAATTTTAACAAAAAAATGAATGCATGAAAATTATTCATTAACCTTTAATATTTTTATCTGTTGATTTTGTTAGAATTGGGTCCTAAGGTCAAGTGCTAGTGCGGAAGCGTTTCAACAATTAAAATTCAAAACTTTTATACCTTAATCACCTAGCTAAAATCACAATCAACCAAGTACTAATAGCAATTGAGCAAATCAAACAATAAAGTACAAAGATAGAAAAAAGATAGAGTAAAGAGCAAGAGAACACACCAACACGCTATGTAACGTGGTTCGACCTACAAATAAACTTGGCCCACATCCACGGAACTGCCAGAATCAAAACTTCCTTCCGGGACCGATTCCACTAAATCACAAGTGTTCTTACAATTGCAGAACATATCTTTGGTTTCTTCTCAATAAGACAACCAATCTTAGATTCTTAAACCTATGCAAAGAGCTACACCGATCTACAAGGTAAACGTGTCTGATTCACAACACAATCAAAGACGAGGATGAATTACTTGACTATACAATATGCTTCACCAAACAAAATCAACAACAAAGTATTCTCGGATCGACAATTTGATAATTTGACTATCTTATCACTCTCTAGGTGAGCATGCTAAGAGAGAAGGATCTTGTGCTATTCTAATGCTCAATTATATACTTGGAAACTTGGTTAAGGCTTTCTTGATTGATTCGATTCGAATTCCAAAGGTATATATAGGTATGGCACATCTTGAAGTCTTGAAATATTTGTATGCTCCTCTTGCGTTACAGAAAACAGACAACTCATTACAGAATCCGTTGTAACGGGTTGCAGCATTTCCCAAAATTTCCTTGACTACTTGGCTGACTAACTTTTGGGCTCTCCTGGACATTAATTCGTTGTGACGGATTGGCAACCCGTTATAACGTGTGTGGGATGTGTTAGGATACGCATGTCTCTGCCAAATATGTAGAAATTCCATGTCTGCAGCTCTTCAATTCGTGACAATGGATTGTATCCGTTGTGACGGGTAGGCAACCCGATATGATCGGTAGGGAATCTGTTGTGATTGGTTCTTCATGTGTTATGGTAAAGCATGGCTCTGTAAGAGTCTTGTTGCTACCCAAGTTGATTGCTCTTGATATCAATGTGATCGTTAACACTTGCACATACATGTTTGAACATTTGCATCATCATAGTGTACGTGTATAAACCTTCAACTCACCAAAACTCAACTTTGCAAGATTTATATTATTTTGTTTTACAAATTTTCAAATAAGAAAAGAGTTTAATCTAATTGAATTAATATTAGACGAATTTAAAAATAAAAAAGTGATATGTAAATGCATCATTAATTATGTAGGTCTATTTTAACTGTTCGAATCTGTAATTTGAAATTAATTTCATTAATTTAGTTATCACACGCTAGTTTTACTTCATAATATACTCCTCATCTTCGATTGTTTTTTCTTATATAGTAAAATCTTTAATATGTTTACAAAATGTAGAAACAATGGACGGAATTGTAAAAGTGATGACGTATTGACATTTGATTTGATGTCCTTATTCTGGTAATGAAGTACTCTATTTAATAACACCTTTCACTTTCACGCAAATTTGAAAAAAAAAAAAATACAAGTTTATACTGTAGTAGAGTGTGGTTTGTTATTTAATAGCGCAATAAATTCCGAATAGCAAAGTAAATTCGTAATAAATAAGCCCATACCAGTATACCACAGTACCATACCACGCCTCTGCAAAAGCCTGGTACAGTCAACGAGAGAGAGAAAAAGCGTACGGATAGACTTGTACTTGCGTCAATCCGGACGCGCCGTTTCCTCGTCAGGTTTTCGACTTGTGCTATCATGACACCTGTCGGTTGCAGCATTGCTACTGATGGTTTGTGAGAGAAAAAGTGTACGAATTTGAAGGGTTTCGGGGTAGCTGGTTATCTGGTATCAATGTATCAATGTATCATGCTTGTTGCATGCATGGGACTGTTATCGTACGTGTACGTATGTATGCGTATAAGAAAAGATAAGATATATTGCGACAGATTAGTAATTATTAATTAATTAATAGTTTAATACCCAAGGAATGAATTCTTTTTGTTGATTTGTTTGTCTGAAATTTTAGGTGCGTAGCTTGTTTAATTATGACTTTGGAAAATGGCGAAACGGAGAAAGTCGAAAGTGGGGGACCCGAATGTATGCACTGCATTACCGCATTACACGAAATGAAAGGTTCGGATCGATCGATAGCGTGCGGTTTTGAATCTGTTGCGATCGATCAACAGTCTGCATACTTCAGCCAGTAGTGATTGATGGTATTGAATTTAGAGAATTGAAAAGTAAAATTGTTATATTTATAAGAAATACAATGCATGTAATTTGTAGAGTCGAGTACACTGGATACTTTGATGGAGTATGCAAGCTTTTACCAAAATTTATAATAGACCAAGTTATACTGAGTAATGCCTACTCAATTTAAAATTTGAAATCCTAAATAGTAAAAAAGCAAAAACTATACTGACTAAAATGTACTAAAAATGTTAATAAAATAAAATGTTCTCAATTCTCTATCAAAATATCATTCTACATCCAAACTACTTCCCAATTCCCATCAACACTGCAACAGTTGTAAAACTGTACAGCTTTTTTTTTCAGAGTGCTAGAGCTACACTAGCTAGCTCTGAACATATACTCCAAAGTAAACCCCTGTACTGGAGAGGAATGGAGCAATCAATCTGACATCACGTGACAAGCACGCCGACGCAAATTCATCGTTTGTTTTGCGTATTTGTTTGATTATTATTATTATTTGCCTTTTGCTTATAACACCATCACGTCACACGCTGGTGGAGAAGACAGAAAAGAATCTGCTGCTCTCCTGAGCGGCGAATAGTGCCTGCTAGTTCAGATCTGACCGTCCAATTTAACGGACGGTCGTGATTTGACTTAGAAAGCAGATATTTACATCTTATAGCCGTTAGATAAGTTTTCAACAGTTCATATTGAGACGGGTAGGGTGGCGAGTAGAAGTCGAGTAGCAGCAGATTACAATCCGGAGGAGACGTAGCGCTCTCTCTCGGGAAGAGGCATTTGCTGAAGGGAAGCACATCCTCTACCGCGTAGCACAGATGGACGGCTCAGATTTACTGCGTTGTCAACTACGAACGGCTCAGACTTGATTCAGGGTGTCTGATATTATAAAGTTTAGCTTGCACGAATCTTGATGCAAATTAAAGACTGAGATTTTCTGCGCAGCACGCACAGTGACGATGCTGCGAGGTAGAAGATCTCGTCGTACAGTACAGTTCAGCTACTTCTCAAGCTGCCCGAATTTTTTTTTTATTCATTGTCCGAATCTATTTGGTTGATTCGCTCCAATATCAAAAAAGTGAAGTGAAGTGATTGACAACATTTAATTAGGCCATATTCATTCACTCCGATTTTTTTATTATTAGAAAATTAATAAAAAATTTATAAATAAAAAGATTGCTACCAAAGCGCGAAAAATAGAATAGATTGGAGTTCGAACACCGACCTTTTGAAAAAAAAAAATCAACTCCCAAACGAAATGAAACGTGTCTTGTTTCATTTGCTTTTGAGGGAAAAATATGACTCAATTGGCTCGTGTTGTGAACACCGGCCTTTTGAATTTTTCTCAAAAGATCGGTGTTTGCAACTCTAACCTATTCTATTATCATCGTTTTCGCATCAATCTTTTTATTTATTTATAATTTATTTATTAAATTTCTAATATTAAAAAAATCGGATATTCACCTCTTTTATTGTTCAATGAAATTTAGTTTCAATGTACCATATAATTGCCCTGATTACAGTTACGTTACAATTTGGGTCCGACCTACTCTACATGAGGCCACGGAGGGTCAACCGTCTCACCTTGAATTTTTTTTTTTTTTTGCAAAATAAGCTTGTGTATTTGTACGATTTGTTAATTTTTTTTGCAAAATAACCATGTATAATTAAAAATGTGCATTATTTTGTCCCTTCCTGAAAAAAAGTAATAGATCTTATCTCTTCCTGACGAAAATTCTGAATTCGCCCCTGAATGAAGTGAGAGAAACTTTAGATTTGTGAGCACGAATCTCAAATCAAATGAACGATTTAGAGTGCATCCAATTGTATAAAATCAACACCAACTAGTTTTCAATGAAATTTAGTTCGTGTCACTTCTAAATTTAAAAAAATATTGCCATGTTTTTTTTTCTATTTCCATGCATAAAGTTTATAAATTTGGGAAGCTACATATTTCCTTTAAATTGAAAATAAATCATACAAAGCAAATAAGAAAAATATTTCATTAATTTTTTATAATTCGAAGTAGATACTATTTCTGAAAATTATGTGGTCTCTGTGCGGTGTCGACGGTCGAAACTAAATATCAAGTCTAGATTTGAAATATTTTGCCATTGGCGTTTTGGATCAATCCCACAAATCAAATTCTTACAAATACTACATATATAAAGTTTTGATATTATAATTGTTCTTGTTTTTATTATTATACTTGTTTTACTGTTTTATTGTTATTAGTATTGTTATTTTGCTGTTCTTGATATTGTTCTTAATGTTGTTATTTTTTCGATTCTTGTTTTTTTTATCTTGTCCTTGATGTTTTATGTTTTCGTTATTGTTTTTTTCTTGTTTTTGTTATATTGATCTTATTCTTATTCATGTCTTAGTTGTTTTCTTTTCTGTTCTTATTTTTGTTTTTGTTCTTATTCTTGTTATTTGTAATATTGATGTTTTTGTTCTTGTTCTGATTTTTATTTTTATTTTTGTTCTTGTTCTTGTTCTTGTTCATGATATTGTTATTGTTCTTCTCTTGTTCTTGTTTTTATTATTAATGTTATAATGTTCTTATTCTTGTTGTTCTTGTATTTATTCAGGTTGTTGTCATTGTTCTTGTTCTTGTTATTAATATTATTTTTATTCTTGTTTGTGTTCTTGTTCTTGTTCTTGTATTCTTTTCTTCTTATTGTTATTGTCATTGTTATTGTTATTATTATTATTATTATTATTATTATTATTATTATTCTACTATATTGTATTGGTTGTTTTTTATATCGTTATTTTTATTGTTACTATTTTTGTTCTTGTCATTGTCATTGTAATCATTTTTGGTACATTGTTTGTTCTTTTCTTATTATTGTTATTTTATTGTTATTGTTCTTGTTATTATTATTATTATTATTATTATTATTATTATTATTATTATTATTATTATTATTATTATTATTATTATTATTATTATTATTATTATTATTATTATTATTATTATTATTATTTTGTTTTTGTTATTGTGATTGTTCTTGTTCGTATACTTGTTCTTTTGATTATTATATTGTTGTTGTATTTCTTGTTTTTGTTGTTATTTTTGTTATTAGTTATATTATTGTTGTTGTTCATGTTATTGTTCTTCTGTTTTTATTGTTATTGTACATCTTCTTGTTCTTGATGTTCTTCTTCTTCTTCTTCTTCTTCTTATTGTTATTGTTATTCTTCTTCTTTTTTGTTATTGTTCTATCAGTGTTATATTATTTGTCTTTTTATTGTTATTATTTTTAATTTTTATTACTATTGTTATTGATATTGTTATTGTTGTTGTTATTATTTTTTTGGTATAGTTTATGTTCTTGTTCTTGTTCTTGCATTGTCCTTGTTCTTATCTTTGTTGTTATTGTTATTGTTATTGTTATTATTCTTGTGATATTTATTATTACTCTTATTATTATTGTTCTTGTTCTTATCATTATTAATTTGTTGTTCTTTGTTGTTGTTTTTTATTTTATTGTTGATCATGTTCTTATTCTTGTTCTTGTCTTTGTTCCTTTTCTTGTTTTTGTTCTTATTATAATGATGTTGATCTTGTTAATGTTCTTCGTCTTCTTCTTCTTCTTATTATTCTTCTTCTTCTTCTTCTTCTTATTATTATTATTCTTATTCTTGTGATTGCTATTTTGTTGTTCTTATTCTTGTTCTTGTTCTAGTTTTTGTTCTTGATCTTGTTCTTGTCCTTGTTGTTTTTTGTTCTCGTTCTCGTTCTTGTTCTTTTTCTTCTTTTATATTTATCTTGTTCTTGTTTATGTTCTTGTTTATGTTCTTGTTGTTTTCCTTTGCTTGTTCTTGTTCGTATTCTTGATATTGTTTTTGTTATTGTTATTGTTATTGTTCTTGTTGTTATTCTTGTTCGTGTTATTATTATTGTTAGGCAAAAACTTTGGTACTCCAAAAGATGGGTACACTGGATACTCTCGTCCATCTGAGTCGTTCAATTAATCGAGATTAGTGAAAAGTGATTTATTGAGAATCGCAACAAAAGTTAAAATGAATCACTTTTCACCAATCTTTTGGAGCACCCAAATTTTTGCGTTATTGTTATAATGTTCTTGTATTTGTTCAAGTTGTTGTTATTGTTATTGTTATTGTTATTATTATTTTTATTGTTTTTGTTTTTGTTTTTGTTTTTATTTTCGTTCTTGTTTTTGTTCTTGTTATATTGTTCATGTTCATGTTCTTGTCCTTGTTATTATATTGATTCTTGTGCATGTTCATGTTGTTGTTGTTGTTGTTGTTGTTGTTGTTGTTGTTATTTGTTCTTGTTCTTGTTCTTGTTGTTATTTTTGTTATTGTTTTTGTTATTTATTTTAGTTGTCTTGTATTTTTTTTCATTTTGTTGTTATTATTTTTATTCTTGTTTTCTGTATAGTTGTTGTTATTATTCTTATTTTTGTTATTATTTTTTTTTTCATTATTGTTCTTGTTCTTTATCTTATGAATATTAAAGAATACCATTTTTCTGGTTCTTGTTGTCTTTCTTGTTGTTGTTCTTATTATTTTTGTTTTCTTATTCTTGTTCTTATTTTTGTTTTTATTTTTTTCTTCTTGTTTTGTTATTATTGTTATGGTCATTGTTATTGTTATTTTTTTTCTTGTTATTGTTATATTTTTTTTTCTTGTTCTTGTTCTTGTGTTCTTATTTTTTTTGTTATTGTTATTGTCATTGCGCTTCTTCTTTTTCTTGTTTTTGTTTTTGTTTGTGTTCTTGTTTTTTTGTTATTGTTATTGTCATTGCGCTTCTTCTTTTTCTTGTTTTTGTTTTTGTTTTTGTTTGTGTTCTTGTTATTGATATTGTTCTTATTCTTGTTCTTGTTCATGTTCTTGTTATTTTTGTTGTTATTGTTATTGTTCTTGTTATTCTACTTGTTCTTGTTCTTGTTCTTGTTATTTTATTGTTGTTGTTTTTTTGTTCTTGATATTATTGTTGTTATTGTTCTTATTATTTTTCTTGTTCTTGTTATATTGATCTTGTACTTGTTCATGTTCTTGGTGTTTTCTGTTTATTATTCTTGTTAATGTCATTGTTCTTGTTCTTGTTCATGATATTTTATTTTTCTTGTTCTTATTTTTGTTCTTAGTCTTGTTATTATTATTGTTATAATGTTCTTGTTCTTGTATTTGTTCAGGTTGTTGTTGTTGTTGTTCTTATTCTTGTTATTTTTGTTGTTACTATTTTCGTTTTTCTTCTTGTCATATTGTTCTTGTTCATATTTTTGTTCTTTGTTTGTTTTATTATTGTTATTGTTGTTGTTGTTGTTGTTGCTGCTGACGATGATGATGTTGTTGTTGTTGTTGTTGTAGTTGTTGATGATGACGACGATGGTGATGATGATGTTGTTGTTCTTAGTCTTGTCATTATTCTTGTTTTTGTTTTTTTTGTTATATCATTCTTGTTGTTTTATTGTTTTTTGTTATTGTATTTGTTTTTCTATTTGTTCATTTTGTTGTTATTGTTTTTGTTCTCGTTATTATTGTTATTCTTGTTCTTGTTCTTATTCTTGTTTTTATTTTTATTCTGTATTTTTTTACTACATGTTCTTGTTCTTTATCTTATAAATATTCAAGAATATCAATTTTTTGAAATAATACTATTATAGCATTGTACTTTTAATATATTATGCACTCCCATGTCTGCTATTTTCTGATTTTTTTCTAAACAAGCAGGGAGCGTCTGCCACTTCCATTTTCATAGAAAAAAGAAATTACAAAAACTGAAATCACACAATTACACGAATCATCTTTTCATGCACACTAACTAAAACCATACTCTATTCTATATCTACAGAGTGTAATTCTAAAAAACCCAACACACTTGCAAAAAATTAACTTTTCCTACCAACACAACAATCTCTAAGAAAAATCTAATCACAACTATCAAAAACAAGGATTATCCCCCTGGTTCCTATATGTTATCTTCACACATTTCTGAGAATCCATCTAGATAATAGACCTTTAGGTGTTGAATTTCCCCACGATCACTAGCAAAGTGTCTCATGCTTCTATCAACCGCCGTCTCCGCTGCTTAGCTAGCCTTTTGCATCCAATCTTAAGTGTAATTTGTCCCAAGATCGCTTAGCTATATATATGCCTCGCGATCCCCAAATCTTTTATGATCGAAGCTGAGCCTAGCTTTGCAAACTTCCATTAGCTAATCACTAGTCACATTCAACCTTTCCCAGCAAAGGCGAAAACATCCTGATCATCCCCAAGGTTCATAGTCCATTCCCAAATCTCTTTGACACCACCTTTTAGCCCTCAGTCAATCCCTAACCATAGCAACAATCTATACTAGAATCCACTTTAAATCTAAGTGTTGCTTATCCAAACCTAAACATAGTTGCTATTGGTAATATACCATCTCTGTATCAAATCTCAACACCAATCAACAGTTATTAGGTTGCACCAACAGCTATCCTCAGGGATCAGCTCCCCTCAAAACATCCCAGCACAGCATCAATCCCTGGATTCAACTCAATTGCCAATCAACCCAAGCAATTCCAGTAAGTGTACCTGTTTCAGCAGCGTCTTAGCTTAGGATTGTGCCACACAGCTAATACCACTCTATATGAGCTGCTATCTGTACTAGAACGTCTGCATAGCCTATCTCATCTGTCCCTTACACCAGCCTTTATCAATGCGAAGTAGCTTAACAGTGATCGATTCCTCACCAACTGATATGAAAATCTACCTCTAAACCTTACCTGTTCAGCTCATGATCTGATCTGATCTGCACACTCATCTTTGGGACAGGAAGAGAGGCGATAGGGTAGTGCCTCAGATCACCTATCTTCATCGCTGCACATAGCTTCTCCTTAGTTTCTACCTCAGCACACCATAGCCACTGATGGTCGACTCAGTGCCAAGCAAACTTTCATAGCAGCAAAATCTTCAGCTCGATAGTAATCGATTTGATCAGGTGACTCAATCTCGCCTCGTCCTGGTCTGAGACACCCTCTAATCTCGTTTCATGTGCTTCTCTTCACCGACCTTCCACTCATCGCCTCAACACCTGATCTGGATCTGACCTCACCGCACCTGTTCTCGCAGTCAACATCCTTCCCTCATCTCTGACCTGGGAGATCTATCCCTCTCAATACCCTGCCTTTATCGTGAGCAGGACACAATTTCTATCTCAGCAGTCAAATCTGAGATCCTGATTTCAATCTGGGGACAGGCTCAGTCTGACTCAGATCGATCTCAGACGCCTTGACGCCAGGCATCTGACGAGGCTGGCAACAGTCTTCATCTTCGACAACGCCTTACTCAATCTGTCACTCGACATTAAAATCCCTCGTGACAGCTCTATCCGAAACCAAGGGAGAGGGAGAGGAGAAGAATGAGAGGGGGAGGGGAGAGAAGGGGTGGCGGGAGAGGCCGGAGGCGACCTCCCTCGCCGGGGTTCTCTTCTTTCTCTTTTCTAGTTTTCACTCAAGATAAAGATATTTTGGTTTACCAAGTAAAAATAAGATCCATTTATTTTCTGATTTTTAAACAGTGTGTTTGTCTTTTGTTTGTTTGTGAGATTGAAGTTCGACGGATTTTATTTGATACAAACCAACATGTTGAACATTCATTGCTTAAATGACTTGAACATTGTTTTGATACAAATATAAGATTACAAAGGTATTTTGATCAATTCATACTTTGAATTGAGAAATACAGAGTCAAATTAACTACTAGACAGAATTTTACATATATTCTTCAAAAACTTTAAAATTACAATTTCTCTTTTGAAACTTTAAAAACTCACAAATTTACTTTTTTTGTATATTAAAACTCATTTTAAATATGTACAATATCTATTTTATCCTTCATTAAAAACATTAAAAAACAATTTGTTTAATGAAAAATGTCAATCTTATATTTCATTGATTTCTGAGGACAAATTAGTCACTTTGTATTTATGACGTATACCAGTGTCATTTAAGTTGTTTCTTTTATCCTTAACTACAAGTGTAAATGAGTGTTGCTTGTTTAATGAAAATATCAATTTGATATTTGATCGATTTTCGAGAGCAAATTATTCATTTACCTACTTTCGAACATACACAACAATATATCTAAACGTCACCGAGTATACTTCAGGAGTACAAATAACTAATTTTCCCTCAGAAATCGATCAAATATAAGACCGATATTATTCAATAAACAAACAACATTTTTTTAATACTTTCAATAAAGGGTAAATGAATATTTTCCATATTTAAAATGAGTTCTAATATTAATAAAGAATAAAATGAGTGAATTTCTGAGTTTTCAAATTTCAAAGAGAAAATATGTAATATCTAAATTTGAAGAAAAAATACATAATTTTGACATTTTTGAAGAGTACACGTAAAATAAAATAAAAAATAATATACTTAAAATTCTTCTTAATATGAATATCACAGTCTGTAACAATATCCACCATTGAGAGGACGGGGTGGAGTGATTTTTCAAATTTAAGAATCCGAGAACTAGTCATAAACAAAACAAATTGAGGATAACTCATCAGAGTGATATCTTGAATGGAGATTCTGAATTTTGTTTATATAAAATTACGATAGAGATTCGTGTTTAAGTACTATAGTCTAACTCTATAAAAATAAAAATAAAATAAATTTTGGTTTTCAATTAAATTTTAGTATGAATAATATTTTCAATGATTTAAATCTTTAATTCGTATTTTGAAATTCGAAATATGATAATAAGCACGACAATGCTTTTGCGGTCGGTCTTTTGTTTTCTGCATATATATAATATTCATTACTTACGATCTGTAAATGCTAAATATGAGCACATCAATTTTATGTGGTTGTATGAATTGACGATATGAGGAATGACAATGAAGTCTATCTCGTAATAAAAAAAGTTTCTGAATAATACTTGTAGTATATATCAATATATGTATTGTTTTTAAGTCCATTTTTCTATTTATTTTTTAAAATTTCTCTTTTTTTGTGAGACAAAGATGGAAGCCAAAGCTACTCAAATTTAAATGAGCTAAGTCTCCCTATTCTCTTCTTTGTGAGAGATTATTGCTCTTAATCACTAAGCTAAGAGTTGATTCTATCTTTTAAAATTTCTAATCATACAAATAACCAATATTTGGTATTTATCAATGAAATTTAGAAATTTATTATTAGTTTACAAAAATGCAAAATATTTTACATTATACATAATAAAATATTTTCAAGTTACACTACTAAATTTACATTTTGTTTCAAATCATATAGGAATCTTGAACTTCTCACAATGCCTCTAAAACATTGTTATTTATGAATAAAAAAACATTGTGATTTTAGTAGCTCTTGAGTGACATAAAAAAAAACATGTTGGATAATAAAATATAAGATATTATGTAAAAACTATTAATTGATGTCTAGACTCTAGAGCCCAGAAACTAATATAAATTTCACATTCAAATTATTTCATATTTGTTTGAACATTAATAAGTTCATTGATTTTAATTTATTATGTGTGTCATCATCCAAACTGAATTGAATAAAACACATAAAATTCTACTGATTTTACTTCTAAACATATTTTCTGGATTGCAGAAGACATTGATTTCCTGGCACAAAAAATCATATAATCATGGCATTTATACCCCAATCCCCAATGCACTCAAAATCTCAAATCAGTTTTTACACAGGCCAACGTAAATGAGCCCTTAAATATACCAGTTCTTTATAATTGGAGCATCTTTCCTTTGGTTATCTCCAAATGTTTGATAATTTTCATAAATGTGTTCCAAAGTTTTCATACAAAAAACTCATCCGCAAAAAAAATATTAATGTACAATAACAATATTGCCTAAATTATCTGGTATTTTTACATGTCAAATTTTCAAATATAAAAGGTTTGTGTACCACAAAATAATACAAAAAATATGCAAGGGGGTAGCATGCAGTCAAACAAGCAAATGCAATGTGCACATTGATTTTCCGGTAGATTTTATTGTTGTGCAATTCAATTAGGTAGAGAGAAAAAATCGAGATTCAAATTTAAAAAGCAGAAACGTTTTACTTATTTGACATTTTGTGTTGGTTTTAACTGTCTCTCAAGCAGTATCACTAAATGAGTTTGTGCAATTCTTGTCTTAATCGCCTTCTTCTTCACAACTAGTCGCTCAGGAGTAAGGAAAGTCTTAAGGGCCGGGCCGGGCTTTACAAGGGCCGGGCCTAAAGGGCCTACGAAAGGGCCGGGTCTAAAAAGGGCTTAATAGGGGCCGGGTAATAAGGGTTTTGTTCTAAGGAAATAGGCCCGGCCCCTATCAGGCCCTCGGGGTTACAAAGGGCCGAATCAGGACCGGGTAATAAGGGCTTTGATCTATTTTTTTAATTTTTTTTAATTGTGAAAGGGTTTGATAAGGGTTTGAGGGGCTGGCGTGAATAAGAGTTGCAAAGGGCCGGATAAGGGCCGGACGGGATCGGGGCTTGAAAGGGTCGGGTAAATAGGGGCCTGTATTTTTGGAATAAGGCCCGGCCCTTATAAGGCCCGGCCCTTTCAAAATCTTAATAAGGGCCGGGTTAGGGCCGGGTCTGACATGGGCTCTACAGGGGCCGGGCTGGGGGCCGGGGGCTTATGGCACATCCCTACTCAGGAGTCCTTCCAAGAAGACTCAGGTGCTATTTTCTTTTCCTTCAACTCACGAATGAAAGCTGAGGTATTTGTCTTTAATGGAGAGAACAAAATCTAGATTAAGTACAATACATGTACACCTAACACACTCATATTTCTTGGAGACACAACGGTTAAATTTACTAGTATAAACATATATTAGAGAGATTCCATAATTAATAATAAAAATTATAAAAATATTTGATGCCAATATTCTTCCAAACCTTTCCGAAATATTTGTACATTTGCTCAAAACGTGCACACAAGATAGGGTATATTTTGCACAACAAGTCAGAAAGGAATCGATCAAATCGGACAAGTATTCTGCCTCTCGGAATGGATCTTTGCAACCCACAAAGAAATCTTTGCGAACAACAAATATTTGTTCTCTGGCCCGTTTTGTTTGATTTCTTGATCCAAAATTAATTGAATTAATCCAAACAATATTCATGGCATTTATCTTAATATTAGCATTAATTAAATTATTTATAATTGATCCATTAACAATTATAATTAATCATATCCACAACTTGACCAAATACGTATTATATCATTCTTTAATAAATCACATTTGTATGACATATCTTATATTAATCAATGAATAATAACATTATTTGATACATTAATCATATAACTTGTATGTAGTCCAAACTTTATTTAATGAATTTGACGCTTCAATTCCAACATTCATTTTCTATACAAATGAGTACATTAATTAAGATCATTCTAAACATCAATAATTTCCTACCATAATCCAAACTTTGACTATTTTGAGGGGAACAATGTAATATTAATAAATGTAATAAATGCAATTCCTAACTTCATCTCTGCATGTAATATACTAATATTAATAAACAGGAGGCATCACCTGTGTTCCCTGGCTCCATGGATATGATACATCACTATTTTGAGGGGAACAATGTGGAAAATGTCAAGTTTGTACGGAGATTCTCTGTTGGGTTTCTTCTTAGAGCAAGCTATTATTTTGTAAATTACATGTTTTGTAATTTTAGATTATTGTATTTTGTATTATTTGAAATAAAAATAATTTTACAAAAAAATCATTAGTTCAAAATTACAAAACATGTGTTTTTCAAAGTACAATAGCATCGCTCTTCTTATATATGTAAATTGGTATTTGGTTACCATGTCTTGCGAAATTAGTATTTTTTTTTATCATGTATTTCCGAAAAGAAAATAATCATGCATCATTTTAAAAGCAAAAAAGAAAGAGTCAAACATGTAGTTTTTGAAATTTCTCGGACTGAAGAGAACTTACCAAATTAAAAATTAATGTAGTCTTGCAATGACATTATACTGAAATGGAAAATGCACTTGAATACTTGATTATAAAAGAGTCTAATTTCAATAATGAAAATTATCTTCTTTGTTTTTACTTTACATTAAATTTAAAATGGCTGACTTCTAACCGTTTAGATCAGACCATTTATGAAAAACAAAACACATATAAGAGAGCACACTCCTAACTACAATATAATTACAATTCGAAACAATTTATTTATAGATCAATACTATTGTACTTTACCACATAAGTTTTGTGATTTTGAGTCGTTGGACTTTAAATCGTTGCAATAAAAATAATTTTGACATCAAATTCAACGGTCCAAAATAACATTTACTATATTGTAAAGTATAATAATCTTGTTCTTTATTTATATTGCATAAAAGTAGATAGCATAAATGAACGAGCAAGCTAAAATAATATGCATAGGACACCCCCTTCTGTTCTATGCATATATATATATAGCTCAATAAATTGTGATTTAAGTTGTTCAATAAATTCTTCATATCAAAATATTGTAAGAAATCAAATTTCGTGATTTTCAGAGCTTTCTTGCTATTTTTTAAATATTTTTTTAAAAATAGTTCAGATATAATACTACAAAAGTATCATTTCTGAGCTGTTTTTAAAAAAATATTTAAAAAATAGCAAGAAATCTCAAAAAATCATGAAATTTTATTTTCTATAAGATTTTGATATGACGAATTTATTAAGCAACTTAAATCTCAATTTATTAAGCAAATTAAATATACATAGACGCATGATAAGTAATGTGATGCACTATGCATATTATTTTAGTCTTGCTCTAAATGAACTATATATGTCGTACGCGTGATTAGATCTTGTTCACACCTGCTGCCACAAAACTGTGATAACAGGACAATCATGGCAAATAATGTGAAAACTTGAGTACTTCAAAAGATGGATATACTGGATACTCTGGTCCATCTGAGTCGTTCAATTCATCAAAATAGGTGAAAAATAATCTACGCTAACTTTTGTTGCGTTTTGCAAGAAAATCATTTTCACCAATCTCGACTAATTGAACTACTTAGATGTGTCAGAGTATCTAGTGTACTCATCTTTTGAATTACTCCAGTTTTTGCTTTTTTATCAATTTTCTTAGGAGATTCCAAACTCTTGTTAAATTAACCTATAAATATGAGTGTAGGAGATGCACTAGCTACTAGGAAATTAGGAATTATAGCAATGCTGGTTAATGTTCTTATAGAAATTATAAAGCAACTGTAGTAATGCTAAGATTTTTCGGTATCATTTGTCAATTCCAAATTTTCATCACAGAAAATTCCAAAATTAAAGAAACGGTAATATTGTTAAGGTACTTTAGGATCTATGTTACCTCATTCTTCCAATATCCAGAAGAACCGGTATCGGATGCGTGACACATCTTATTATTTTAATAGATTTGATCAGTTGGATGCGGTCTTAGGTGTGGCTGGATGCGGCTCGGGTGCGGATGGGTGCAACTGAGGCGGTCTCGGGTGCAGCTGAGTGCTCCTCGGGTGCTTATTTATTTGTTTGTTTTTGTTTTTTAAATCTATTTGTTTATAATATTATTTATTTTTTTATTTTAAATTTATTATATATAGCTGCATCCATATTCAAGATTTTTTGAAATTGAAGTATCACCGCATCCGTACCGTATTCGATACGATACTCGCACCCGCACCTGTGCAACACAGTTTAGAATTCATTCACGCAATCACGCCGTGAGTGCGTAAAGAAACGAAGAGCAGAAAAGAAAAGAAGAGGGAAATGAAAATGAAAATTTCTCCACAGTGAAGACATTCACTTCAATATTTGTTCAATGTCTAAAGAAAATTATGATCGACTTAAAAATATCTCTATCTACATAAATATAGTTTAAATTGAAAATATATAGAAATCACACAATAATTCAATCATAAAATAGTTGTTTATTTTTTAAAAGTTAAATTGTATATTGTTGTGATTTTCACAAGATTAATAATTACTCAAAATTATATCAAATTTGGTCTCAAACAAATAACTGTGTCGGGTAGTACTTGAGATTTCTCACTGTGGTCTTAAAAATATTCACATGTCAAATATTCACATATCGATTGAATGAATCACTAATTATGTAGTATTAAAATATTATCTCTCAAATTTCAGTGAGTCGTGAAATCTCATTCTTTATTTACGTGGCTCCGCCACTGAACATATTGGAGTTGGTGTTATAAACTAAATTAAGCAAATAGTATTTCGACTGGAGGTGATTTGAATAGAGAAGACTGGAGATTTCGATTTCGATTTCGCTCTAACTTGCTTAATTAGTTAATCCAAATCATTTGTAGATTGGTTTTGCGTTTGTCATGATTTAATTATGACAGTACTGCGACAAAGAATATTAACACAGATTGAAGTATATGAGCAGAGCTTATCCAAAAAAAAGAAAAAATTTGAAACATACGACAACAATGCCACGCTGGTAGATCTATCCTTTTGTAATCCCTTCTTTATTGTAATAAATAGTGGTATATGTACTCTCCCCTGGACCCAAATGATCTCTGCACTCTGGGTCCCATTCTAACGGCTGTCAAAAATGAGCCGTTTAACTGTTTTATCATTCCGTTTGGATCGAACGGAATATTTAACGCAACTCATTTTTATTGCGTTTGAGCCAACAAAATGACGACAACAAAGGCTCGAGTATCGTGGATGTATTATAAAATCACATCTGTTCAAATTTAATCAGACGATTCAGATTAGTGGATGCAGAGAGCACTCATTTTTTATGGGTGCAGAGGATATCGTTTCCGAGTATCGTTTGTTAAAGTGAAATAGAAACAACATAGTCAGTGGCGGATCCGTAAGTTCATTTAAGACCGGGCATAACTAAGTTCGAGCACGGAGTTTGAGTTCAAGTTCGAGCACAAATACACTAAAACACACTAAAATATCATTAAAAGTTCATTTTTCACTACAAAAATAACAAAAAAAAAATACAAAATTTCGCATTTTTTTATAAATCAAGTTCCGACACTTACTCGAGCTTGTCCTAAGGTGGACCGCCACTGAACATAGCCTCATATTGTTTCGTTTATTTTTGCTTTTTTCATCTATTCTACCTATTTAGAGAATGAGAAATTAAAGAAGAGAATTTGGCGGTGATAAAGAGGTAGAGCGTGATAAAATGTGAAATTCTGAGAAGCGCCGCTCACTTTTTCTCTTTCTTTTGCACGCCTTCCTCTTTCTCACTTTCTTCTTTGCCTTTTATTTTTTAGATGGGGAACAGAGATGTTTGATAGGTGGAACAAATATTGGAGTAGTGGTAATTAGGGGTGCCAATGAATAGAAACGGTTCATGGACAAAATGGACTGAACACTATTGAACATTTATAGAATTGACTATTTCTTGGTCTTCGTTGAAGTTCAGTACAAGTCCAATTGTTAAAACTGAATGGATTGATTGTGGACAAATTATGAACTAATTGCGAGCTTAATATGAGATTAAATGAAAATATGTTCAAACATCTCAATAGATCAACCATGTTCTAACTCTCTGTTTCACAGGGAGAGAACTAAGTTATTCACACAAAGAAACCTAAGTAATTCAATACAATGATGAAATAGCTTCCATTTAAAGAGGACTATGCACTGTGGTGTCCGAAATCAGGTCCACATGGTTAACCTATGGACAAATAGTAGACATTATTCGGTTATAAGATGAACTGGACATTAGTAGATAATTATGGACTTGATTTGGTCATGAACTTCAACTCCTCATCAGCAGACTGGACTGGACATGAACTGGAACCCATCCATTAGCAGCCCTAATGGTAATACAACTATTGAGTATTACTTTCAAATGATGCATCCTAAGGATTGTGAGAGGTTTATTGCAAACCTCAAAATTGAATGAATTGTTCAAGGAGTACTTGGAGGCACACTCCAAAGCAGTGCAAAACACAAGCTGGAAGTTCATCACAAAATGGCAGGGACTGTGTTATTCATTGCAATTGTTTGCTTATAACAATATTTACTTGCTTTGCTTATTAACTTGTGTGGTTTATTAGGATATCTAGTAGTGCATCAGTTAGTGCAAGTGAGATAAGGGATGGATTGAAAGATTCATGCGGGGCAAGAAAAGTTATAAACCAGTAAACTCAGGGCATGAGGAATATTTAAATGAGGCATTAGATGATGCTAGAGTGGATGAAGAGTTTGAAATCCTTTCATGATGGAAATTAAAGGCCCTCAAATATCATGTCTTGATTCAGCTAATGGGGGACATCCTAGCCATCTCGATATCGACAATGGCTTCAGAGTCAACATTCAACATTAGTGACAGAATTTTGTCACCATTCAAGAACTCAATGAATTAATGATGAGAGCATTGAAGCTCTCATTTGTGCTCAAGACTGGTTACGTGCTTCGGTCACTGATTCGTTTCTCTTCCATTATTAGATTCTTTTTTTTACGCTTAGTTACTTAAATACTAACTCTTGTTGTGTTAATTTACCGAGGTTGGTGGAAAAGTTGGTGATCCACTGTGGTCCACTGATGAAGTTGGTGATCCTATATGTTGAATTGAACATGACATTTCAATGGACAATGGTAATTTTATTTTGAGTTTGTGCTTTTATTGCTACCAAGTAGCAAGATTTGTTGGTTTTAGTGTTGATCATGTCAACTTGTTGCTTGTCATCAGTGGGGTTGTAGGGATAGATTCAAGATGAATGTTGGAGTGCTAGCTTGTTCTTTGACTTATTAGTTCTCAAGTCATGATTTTCTGTGATGATATATGTTTTGTTGTTGTTTTAAATGCTTTTATTTCTAGCCTCAGGTTGAAATTATACTATCTGAGACGTATCTTAAAATTAGAAGGTAACTCTTGGGTTTAAATCTTGTTAGAAAAATTATGTTGTAATTTGCTACTTTAGAAATGAATGTTGTAATGTATAACTTTGCAGTTTGCAACTTAGTGTTATGTGAAATTTTACAATATTATGTTATTAAATTTGAAAGCTTCAAAATGTATGTTATCGTTTTGCAACATTTTGGTCATTTTACTTCCTTCAAATTTTGCTTTTTGTTCAATAATCCAACAATAGACAAAAATTGAAATGACCAAAATGTTTTGATCGTTTTTGTCGTTGTTTCTGATGACACGATTAACAGAAGAAAAAATCTTTCTGTTTGTACAATGAAACGATTAACACAAATAAAATTTGTATCGTTACTCAGGGGCGGAACCAGTGGGGGGGTCAGGGTAGGCCCCGACCCTCCTTTGACCAGAAAAATTTGAATTCCCTGTTTAATTTTCTAATTAAATTTAATTAAATGGTAAGATTTTAGTTAAAAATTTGATTAGAACAGAATTTTTTATTAAATATTTATATAATTTGATCAAAATTGAATTTTTGCATCTTTATAACATTAAAATTAGACTATACTTGTAGATCGGCCCGTCCTAACTCAGTGTTCTGATTTCGCCCCTGTAGTTACTTAAGCAAAACAATTAACGATAACTTCCATTTTCGTGATGGTTTTAGACGTTTTTACAGCTTTGACCCATTCCCCTATCTTTTAGTGTGGCCTTTTTTGATACTACTGCAATGCATGTCTACAACAAAAATTTAAGTTTTACTTTTATTTCCTTCTTTGTAGCCATAAGTTTAACTCGAGACAAATTTAGGCCCCTTCGTTTCCACCGCATGCGTGAAAATGAGCGGGGATTTATTCTGAAAATTACTATACACATGAGAAAAATTGATTCGGTTTCAAATCGCATACGTAAAAAAAATGAAAATTCACTGAGATAGAATTTTTATTTTCTCGTGTGCACAGAGAATTTTAGTTGAAAACACATTTTTCATCTCATGCGTGGGTAGTGTTCTAAATTCGTGCTGTTTTGTTCCAAGCACGGCTTGGCACGAAACGGCACGACACAACATGGTTAGTATTTTATTATATTTATCGTATAATAAAATATTTCTTCGACGGTAACATTTCAAGAAAACACCACAAAATATTTTAGCCTACTACGAGAAGTGTTTCTTCTTCGAGTACTTTATTTAAGTGTGGTAACCTTTCATGAATCCATTACGAAGAAGCATATAATACCACTCTAAGTGCTTCTTATATGATTACTTCATTTATGGGTGGTAATCATTCAAGAAAACAACACAAAGCATCTTATTCTACTACGATAAGTGTTTATGATCCGATTACTTCATTTATGGGTGGTAACCTTTCAAAAAAAAACTACCCAAAATGTCATAGCCAACTACGCGAAGAAGAAACTTCGAGTACTTCATTTAAGTGTGGTAACCTTTCGTGAAACCACAACGAAGAAGCATAGAATACCACTCTCAGTGCTTCTTGTTTGTTTACATCATTTATGGATGGTAAAGTTTCGAGGAAACACCACAAAACATCTTATCTTGCTACGAGAAGTGTTTCTGACCCGAGTACTTCATTTGTGGGCTACCTTTTGAGAAATCTCCATGATGCTTTGTGGTGTTTTTTTGAATGGTTACCAACAATAAGTGAAGTACTCAGACATGAAGCACTTAGAGTGGTATTCTATTCTTCTCCGTATTGTTTTTGTGAAAGGTTACCACCCTTTAATGAAGTACTTGAAGATGAAACTCTTCTCGTAGTAGGCTAAAATATTTTGTGGTGTTTTCTTGAAATGTTACTACTGATAAATGAGGTACTCGGATCAGAACACTTCTCGTAGTAGAATATGATGCATTGTGAAGTACTCGGATAAGAACACTTCTCGTAGCTGGAAAAGGTACTTTTTGGGGTTTTCTTGAAAGGTTACCACCCATAAATGAGGTACTTGGATCATAAACACTTCTCATAGTAGGATATGATGTTTCGTGATGTTTTCTTGAATGGTTGCCACCATACATGAAGTACTCGCAATAAAGCACTTACAGTGGTATTCTATGCTTCTTCGTGGCGTTTAAGTAAAAGATTGCCACCATTAAATGAAGTAATCGAAGAAGAAACAGTTCTCGTAATATGATAAGATGCTTCGTGGTAGTTTCGTAAAAGGTTACTAACCATAAGTGAAGTACTCGGACATTAAACATTTAGAGTGGTATTATTTTCTTATTCGTGGCGTTTTATTTAAAGGTTATCACCCTTTAATGAAGTATTTGAAGATGGAACATTTCTTATAGCATGATAAGATGCTTTGTGGTACTTTCTTGAATGTTACCACTCATAAATGAAGTACTCGGACATATATCACTTAGAGTGGTATTCTATGCTTCTTCGTGGTATTTTAGTGAAATGTTTCCAACATTAAATGAAGTATTCGAAGAAAAAAATATTTCTCGTAGTAGGCTATGATGCTTTGTGGTGTTTTCTTGAATTATTACCAAAGATAACTAAGTACTTGAAGATGTAACACATCTCATAGTATGCTAAGATGTTTTGTGGTGTTTGTTTGAAAGGTTACTGCCGATAAATGAGGTACTCGGATCAGAAACACTTCTCGTAGGAGTATAAGATGAATTGTCAAGATTTCTTGAAAGGTTACCACCCATAAATGAAGTACATGGGTGAGAAACACTTCTCCTAGCAAGATAAGATGCTTTGTGGTATTTTTTTTAATGTTTACCATTCATAAATGAAGTAATCATACATGAAGCACTTAAAGTGGTATTCTATGCTTCTTCGTGGTGGTTTCATGAAAGGTTACCACACTTAAATGAAGTACTCGTTGAAGAAATACTTATAGTAGTAGGCTCTGATGCTTTGTGATATTTTCTTGAAAGGTTACCACCCATAATTGGTAATCGGATACAAATCTTCTCGTAGTAGGATAAGATGCTTTGTGTTGTTTTCTTGAATGGTTAGCATCCATAAATGAAGTACTCGGACATGAAGCACTTAGAGTGATATTATATTCTTTTCCATGGTGTTTTAGTGAAAGGTTATCATCCTTAAATGAAATACTCGAAGAAAAAACACTTATCGTAGTAGGCTACGATTCTTTCTAGCGTTTTCTTGAAAGAATACCACCCATGAATAAAGTGCTTGGATCAGAAACACTTCTCGTAGTAGGATCAGATGCTTTGTGGTGTTTTATTGAATGCTTACCACTGATAAAAGAGGTTGTCGGATCAGAAACACTTCTCGTAGGAGGATAAGATGCATTGTGGAGATTTCTCGAAAGGTAGCTCATAAATGAAGTACTCGGGTTAGAAACACTTCTCGTAGCAAGATAATATATTTTCTGGTGTTTCCTTGAATATTTACCAACTATTAATGAAGTAATCATACAAGAAGCACTAAAAGTGATAATCTATACTTCTTCGTGATTGTTTCATTAAATGTTACTGCACTTAAATGAAGTACTTGAAGAAGAAATACTTCTCGCAGTTGACTATGACGCTTTGGAGAGTTTTCTTGAAAGGTTACCACCCATCAATGAAGTAATTGGGTCAGAAACACTTCTCGTAGTAGCATAAGATGCTTTGTGGTGTTTTTTTTTAATGATTACCAACCATAAATGAAGTACTCATACATGAAGCACTTAGAGTGATATTCTATTCTTCTCTGTGTTGTTTTAGTGAAATGTTACCAACCTTTTAACGAAGTACTTGATGATGAAACACTTCTCGTAGTAGGCTAAGATATTTTGTGGTGTTTTATTGAAATGTTACCGCCGATAACTGAGGTACTCCGATCAGAAACACTTCTCGTAGTAGGATATGATGCATTGTGAAGTTTTCTTGAAATGTTACCACCCATAAATGAAATACTCGGATAAGAAACACTTCTCGTAGCTGGATAAGATGCTTTGTGGAGTTTTCTTGAAAGGTTACCACCCATAAATGAGGTACTTGGATCATAAACACTTCTCATAGTAGAATACGATGATTTGTGGTGTTTTCTTAATTAGTTGCCACCCATCGGACTTGAAGCACTTATAGTGCTATTCTATGCTTCGTCATGGTGTTTAAGTGAAAGATTGTCACCATTAAATAAAGTAATCAAAGAAGAAACAATTCTCGTAATATGACAAGATGTTTTGTGATGTTTTCTTGAATGGTTACCATCCGTAAGTGAAATATTAGGACATGAAACATTAAAAGTGGTATTCTATTTTTTTCGTGGTGTTTTATTTAAAGGTTACCACCCTTTAATGAAGACATGAAGATTAAACACTTCTCGTAGTAGGTTAAGATGTTTTTTGGTGTTTTTTTTAAAGTTTACCGTTGACAGATGAGGTAGTCGAATCTGAAACACTTTTCGTAGGAGAATAAGATGCATTGTGGAGATTTCTTGAAATGTTATCACACCTAAATGAAGTATCCGGGTCAGAAAATGTTCTCGTAGCAAGATAAGATGCTTTGTGGTGTTTTCTTAAATGTCTACCACATATAAATGAAGTAATCATAAATGAAACACTTAAAGTGGTATCTTATACTTCTTCGTGACGGTTTCAAGAAAGATTGCATGTTCTTCTGTCTTTTCATTACAGGAAATTTCGATCCGAGCCGAATATGTAAGCTCGACCCGAAGATAACTCGGCCCATATGTTACATTCAAATTTTAGGTTCAAGCTCGTGAACCGGTCCGGTTCATTAGCAGGCCTAACTATAAACCCCCACCTAAACCTCTCGGATTTTAGTTCTTGTTTTAATTACCCAAGCGCAGAGATGAAGAAAAGGGTCTTGGAGGATCCCTACATGCTCACTCTTTTGTCCCATTTTAATTATCTCTTGTCATGTGAGTAATTGTGGGTCCTTTCTCTGTCTTCTCTTTTCCATTTTATCTGACTAGTAACGAACTAACCTTTGTCCTTTCAATGCTTTCTTCTTCTATGACATATCACATATATATATATATATATATATATGCCAACCGTAATATGTTAATGAGGTTACTATTTGCTTCCCTGAAAGGCTGCAACCATAGTAAACTTTTTGTAAATTAGTACTCTTTTTTCTTCAATAGAATAACAGTACCATTAACTATAGGATCCAGACTTTGAATACCCACTAATTTCTTTCCTTACCTTGATAATTGTACCTATTACTAAATACCCATATCAATTCGCTTATAAATTTTTTTTTTCTAAGAGATCACTTTACAAACGACCCTATTTTTTTTTACTTAATATCATAACCAACTGTATTAATTAATACAGTCAGAAATAAAAGAAGACATGCTCTGAAAACTAAAGTACTTTATTGGCAAAAAAATATTGTAGATTGAGAAAAAGATTATTAAAAAAACGCAACATCGAAATATATACAACTTTGAATGAATGATCTCACGATAAAGTTATTATCTTAAATTAGGTATAAGGCAGTGTGAATATTTATTAGTAAAAATAGATAAAATAATATTTCGTCATATTATTTAAAATTAATTAATTTTGATCACTGATTAAAGATTCTTGATGAGGATATGTCTTAGAAGTCTTGAAATTTATAGACGAGTCATAAATGTCGCAAATTGATGAGGATATGTCTTGGAAACATCTTAAAAATATACAAACTAAGTAATACAATGTCGCCAATATACACAAATGTAAAATTTTTAACAAATACTGTTGTTGACCATATTACTTTGTTTGAATAAACATATACCAAAATGTCCCAATTAGCAAAGATGCTATATAACTTTGCGCCTTTATCCTAGAGTTATTACATGAAAGTTACAATAACTGTGGATTGCCATGGATGTAGTAGCATTTTAAAAACTTCTTTTCTTCATATGTCCTGTCTGGTTGGCCTTACCTGATGCAAATTGGATCATTAATATATAAATAACTTCTTTTCTTCATATATTAATTCTCTCTTTGTCTGATGCAGCATACTTATGTTGGCTAGGATCTTTTGGACCCTTTTTTTTTAATGAAAAGAAGGTCAAGCTCTCAAAATTTATAGCAGATCACAAAACGTGATCAGCATACAACCTGCGTCAACAAATAAAAAGACAACAGCGAGCAGTTTGTTTTAATAAAAAAATACAAAATAGAAAACAAAAGCCTGTGAAATAAGGCCAGCGTTGCATCTATATATTTCTATCCATGTGGTGACCAAGCTGCATATTCATCATTGAGTTATCTTGCGAGTTGATCATAGTGGCGATGTTCATTTTGAAAAATTCGTCTACATTTTTCTCGCCAGATTACAAAGCACATAGTTGCTCGCAGTCTTCTCTGAGAAGCAGTATCGGCATCTGTTGAGAATAACAGGAAGTGTACGAGTATCTGATAATCTGATGTGAAAATCACAAGATATCTAACAGAGAAGGCATGATATCAAAAAGATATTTGATAAGTGTATTAGCCAGAGAAGGCATGATATCAGAAGGATATTTGACATATATCCAAGAGTATTTAGAAAGATTTATGATTGATTTAGGAGATAGCATAAGATCATGTTGTATATGTATATATAGGTATGAATTGTATCACATGAATGGTATCAAATAAACACAAGAGAACAATTTCCAGAAACACTAAATTTATCATGGTATCAGAGCCAACAGCCATCCTGAAACTCTAATACGACTGTGGAAATTCAACAACCATGTCCAAAACCAATGACAAAACCGAGGAGACACCAATCAAGAAAATTATTGATGGGGCATCTACATTTTTTTCCTTCATCCATCTGACAACTCAGAAACGATGATCAGTTCTTGTGTGTTGAAAGGAGACAACTATGACCTTTGGGAGAAGACAATGAAGAATGCTCTTCGAGCCAAAAATAAACTTGCATTTGTTGATGGTAGTCTAACCAAACCAGAGTCAAAATCCCTTGAATCATATCTCTGGGAAACATGCAATTCAATGTTGATTTCTTGGTTATTCAATTCTATTGACGTTTCACTTCAACCAAGCATAGCCTATATGGAGACGGCAAAAGATTTGTGGGATGATCTGCGGGAGCGCTTTTCTATTGGGAATGCCCCTCGCATACATCAGCTAAAAGCAGAGATTGCTGGTGCAAAACAACAAGGGAAAAGTGTTGTTGCTTATTTCACTCGTCTCAAAAGCATATGCGAAGAGTTGGGCAACTATTCACGCATACCAGTTTGCAAGTGTGGTGGCTGTACGTGCAATGTTTCTGCTGAACTTGTCAAGGAGCGAGAAGATGAAAAGACTCATCAGTTTCTAATGGGACTTGATGATTATGTTTTTGGAATGGTAAGGTCTAACATATTGAGTGCAAAAATAGTCACTATCTAGATTAGCGGGTGTGTTTGGAATGGTAAGGTCTAACATATTGGGTGTGTTTGGATCATGCCATGGTTAGTGCAAAAATAGTGCTATCTAGATTAGCGGTTGAAATAGTGATCACTTTTTACTATCCTAAATAGTACGAAAATAGTGCTAATTTTGTGCTATCTAGGTTAGTGACAATATTGTTTGGATTGAACAATTGGAGTAGTGATAGTGGAAATAATAAAATAGTGGATTGTTTTGATTTTTTAAGTACCTTTATTTTACAAAAATAAAATAGTGTTGGTATAATATAATATAATATAATATAATATAATATAATAGTGATAATTATAATAACAATAATAAAGTAATGATAATATAATAATTATAATTACAATGTAATAACTAATAATGAATAAATAATTGTAATGACAATAATGATAATATAATAATAAATAATATAATAATAACAAATAATATATTAATAATAATAAATAATGACAATAATAATAATAATAATGACAATAATAATAATAAATAATATAATAATGATAATGATAAATAATAATAATAAAAAATGATAATATAATAATTCTAATGATGATGATAATAATTATAATAATATTATTAATAATAATTATTATAATGATATTGGTAATAATTAGAAATAAATAAATAATTTAACGATGGTAATGATAATATATAATATAATAATACTGATAGAAATAATAATAATAATAATAATAATAATAAATGATTTTTGCTATCCTTACAACCACTAACCTTGCTAACCCAAACAATTGATGGATTAGTGGATTAGCAACTATTTGACACTAACCCAAAATAGCTAAAAGATGTTTGGATCGTTTTGAAGTTCAGAATAGCAGCTATTCTCAGATTTGTGCTAACTCAATATGATCCAAACGCATCCTATATGAACTAAAACAATCTTCTCGTGCATGATTTCACAAACTAAGTGGGTCTTTGTTATCTTTTGGATTTTGCGCTTCCAATTATGATCCTTCATTATTTGTGACTCGATAATGACCAAATAATCATTCTCTTGATTATATACATAGATGATATCATTATCACATCAATAGCTAAAATTTTCTAACCTCATGTATATTTCACCTTCAAAGCAAATTTGCCTTAAAAGACCTTGGCTCTTAATTACTTCTTGGGGATATAGGTTAAAACAAATTCAGATGATCTTCACATGCCACAACCCAAATACATTATTGATCTGCTACACCGACCAAAATGAGCAATGCTAAGCCTTATCCCACAGTCATGACGACTACCAATTCTTTCTCTATTCATGATGGAGACACATTTCAAGATCCATTTCTTTTACAAGAGCGTAGTGGGGGCCTTGCAATATGTCACAATAACACGCCCAACCATTTTATTTGTGGTAAATAAAGTTTCTCAATTCATACACAATCCTACTACTATGCACTAGATGACTGTTAAAAGAATTCTGAGGTTTTTGCTTGAATTGATCATTCATGAAATCATGATAAAACAAACACTCTCCTTTCAATTACATGCCTACACGACTCTGATTGGGCTAGGTCAATTGATGATCGAAGATCTACATCAGATTTTTGTGTTTTCTTTGGACAAAACCTATTTTCGGGGAGTGCCAAAAAGGAACCTATTGTTTCTCATTCAAGCACATAAGCAGAGTATAGGAGCTAAGTCATCACTTGTACGAAAATATTATGGCTTCAACACCCTCTGAAAGAACTCCATTTTTCTCTTGACTCACCTTCAACATTATGGTGTGATAACATTGACGCAACTTTCTTGACTTCAAATCTAATGTTCCATACCCGCACAAAGCATGTAGAAATCAACTACCATTTTGTTCGAGAAAGAACCAGTGCAAAAGAATTAGTCATTAGATACATTTGTTCAAAGGATCAAAGGATCATACAGGGGATATCATGACCAAACCATTAGGAACACCTCGATTCATTTATCTTCAGATCAAGCTCAACCTTGCAGCAACACCGTCCAATTTGAGGGGGGCTAATAGACTACACACAGATGCCACAGAAGATCAACGGACTAAATAACTTATTTCGTTTAGTTTGTTGTAACAAAATCAATAGGATTCATTTTGTAACAGAACCAATAAGAATAGCTTGACTACTGATTACTCATATAAATACTCATTTGTATACATATCCTCTGTATCGAAAACAGATAATGAAATACAAGATTTATTTTCATCATCTTCTTCCCACTCTCTTATAAATTGCTTTATTATATCTGTATTGAGCTAGTTTGTTGAGATACTCCAAAATCTCGCTGCATCGCGTATCGGATACATATCCGATAAGAATATGCTTGCGATATGCATCTGATACTTCACGTGACATATCGTATTATTTAATATTGTAGACTGGTCGGATATGAGGATACGACTGTGATATAGTTGGGATACGACACATGATGTGGTAGGATATAGTTAGAATATTTTTCAGTGCGCGACATTCAGTATTTTGGCCACAAGTCATTCGTCTGAACTCTGATTAAGATAATTCAAAGTGCATTAAAATACAAAGAAGAATTTTACAATCTTGACTTATCATATAAGACATTCTAGCTCTTGATTCCTGCAATAAAATGTACTAAAGTAGAACAGTATCTTGAATCCTTACAAAACAAACAAAACAAATTGAATTCAAATCTATTACTTCTAAAACCTATAAAATTCGGTCTATTTAACACAATTAATTCTAGATTTAAACATATATAATTTTGGCTTATAAAAAATACATACCACTCCAACAAACATGCATTTGTGATCAAATCTATTACTATTATATATATTTTAATATATAATATGATTTTTATTACTTTATATATACTTGGTTGTATTCTAGTATTTTGAAAAATGACGTATCACCACACTCACATCACATCGGATGCGATACTCGCACCCGCATCGCCCCCGCATCGTATTGAATATTGATCTTTCATGTTACATTGCTATTTTATATTTGAATCTTGTTATATTTGCTAGGATCGCTTTCCATTCCCATTTTTTGCCAGTTGGCACTGGAAGGTAAGTGTAACCTAAGCTCCCATGGATGATTCCCTCTCATCAGCATTTATTCATCGTTTCCCTTATCTGCTGTTACTTAGCCGGAGAGAAGGAGAACTGTAGCTGGTTGCTGAAGGTTGAGGAGGAGAAGAGGTCGTGGTGAGCAATCTCGTGCTGAAGTCCTTGATCCTCCTTGCATCCATGGTATTTGTTGTTTCCCTCTTTACTCTTTGTTGAGCAAATAAGTCATTAACAACTTCCCTAGAGGTGGTGTTTTGTGAAAATTACCCTTGCGCTGAATCATGCATGGTGGTCTACTTGATTTGTTTCTGGGGATTTGCTTGTTTTGCTTCTAATATGCTATAGTTAGCCGGATTGTCTCCTGTTCTTGCTCTTGCATAGATTTTGTGGATCAATTGTTCTTTTCCCCAAACTGGTAAAACCCCATTACCAGTTCATACCAGTATCCGAGTAGCTTTTTCTTGGGTTTGGGTTTCCACGAGTTCAAATTGCAAAAGAAAATAGAAAGAAATGTGTTCAACCAAACTGAGAGGCAAATGAAACTTTCACATTGTTTACATTTTCTTTAACTTACTATACAGATATTATCTCTGCGAAGAAGCACTTTCTTGTCAGCCAACAAATTCTGACACAAGCATTATTTCAAAAAGTTTCTAAAAAAAGCATTCCCAATATACAAAAATAAATAAATAAATAAATAAATACACAACCTCTTAAATTTACAAGTTTTGAGACAATAATATATATATATTTTTTCAAATATAAGAAGAGAGCTTAGAAGAGACTGATATCTTCAAAGGTTGTCGAGGAATCCATTACCATTAATCCCCAATATGAACAATTGTGTGGGAGATTTGGAAGTGGGGCCTGCTTGTTTGTTAGCATGCGGTTTATATCACGCATTTTGGGGCGCATTTCGGGTTGCTCTAGCAAGCACATGAGTGCTATGTTGATGCATCTTTCTATTTCATTAAGAGGGAAAGGTTTCTTCAGTTTTGGGTCTATTAGTTCTTTCAGATTCGCTTCTTCCCAATATTTTAACACCTGTAGTAAATCAGTAACAAAAATTTTATGGATTCTTTCTCAGCATTGGTACAAGAGCTTTTTAAGTAGGTGATATGAATACTTACATGAGCAATGAGACCAGAAGGAAAAGAGCTATTCCTTTGGCCTGTAACCAACTCCATAATTAGAACTCCTAAGCTGTATACATCGGCGGAAGTTGAGAGTTTCTTCTTTTTCAGTTCTGGTGCCCTGTGCCCGCTGGAGAAGAAGAAAGTAAAAAAAAAAAGAGATAAATAGATGGAACATGTCTGGTATATGTAAGAAAAAAAACAAAATGAATTGGACGTAGTTGAATAGTTATTCTGAACTTACCAGCTAGTTACCATGCAAAGCTTAACAAAAAATCCATCTTGATCAAAGAGCTGTGAGAGACCAAAATCAGAGATTTTGGGTTCCAATTTCTCGTCAAGAAGTATGTTACTCGGCTTTATTTCGCAATGGATAACTGCACGTCCACTATCCTCATGTAGATACAGTAGGCCTGCACTAATCCGTTCTAAGATGCTGTACCTCATTCCCCAATCTAGCGGTGTATATTCATTTTCAAGATTTCCTAATAGAACACATTTTAGAATGCAAAACACATACTATGGAAATATGTACAATTTCCTTTTATGGCCACAAAAAAGTTTCAGGAAACCAACTATATAAAGTGAATAGATAACAACAACAAAGCCTTTTGTCCCAAACAAGTTCGGGTAGGCTAGAATGAAGCTCATATTAGATTTCATTTCCACAAGTTAGGCTAAATTTTTACATTGGCTCGCCAAGCCTATCACAATCCTACATCTTTTCAGGCTTGGGACCTACTATGTAAAACATAGACGGAGTTTATATGAAGTGAATAAACAAACAGGGAAAATTGTGGTACCAAACAGTAGTTGATCGAGGCTTCGGTTTGGCATATATTCATAGCAAAGTAGCATTTCTTCGTCTTGAACACAAAATCCAAGTAGCTTTACAAGATTTGGATGTCTGAGCCTTGCAAGTAAAGTCACTTCTTTCTTCGGATTTTCAATTCCTTCCCTTGAGTTTCTTGCAAGTCGCTTTACGGCGATCTCTTCTCCATTACTTAATACCCCCTGAAGATGTTAAACCGAAGAAATGTTTGCTTTGCATTAAAATGAAAAATTGTATGACAAATTCATAAATCAGATGCAAAAGGGTCACCATGACCACTCCTCTACTTTGACAATTTTATTGAATCATATTTGTGCTATAATGCAATGAGTGAATTATATACAATATATATAGATATGAAACCATTTAACATTAAGAGTAAGACACAAAATTCGTCAAAACAAAGAGCACTTGTTATAATTAGTACCTTGTAAACCAATCCAAATTGACCTCCTCCAAGCTTGTTTCTGTCACTAAAGTTATTAGTGGCAGATTTTAAGGTACTAAACTCAAATATTGTCAGCTCATCTTCCCCAACATTAATTTCTGCAAAGTTATGAAATGTAAAATAATTTAAGTAATGGTCGCACCACAAATTCCCTTGAACGAGACATCTTTAGAGAATTATTCTGGTGCAACATGTAAAACATACTGGTGTTTGGTGGTGGGAATCTGACTATTTTTTCTCTTCTCCATCTACAGCACTGAATGCAAATTACTGCAAATAACAAACATGCAGCAATGGCTGCTGGCATTGCTGCATAAGCGATTATCTTTGTAACTTTCTTCTTTGTTGACTCTGGAAAGAAGGAAAATAATTGTCTAGTCAGAGAAATTCAATTGTTTGGGAGTAATACTAAGAAAAAAATTATAAAATCAGTGATTTCACACTGGCACGGAAGGTTTAGTTGTTATTGGCTTATTGCTATATTTTCACACTGGCACAGAAGGTTTTGATAGGTTACTTTTTTCTGTATTTTACATTGACACTAATAATCTTTGGATATGTTAATTTTGAACAAAAGGGTTAAAACTGGCCGCTTTTGGGGTGTCATTTCTTCAAGTAAAGATTAAGAGCTTAGATACAAATAAAAATTTAAAAGCTACAAGTAATTGGCGATAGAGTGCTCATATATCTAACATGAAGTGCTTAATGAGTTGCAGCAATACCTGGAGCTGGGGCTGCTGGTGGAGGTGGTGGAGGTGGTGGAGGTGGTGGTGGAGGCAACCGACCAGCAACACGTATGTATAAATTATCACCATTCTCATTTACAAGCTTCACTGTATCTATTAGTTCACCAAACCAACCCACACAGCCTTGAGAACCCAAAATGGCAACTGCCATACAGGAACAATTTGCCATGCACCACATTGTGCAACCCTCCCAATTGAGTATACTGCTGTTTGCTTTGGCATTTATGGTATCTGGCAACTTGACATTTGTTATATTCACAAATTCTGTAGCAGTCATGCATTGGAAAGGTTCAGCTCTCACACAGCCTTGAGAAAAAATCCCACTCTTCCAATCAGTTGTTGATTTGGGGATAAATTCATCAGGGCATGCACATGTAGTACCATCTGATGTGCCATATGGCCCACATAATGCAAATTGTCCGCTGTTTGCTGGTGGAATTTGTTGAATTTGTTCCCAATCGCTAGTTAAGCTACTGGTTTGGTTACTGCGCCAAAAACTTAAGTTCCCGGTCGGGTTCATAACCAAGCGGAATATATAACCATGATTGAGTGGATAATAATAAAAATAGGCACCGCCATCAGATTGCTTGAGGTTGAATGCTACTGAACTATCATCACCTAGTTGAGGCATGCCGTTCCAGTGAGAACCATTCCAAGGGCCTGTGCGAAAAGTTACAATACCTCCAAATACTATAACAAGTTCGTACAGTCTTCTAGGATCTAACATGTATACATAACTCCCTGAGGAAGGATCAGTTTCGCTCTTCCAAGAAGTGAGTTGCATTTGTATATCAACATTTGCGAGCATAATATACCCAAGGTATGCTTGAGGCAACAAAGTATTGGATAGGTCATAGCCACTTTGCCATAAATATTCTCCTGTTGCTGTATCATTTATGACAAGTGTTCCCGAGTCGAACAGGATAGCTACCGGGAAAGCTTTGGGAGTTTGTCTACCCCTGAACCAAACTGTGCCTTCAGTGCTGTTTTGAAGTACAAGGACCCCCTCTTGAGTAAGGTGTAGGCTGCCGTTGCCTCCACTGATTGGGTTATCAACATTGGCTACCCAAACAATTGTTTTGCTTGGATATGTGTACCAAATCCCCAAGTATTGATTTGTGGAATTTTCAGGGGTGAAAAAGCCCAATTCAAATTGGGTATTGGGAGACTGTAGAGTTTGGTTTTCAGTAATGAGTTGGTTTGCCCATAATGTGTTGGCTGTGGTTAGGAAACGTAATAAAAAAAATTAATAGACTGTAGCTATGGACATAATTAATGTGGTTAGGAAGAGGTCAAAATATATATATTGACTTAGAAATTGGTAATTTGTATTTTGTACTGTAGTTCATTTTTTTTTTGTATTGGCGGCACAACCAATTTGAGAAGCATTCAAAATTGAAATTTGGGTATCCAGCTTCAAATTATCTAACTCTTCTAAATAAAATTTCAACAATCTACAATTATTTTGCCTTCATTAATACATAATTGAACTTCATTGGTCGCTACATGAAACTTTTGGTTTGCTTTATATGTAGCAGCATTGAGCATTTTCAACCAATAATCAGAAATGGCAAAAGTTACAGGATAGGAAGAGATTTGCAAGAACCATGTTGCTATTCGTGTATATACTACGAATTTACAAATTTCGTTTGTTGGGTAGATCGCACAAAGTATAAACATAATCACCTTCTTTATTGAATGATATCAATTTCAGAAGCTATGACAGTATGCTGAAATCATGTAGTATCCACAAACACAAATTAAAGAAGTACTAACAATAGAAAGTGTAAGAGAAAGTGGTGAATCTTACCTGATTGGCAACGAGCAAGTTGCATTAATGAAGCAAAAGCTACCAAATAGAAGAGCAACTGAACCTTTGCCATTGTTTCTTTACAGAAGATTTCAATAGATGTATCACTTATATCATGTTAGTATATAATGCTTGTTGCCGTATTCAAAACTTATATAATACTAAGTTTGAGGCTGGCTGTTATATTGGCCAGTAGTTTTTACATGGTCAGAGAAGTGTTTATGGTAAAGTGTTACAAACAACCTTAGAATAATAAAAAATATGAACCTTTTTTCCACTGTTAAAGAATTGAGGCATGCTGTCCCATATTTGTATAATTACTGCCTGGGGTATGAGATCTTTACTGGAATCCATTCTAACAGGTGCAATTGAGCTATTGAAACATTCTTTTCTATGGGTTGAATTTAATTTACACATTTTTTCAAATGCTTTTTATTTGGACAGGTTTATTGCCACGAGTTCTAACACTAATAATAATGTGCTATATGTGGGTTAACTAGGAAAGAAATATTGATTTATTTCGGGTTTATATGCATAAATTCCATTTTTGTTGAGATAGTCTCAGTAGTAGTTTAGTAGACAATTTTCTCATTAACGATACATTAACAAGATGAATTTAACACGTACGGTTGTAAATCAATATCAATACTATTATAAAACTTGCTCAGTGTCGACATGTTTATTTTTTTGAACACACCGACACGTAATTTTGCTATTCGATTTGCATTGTAAGTGTGTCCAAGTTATCAGACACATGGCACTTAATTAATTTCAGGTCAATAATTTCATTACAAATCATTAATAACATTAATTTCACATCATTAATGTTCACGTCTTTCTCATTTCATATAAAATCATCATGATTTCAAAAGAGCTTAAGAAAGATGTATGATATTTTATTATTACATAACTCTAATTTCAATGAAATAATGTTATGTAACAAAAAAATTGAAGTTAGTATAATTACGCTGTTTATTTTTCTAATACAAAAATTTCTTCTTCAACAAAAAAAGAAGAAGCAGCGGTACTGCGGGCAGTGGCAGATTTATTAAGAGGCAAGCCCGGGCAAGTGCTCGGGCTTGATTTAAAAAAAAACGTAAAATTTAGTGTATTTTTAGTTATTTATTAGTAAAAATGGGCTTTTAATAATATTTTAGTGGGTAGGATTTGTGCCCGGCTTGATCTCAATCTCGGTGCCCAGACTTAGTTGTGTCCGGGCTTAATTAAACTCTAAATCCGCCTCTGACTGCGGTACGTCGCGATGCAATTTCTAGTTAAAATAAAAGCAATAACTAAAAAAATTACAGTGAGAATTTAACAAATATATAATGAAAGAAGCTGTATCCCTTAAAAGAACAGAACATAGAAATTGACATAGAAAACAAATGCGGCATGTTTCTTCATATATATATGGATGATAGCTGTGTCTGATAATATTTTGAGTTATTTGACTAGGTTGATTTTGACCTTCCTATTTGTTACTATTAATATATTATATATCCATCGATCACTTTGATGTAACAAGTATGTTTGAATAACTCTTTTCATTGTACAATATTTTTTGGTACAGATGTATTTTAATAACTGATTTCAATGTATAATCTTTAATGAAATTAAAAGCAGTATTGTTCAACTGTCAGTTCTGTTCAGGTGAAATTTCATTTTTTTGATTAGTTACATTTGTTCCATTTTAGAAAATTTCACCTTGATGTTTTATATTGATAAGAAATTTAATTATAGGATACTTATATTAACATATCAAGCACATGTTAAAATAAATAAAAAATGAAGATATATTTTTCAGGGATTTAAAGACCAGAAAATTATTTGTTTGTTGAAAATCTACATCCAGACTCGCCAAACATAGAATTTTAGTTCATGATTAAAAAAAAAAAAACGCGCGAATCAAGGACCCATTCAAATGTAGGCATAATTTCATATATCCCCTCAAAACTTTCAATGTTACATATTTTCCCCTCGAAATGTTATAATATCATATATCCTTCGAATTGAAAAAAATTCTCATATTTACCCAATTCATTAACATATCCATTAAAACTACCTTCACTTTCATTAATTCTCATTTTGCCTTTGTGGTATTGAGCTGTATTGATGTAACATCAGAAAATATGAAAATCAACTTCTAACTAGGATTCAATACTTTATTATTAACATCTATTTTTTTTCACGGTGCTTGCAATTGTTGGGTGAGCCGAGGATAAAATGTTTTCGGATGGTTTTTAGCAGAATTTTTGGAAAATATTATGTAGATCATGTTTAACGGTTCGGATCGGTCGTTGGAATTTTCAAATTGGAGATACGATGTGGAGCATTAGCGGTTTGGTGCTTCATGAAACACCCTAGCCTTTCTCTATATGTATATATATAGTGCTTAAAAATAATAATGATTAACCTTTATTATCTATTTATCAATGATATAACAATTTGAGGGTTGCTAACTATCACTCAAGAAAATTTGTTCAAATTTAATTTATCACATAATTTGTATATATATATTTCGCTCGGAAAAGAGTACTGCTTGATTAACTATATAAATGTAATTAATTAATATTTTTTATCGAAAAAATAATCAATCTAGACAGAATTTTTTTTTCTTGAGGACTGAAAATATTTTCTCATGCAGTAACATTTTTTTTTTTTGAAACAAGTGGGGTCAACCCCACCACTCCATTTTCATTAAAAACAAAAACGAAGTTTAATACACCCTTATTCCCTAATCTTAATGCTTAACCACCAAAACAGAATTGGCGCCAGCACTAATGCACTATGCATCTTTAGTACTGGCGCCCCAGTACTATATATCTATACCTTATAATTCCTATGAGATTATTCCCCTCCTTTGTCCATGCCAATCAACTAAATCTATGCATTTAACACCCCATATCCTTCTCCTTTCTCTTTGTCTGTCCTAATATTCAGCACATACAAGAGTAACTGTTGCAACCACAAAAACCAGCTAAACAGAAAGTTCCTAGACAAATTCAAAATCCCATCAATCTCAGACACGTTTTTGTTTGTTTTGATCATGTAACTACTTCTATCTCCCAAGGTAGTCTTTCTTCATGTTGCCTCATCTGACTCATGTCTTCAAGATGTCGATGTTGCTCCTGCTCTTGTGCATAGTCCCACTCCATGACTGTTCCATGTCTGCAAGTTGTCCATTTTCCTGAGCCATCTTCATCCATCTCACCATATCCATCTTAAGCTTGTTCTTCCACGTGCCTACCCAATAACCCACTAAACCTTTAGCTTTAGCACAAAATAAATCAGTTGATAATTTTTTCCTTTGTTGAAAGCATCAATCATTTCTGTTAGTCCAGCAAATCCTAGCTACACTCAATATAATCGTAGGTTCTTTTCTCAAATGTGTTATCCGAAGACACTTCCTAAGGGTGGATGTTCCCGATTTGAGGAAAGTTCTAAGGTTCTCACAAGTTCACTAATATGGGTCTCTAATACAAATTGCTATCCGGGTTGTAATTCGGGTGGTTACTCTCAGTTCTTTCGAGTATTCTCACAAATTACTTAGAACAGGTGGCGCTCAGCTCACTTCACATGAGGATTGATTTATGGAGGATTAAAACAGAATTACTTTGATCGGAGAGGGAAGAGAGTATTTGCTTAAAAGCAGTTTTCTATTAAACTCAGAACCGTACAATGGTTTCTCTCTCTTATGCTCTACCATTTACATTCTGCACTACCCAATTTATACTAAAAGGGATAATCATTACATGTACACAAAGTCTACAACTACTATACTAGCCTACTGTAGCTCATCATGGCCACGGTACAAAAGTCCTTGCACCCACGTGCTGTCTCCGACTTTGGTGGCCTCCTGTCAGAGTTCTGCTTTCGGCGTCTGTCAACTCAAGCTGTCAACTCGAGCTGTGAGTGATTCGGGTTGATCTTCCCGAATCCTCATCTTCGGCATCTAGAGTGACTTCGAGTTGTTTGTCCTGAGTCCTTTTTGTCTTCGGCGTCCCGAGATCTTCTATCTCGGTATACTCTCTAACTCCTCGGGTTTCACCTCCCGAGTTCTTACTATCCGAGTCCAGTTTATTACCCGAACGATGTCTCGGGTTCCTGCTGCTGTCCTTCTGGTTCGGGGTCGAGTTCGAGACTTGGAGATTACAACTTCCAACATCCTCCCTTAAGCTCAAGTCTCGAATGTTCACCATCCCGAGCATCTGCTTGCAGTTCTCGAACAAAGGCTTTGGCAGAGCCTTGGTAAAGATATCTGCAGCTTGGTCATTGATTTGCACATGAACCACTCGAACTTCACCATCCTTAATGTGTTCTCGAATCGAATGAATCTCACATCAATATGTTTGCTCCTCTCGTGTTGACCCGGGTTCTTTGCCAATTCGATTGCTGACTTGTTGTCTACCCGAATCTCAGTTCCTTCATGCTGCGGGAGCTTCAGATCATGCAGCAAGTTCCTTAGCCAGATAGCGTGACACACACAGTGTGATGCTGCCACGTACTCGGCTTCACAGGTTGAGAGTGTGACAATGGGCTGCTTCTTTGATAACCATGTGAAGGTTGTGCCTCCCAAGTAGAACACAAAGCCCGTGGTGCTTTTTCGATCATCGATGTCGCCGCACCAATCGCTGTCCACAAAACCTGAAAGTTTGAACTCGTTAGTTTTTGTATAAAACAACCCGAGATCTTTTGTCCCCTTGACATATCTCAGGATCCTCTTCACTGCTTTCAAATGAGAGGATCTCGGGTTCTCCATAAACCGACTTGTCACGTCGACTGCGGATGCAATATCCGACCGTGTGCAAGTTAAGTACCTCAAACTATCGATTATGCTCCTCCCTCATACTTGGAGAGCTTTGCATCGAGTTCCATCGGTGTTGCTATCGGGTTGCAACTTTCCATCACGAACTTCTTCAAGATGTCTCTCGCATATGCACCTTGCGAGACGAAAGTACCCGAATTAGCTTGTGTGATTTCGAGACCGAGAAAGTACCTCATCTTCCCGAGGTTTGTCATCTCGAACTCGTTTTTCATCACCATTTTGAACTCTTCGGCTAGTCTTTGACTGTTTCCCATGAAGATCAGATCGTCCACATATAGTGCTACGATCAAGAGTTCACCCTTTTGATGCTTTACATAGATAGCATGTTCGAAAGGACACTGTCGGAACCCATTTTCCTTGAAGTACGAGTCAATCGTCATATTCCAGGCTCTTGGTGCCTGCTTCAATCCGTACAGTGCTTTCCTTAGCCTGAGCACTTCATGCTCTTTTCCCGGCTTCATGTACCCAAGGGGTTGTTCAACATACACCTCCTCTTCAAGTACTCCGTTCAAGAATGTCAACTTCACGTCCATCTGATAAATCGGCCATTCGAACTGTGATGCCTGCGAGATGAGTAGCCGAATTGTTTCCATCTGAGCTACTGGTGCAAATACTTTATCGTAATCGATTTCGACCTTCTGTCGATAACCTTTTACCACCATCTTCGCTTTGTATCTTTCGACTTCTCCATGTGGGTTCATCTTCTTCTTGAATACCCATTTCACTCCAATGGCTTTGTTCCCTTTGGGCAACTTCACCAAATCCCAAGTTTTGTTCTTCTCGATCACCTTGATCTCCTCGTCTATCGCTGCCTTCCATTTCTGGTCACGAACAACTTCTTCAAATGAGATTGTCTCGACATCAGCTAAGAAGCACACTAAGTGCACCTCCCCTGTAGTCTCATACAGATCTTGCAGGTTTCGGTATCTTAGGTTTGTTCGTTCGGGTTCTTCTGAACTACTCGAACTGGAGTCTTCATCTGAACTACCCGAATTAGATGTTTTATCTACCCGAGTTGGGATTTCTACCCGTTCAAGGTTCAGCTCTTCTTCTCGCATATTCTGCCAGTCCCAGCTGGCTTCTTCATTTACTTATACATCCCGACTTATCACGTGCTTTTTTCGATCGGGTTGTAGAGTTTATAGGCTTTCGACTTCTCGTCATAGCCTATGAACACAAGCTTCTGACTTTTGTCCTCGAGCTTTGTTCTCTTCTGGTCGGGTATGTGCGCGTATCCCATGCTCCCGAATACTCTCAAATGGGTCACATTCGGCTTGTGCCCGCTCCATAGCTCCTGTGGGGTCTCATTCTCAAGGATTGCATGTGGACATCGGTTCTAGATGTACACGGCACACTGCACAGCTTTCGCCCAAAACTCCTTCGGCATGTTTTTCGTCTTGAGCATAGAATGAACCATATCGAGGATAGTTCTATTATTTCTCTCTGCAACTCCATTTTGCTGTGGAGTGTATGGTGATGTCAGGTGTCTCCTTATCCCGTGTTCTTCGCAGTAACCTTTGAACTGGTTCGACAGGTACTCACCGCCCATGTCTGATCTGAGTGCCCGAACATTCTGCCCGGTTAACTTCTCGATCATGACCTTAAACTTTTTAAAGGTCTCGAATGCCTCGGCTTTCTCCTTCAGAAAATACACCCAACACTTTCTTGAGAAATCATCAATGAAAGTGATGAAGTACCTTTTCTTGCTGAATGAGCCTGGTGTGATCGGTCCACATATATCGGTGTGGATCAATTCGAGAGGTTTCTTCGCTTGGTATTGTGACTTCCCGAACGAGTTCCTCGCGTGCTTTGCGATCACGCACCCTTCGCAGAACTTCTTCTCGAAGGCGAGATTCGACAGCCCTTTCACCGACTATTTTTTCACCAAGTCCTTGAGGCTGTTATACCCCAAGTGCCCGAATCTCATGTGCCACAACCAAGCTTCGTCTTCTTTGTTCACCTTGAGACATTTCTCCTCAATCCTCCGTAAGTTCAATTTGAACATCCGATTCTACCCCATATCTACTCGAGCTATTGCTCTCTGATTCTTGTCCTTCAAGTGGAGGGTTCTATCCTTCATGAGGATTGTGTACCTTTTCTCCATCAACTGTCCGACACTTAGTATATTACTCCTCATCTCCGGAATGTAATACACGTCTTCAACTGTTCCAAACATCTCGTTCTTCTGGAGGAACTGCACCTTACCTCGGCCTTTCACCTCTACCTTAGAGGCGTCCCCGAATGAGATTGTGCCCTGGGTCTCGGTCAGATCTATGAACAAGTGTCGGTGACCCGTCATGTGGTTGCTGGCTCCTGTATCGAGGTACCATATGGTATCACCTCCCGGGTTAGATGTGCTTGCCATCATCAGCAGGTGATATATGCTTTTACCTCCGCGTAGTTGGCATTGCCGTCTACTTTATTTTCAGCCCAGCAATCACTCGCGTAGTGCCCATGCTTCCCGCAATTGTAGCAATCTACGTTCGATTTGTTTCTGCCACCTCGGCCTCGGCCTCCTCCTCCCGAGCTTTGGCTCGACTGGCCTTTTTCACCATCTCCTCTCCCTTGCTTCTGACGTCGGCCATGACCTCCTCTGCCGCGTGCCTGATGTTGTCCTCTCTGTTGGACATACATCGCCTTCTCTTTCAAAACCACCTTGGCTTACAAGGCCTCTTCGTGTGATTCTTTCTTCTTCAACGTTCTTCGCTGCTCGTGTGCCAAGAGGGAACCGGCGAGCTCATCAACGGATAACTCGCTCAAGTCCTTAGACTCCTCGATTGCACACACGATGTTCTCAAAGGCATCGGTCAGAGATCTCAGGATCTTTTCGACTACCCGAGATTCTCTTAACTTCTCTCAATTCCTCTTTAGCTGGTTAACTACCGCCTGTACCCTTGTGATGAAATCTGATACACTTTCAGATACCTTCATTCTCATTGACTCTATTTCTCCTCGGAGAGTTTGAAGTCTCACTTGCTTAACCCGTTCGGCACCTTTGTAAGCTGTCAGCAGCGTTTCTCACGCTTCTTTTGAAGTCGCTGCTTCGGCTATCTTCTCAAAGCCAGACTCGTCTACACCTTGATAGAGGATGTAGAGGGTTGTCTTGTCTTTCATGCGGTTTTCTCTCAATGCCTTGAGGTTAGCTACAGTCATTGCCTCGGTATGAGTAGCATCTTCGAATCCATTCTCGACAACTTCCCACGCGCCCTGTGCGCCTAGCAATGCCTTTATCTGGATGCTCCAATTGTCGTAGTTTGATTTGTTCAACTTCGGCAACGGCATCTGCCCGAATGAACTGCTCGCGAATCCAGCCATTAGCTCTGATACCAATCTGTTGGTTTAAAACCACTATCCGAAGACACTTCCTGAGGGTGGATGTTCCCGATTTGAGGAAAGTTCTAAGGTTCTCACAGGTTCACTAGTATGGGCCTCTAATACAAATTACTACCCGGGTTGTAATCCGGGTGGTTACTCTCAGTTCTTTCGGGTATTCTCACAAGTTACTTAGTGAAAGTTTTGATGCTCCGAAAGCAAGGAATAAAACAAAATTTTATTCATCTCAAAACAAATGATCTAGCTATTATAAGTGTAAAAACAATATTTATTTGCCTAAATAATTAGAGAATAATATTATACCTTATGATTTGATCTCCAAATCAAATCGAGTAGGGTTGTCTAGCTTAGCAACTTCTTATTCCCTATGCCTTGTTTCGTTGGTTGTGCTTAGCTCGTCAACCGTCGAGCCTCCTTAGGTATCCACCGAAAGATTAAAGAAACACTTATATCTCTAAGGCTAGCAAGAGAACAACAAGTGGTACCTTAATCATAGTTTCAAAACCTTCTTCAAAATTTCAGAAATTTTAATAGAGTTTTGTCTCAACACATGAGAGAAAAATTGGGAGAGAGAGAGAGACAAATTTCAGCCAAGAGTTTAAAAGCTGAAATCTGACCTTTGGGTATTAAATTTGCCATAACTCTCTGTAGGTAACTCCAAACGACTTGAAACTTGAACCATTGGATTCTAGACTCAAAGGGCTTCAATTTGCATAGGTCATACGTTCAGAATGGTTGAGGTTTGCCCTTTCAAAATCCTGTTTAAAGTTACCTCAAAAAACTGTCCAAAATTTTCTCTCCTCTTTAATGGAAATTGATTAGGTTTAATGGTATACTTCAATATTCTTTTAATTATATCATTACTAATCAATTCTCCCCAGAAATTTTATGGCCTATATTTGGGCTTTGGGCTTAAATACATTAATCATATTAATATCTAATTAAGTCCACAATCCCATATATTAAAATGCCAACATATAAATTAATATCCAATGTTAATTTATATGCATCTCTCATGTGTTAAAAATTATTTAAAATATGTCACACATACTTTAAATATTACTAGGATTATTTTACAACATTTTCTTTTAATCTTTCATATGGTGTGACCCTATGAGATCCCATCATTATGGCAATGAAACTAAACATTTTAATTTCATAAATCAATGATACAACTAGTCATGGTATATTGATTACCCAAATGATGTAGATGAAAAAGCACAATGCAAAATCATGATCCTGTAATATTAAAATATTATTGTGTCAATTCCTTGTCTCATGATATCAAAATAATTGCAAGGTAGGAATGTGTCATCCTTGCTAATTATTCTTTCTTGATTTTCTAAAGTTTAATTATGATATGATTAACATATAATCATATTGCATGCACATAATACAAATTTATCAAGGGGCCCAGAGATATCATCATCTATATCATGTATAGAGGACAATGGTATCTTGATGAGTATAGTTCCTCCGCACAAGTTATACACATTGCAGTAATTGTCTATATAACTCACAGTTAAAGTGAGCGTTGGACAGTACCAACGATGTATATTTCTCATGTAGGAAATATAAACATCTCAACCCTAGAATTCATGACACAAATGAAATATCAATGACACGTAACACAATCCACGTGATATTTCATTTTTGGGTCTGTCTAGTGCCATACATCTCGTTGTATACACCTGTGTGATTAGCATTGACAACTCTTTGTCATATGATCTGTACAATATGATCATCATCTAATCCGACACACTGATCTTATATTGGTCAATTAGTGTTCCTTGCTAATTACCAAGATCAAGACTTTTAAGAGTAATTATATTTATTTAATTGATGGAATTCTACAATTTAAGTCATCAACTCAAATGATCCACAAAATATAATAACTCAAGGAACAAAATGATAAAATCATTCAATAATAAACTAAAATATCAAATATATGATCTGGATCTAGGACACCAACACTAACACTTAGAACATGTGGCGCTCAGCTCACTTCACGTGAGTATTGATTTATGGAGGATTAAAACAGAATTACTTTGATCGGAGAGGGAAGAGAGTATTTGCTTAAAAGCAGTTTTCTAGTAAACTTAGAACCTTACAATGGTTTCTCTCTCTTATGCTCTACCATTTACATTCTGTACTATCCTATTTATACTAAAAGAGATAATCATTACATGTACACAAAGTCTACAGCTACTATACTAGCCTACTATAGCTCATCATGGCCACGGTACAAAAGTCCTTGCATCCACGTGATGTCTCTGACTTAGGTGGCCTCCTGTCAGAATTCTGCTTTCGGCGTCTGTCAACTCAAGCTGTCAACTCGAGCTGTGAGTGATTCGGGTTGATCTTCTCGAATCCTCATCTTCGACATCTAGAGTGACTTCGGATTGTTTGTCTCGAGTCCTTTTTGTCTTCGACGTTCCGAGATCTTCTATCTCGGTATACTCTCGAACTCCTCGGGTTTCACCTCCCGAGTTCTTACTATCCGAGTCCAGTTTATTACCCGAACAGTGTTCACTACCCGAACGATGTCTCGGGTTCCTGCTGCCGTCCTTCGAGTTCGGAGTTGGATTCGAGACTTGGAGATTACAACTTCCAACAGTTTGTGCCTTTATCATATTCAGCAAATCCACCAAGGAGTTGGGACAATGCTGAATTTCAAATTGATGTATTACCCATATTCAAATTCTCTGCATATTGAAACATCTAAAAAACAAGTGATCAATGTTCTTAGTATTATCACAAAATTCACATTTGACTTATCCCTCCCAGTTTCTTTTCCTAAGGTTAGTTTTCACAAGAATTTTTCTTTTACGCACCAACCACAAAAACACTTGAATTTTCAATGAAATATGTAGTTTCCAAATGTTGGATGTAATTTTGCAAATTACCCCTCTACTAGCTAGCCAATTATACATATCTCTACATTTGAAATTATCAGCAGGATTATCTTGTCACTTGACTATATCATTAGTTTCTTTTAATGATAATTTGGTTTGAACTAAGTATTGCAATTCACAGTATATCTCCCTAAGCCTACTTGATAATTGTCTTTTGAACTTTCAAATTTGGAAGCCCTTTGTAGCTAATTCAGCTACTGTTATATTAGTGTTAGAGCATATCTTGAATAACTCTTGATATTGAATCTGTAAGGGATAATTGCCACACCATGTTACCATGTGTCTTGCCAGAAAAGAATATGATTCTCATTTTCTATTGAAATAGTTCTATTGATGCAGAAAATATATTCATATTTCTTAAAAACCTTCCAAAAAGGAGACCATTTGATTTTATCATTCACATTCTTGCATTTAATTTCTAAAATCGACTAGGAGGTGGATGCAACTCTGTGATATATTCATATTTATTATGTCGAACACTTGTTAGAATCTATGATATTCATTTAATTAGTGGTTTATATAAAGTCTTATTTTCTATTTGAAAAAGTGAAGCAATAGGGTTTTAGTCAAAGAGAAGGGACTTCACATTGAGAGTTGCGGATACAAGAATTCTCAAAGACAAATTGGGATCTGGTTGTTGATCAAGATTTTCATTTAAGACAAATTTGGATTCAATGGGTTTATAGTGAGATATGTCGAATTGTAATTCCTCATATATTCTTCATATCTCTTTGGATCAGCTATGGATGTTTTGGCTAATTCGTTCTCGCATCCTCAAGTAAGTAACTTTTTATTTTGTTCCTTTCATTTCAAGAGTTTTTAATAATATTTATTTAGTTGTCTTTATTAATATACCATAAATGCAATACGAAATCTTTTTTAGTTAAAAAAATGTAAAATCGTTAAGATTAATATGTAACCAAATACATTAATAGTGCATCGTATTGTTCATAGCTGAAAACTACTATAACAATGTACAATGTTTTATCTAGTGGTGGCAGAGTTCGACTCGATTCGAAAAATCCGCTCGACATAAATCCGATCCACCTAATATTTGATAAGTCAAACTAATTCGAACCTGGCCCAATCTGAGATGACCCGTAACCCGAGACAAAGCAACACGTGAGAGGCTTGAGCTCGACCCGACCTGAGACGTCCTGTAATTCGAGATGTCGCGACACATGAGGATCTGACCCTACTTGATCTGATACAACTTATAAATTGATCTAATCATATCTTGCCTACATCATAATATAATTCAATTAATAAATTGATAATGATATCATAGAAAGTCGAGAATTAATAACACAATTCAATAACGCGGTTCGAACTTGTTCGATTGAACTTAAACTCAAAATAATACTCGAAAGTTGTCGATGCAACTTGACCTGAACCTGACCCGATCTCGTCCAACCTAATCCAAGACTCGAAACTTTTCGATGCAGCTCGACCCGAAATCCAACCCGATCTCACCCAACCCGACCCATTACTCGAAAATCGACGACACTTGACCCAACACCCGACCCGATCTCACCCGATCCGAGCCACGATCCGAAAGTTGTCGACACCTGACGACCCCGAACTTGGCCCGACCTCACCTGACCTAACCCACAACCCGACTTTTGTCGACAGTCAAACTAATCGGACTTGACCCGACCTGATCCAAGACTAGAAAGTTTTCGACGCAGTTTGACTCGAAACCCAATCCGATCTCACCCAACCCAACCCATTACTCGAAAATCGACGACACCTGACCCAACATCCGACCCGATCTCATCTGATCCGAGCCATGACCCGAAAGTTGTCGACACCTAACGACTCAGACTTGACCCGACTCGATCCAAACCCGCCTGACTCGACTCGACCCAATCTAAACTCGCCCGACTCACCCGACTTGCCACCTCTGGTTTTAGCATTTATGGCACTTGTATGGAGTGCAACATAGCTTTGTAAGTAAATATTTAGAAAAATAATAGTGGAGATAATTTTGATTGTCAGAATAGTTTCTTTGTACTGACGACCATTAATGGTGTACTAGGTGCATGGGTCCTACAGAAGGCCACAGAGGACTTGCGCCCCTTGGTACCCTTGGTATGTGTATCATAAGTTTGCGAGTCATGTTACATGCAAGGTACCAGCATCATAACGGGAAGAGATTGATGGATTGAATGATGGAAAGGTAATATGGACCCGATCTGTGTTGGTGAGGCTCCAAATCTGGACTCGGTCGGAGTCGACGAGTCAGGGTCGTGTGTCGGTGAGGCGGTGCGGTGGGGAGGCGGTGTGGTGGGTGAGGCGCTGCAGGAGCTCCAGATCTGGACCCGATCTGTGTTGTGTGTCGCTGGGGCGCGTCGAGGTCGTGCGGCGCTAAGGCGTGGCGGTTGTCGTGCGTGGGGGAAGTCAAGATTTTTTTAGTTTATAATTAATTTCGTTCGTGAACCGGGGATAATAAATATTATTCATAGAAAAACACCAAGTCATAAGAGTTACATCATCTTATGGCGTGTATAATCACTCGCAACAAATCTTTGTGGATTTCGTGCCATGAATTACATACCTTCACGAGGTAAGTAATGTTGTTATATATAGCTTTACAATGATCCTAGTTCCACTCGGAAGCATAAAGTTGACATTTCCTTGAGGTGAACGCTACAAGAAGTACGTGATTCAGGTTAGTCTCTACGGTGTGCACAAAATCGATTACATAATGAGAGACATGAGTTGATTAGTGCGTTGGTTGAGACTTGAGAGATGGCGCCATGAACTCACGCGTTCCACTCTTTGAAGATCTAAAAAATAACTAGAAGATGTAGTTGAGCAGGTGAAGTGCTAGCATTTTTTGTACGTGAAGTTATGTGTGGCTACCAAGTCAGAAAATCAGTTTGAGGCAGTGGCGGATCTATGCTTGGGCAAGCCCGGGCACTTGATTTAAAAAAAAACGTGAATTTTAGTGTATTTTTAGTTATTTTGATAGTGAAAAAATGAGTTTTTAATGATATTAGTGGATTTTAGCGGGTTTGTGTCCGAGCTTGATCTCAACCTCAATGCCCGGGTTTAATTGTGCCCGAACTTAAAAAGCCTCTGAATCCGCCCCTAGTTTGAGGGATTGGTCTTGAAAAAGGATTCCTATGAGGCCTCAAACCGGACAATTTTAGAAATAATATTACTTTAGTATTATAAAATTAAGTTTATATTTCAGAAGTTTGGAATTAAAATACTATGATTCATGCTTGTTTTTTTAATATTGCCAAGTTTATTGGAGGATTTCTTAACCTTTTTTATTTTAATGAATTAATTATTCATGACAAGTGCTTTTTAACTTACATAATTTCATAGGTTATATGTTCATTCGTGATTTTGTAATTCACCATACAATGCCACAAATGGATAAGAATCTGGAAATTCAGTCGTCTCATATTTGTGTCAATTGTTTTGATATTTCTATTTTCATTTTGGTGGCAAGTTTTACTGTTCTTGAATCCAATTGTACACTATAGTTTATTAGAGTGTCAAAGAATGTCATCAAGGGATATAATGAAAACCATTTTTTTAAATTCCATTTAATTTACGTGTAATCACTTAATACTGTTCAAGTAATTAATGCACTTAATTGGTGCCAAAGTAATTAACACACTTCATTACTATTAATTACATAGTTAATTAATCTTAAGATAATTAACGTGTTTAATTCAATATTTAATCATTTTATCAAAGTAATTAACACACTTAACTATTTAATTATAGTAAGGCAATTGAATAGTTAAGTCAGATAACATGGAAATAGACTCATACTGACGGCTCCTCTTCTCAAAGCAATAGCAGTATTTATTAATGGTTGAGTTTTGAAATTTGTTGATGGCAGTATTTAAGTTTTTTTTGTTGTTTTGCTTTTTTACAAATCAACTCAAGTTAAATAGCATCAATATTAGCGCAATTACTTCGGGTAGTTAAGAATGGTAATGTAATAATATACATATACACACTTGATGATATGCAAAGAGTGTCTGATCGAAATATGAAAATCAAACAACTACTGGTGACAATGTTTAAATTGCTTGATAAATTAGTGAGCTGGTTCTGCTATTCAACTCTTTTAACTACAACAAATTCATATTTTTTTAGATGACCGTTAAAATTCTGCATTTTGAATGACCCCCGTAAATACTCAACCTAATGCCTATTGGTACCAAATGTACCTGTGCAAAACCTAAAATAATGCATTCTTTCTACTGCTTCAAGTATTACTTGTGTAATATTTCGTTTCTTTTTTGACGCTAGAAACATTTCAAAAACAATAATGGATTTTAATGTTGTTACAATATAATACTAGCTTATTATTTCAAACGCAATAACGTTTCCCTTTTTTTTTTTGTAGTTCATAATAAATAATACTGACTTATTACTTTCATTTTACTGGTGCAAACTCAATGCAAAAGAAAAGTTACTATCTAAGGGCATTTTTTGTCTTTTAAGTTCTTTAAATATTGTTTAAGTAATTCACAATTTGTTATTCCAACAAATATTTTGCCAAACAATATTTTCACTCTTTCGAATTGTGTAAAATAGCACTCTTCTACCACTATTTCAAAATCACGTCATTCTATTCTTATCACTCGTCCGTCACTCTTCTATCGATATTTCTTAATTTGTCAAAAGAACCCTAAGATAATAATATAAGAGGAATCACTTGACGATAATTGTTTTGACAATCTCGACGATTAAATTTCAAATGAATAAAAAATAGAAATAAAAAAGTTTAAATATAGACACAATCTCAAACTTATAAATTAGTTGTATTTGAAATTTGATTGTAATTTCATTCTCCAACATAATTCATAAATAATGAACAATTAGAAAAATAAATGAAATTTGATGACCTTCAATGAAGTATGCGCATCAATTAAAACAGGACTAATTTATAAGTCAAGAATGTGTTTATAATGTTTTCACATTTTATTATTATTTTTATGTTTTTTAAAAATTTTGTTGTCAAAATTGTCAAATTATATCATTGTCAAATGATCGTTTCTCGTATCACAATAGGCGTAAAAAGTAGAGAAATATGAAAGCTGGAGAATCGGAGGACTTTATAAAAGAGAGAAAAATGAAACTAGTAGAATTTTTTGGTCAAAATAAAACATACAATCGATAGGGGCAATATCGAAAGAAACATATATATTTTGAACAATGAAAGTTAATAATTAAAAAAACTCATACCAACTGGACCCAAGTTTGAATGGGTTTGCCCGGATCATCCGAAGTTTTCATAGAAAGGCTCGGCAATCTGGAATGTCCATTTATCATCAGACGGTGCAAATAGAGTATGATTTGTGATCATGAAATCTGATCACGCGAGAAGCTCGGTACTGCTCAATAATCGACGAGAACCTTCTGATATAAATCGAACACTCGAGATCTTCTAGAGATAATCAACGATTCCCGTAGAATCGGAGAGAGGGGCTCATGAGCCGCGAACTCGCGATTTAGTGGTATCTCTTCTTTTCACTCGCTAGTTGGGAAGAAGATGGGAAGAGAGAGATGGCGAATTCTCGTTCCTGGAGCTGTCACCGGCCGAGATAGTGAGAGCTCTTCCGAATTCTCTGGTGAGCGTCGCTCTCTTGCGTAATTAAGCTCTCAAGCTGTTTTTCTTATAAAATAAAAATATAAGGGAATCTATGATTATATTTATCGTGCTTTATTTTCGAGGACCAGTTAGTAAATATATATTTTTAGGATGTTTTGACTGGAAATTGGGAACAGTTAAACCCTGAATTAAATACACCGCAAAAGTAAATAATTTGGATAGGAAATGTCATAAATTCTGCATTGATTTTCATTGAATAGGTAAAGTAATACGACTAGTCTGAATTTTTTTGCCTCCCCTGAAAAAAAAGTAAGAATTACATCATGACTCTGGTTTCAAAAATTTCACAATTATGATCCAATTTTTCAGCATTCAGACTAAATACATGTGTTCATGCTGCAAAAACAAACGACAAAATGATTAAGTATAGTGCAAAATTTCAAATTTGTGTTCACACCTGAACGCACCGCTGCAACGTTGTGAACGCTACGTCTGGACGCACGTTCAAACGCAGTGTTCAGACGTGAACGCATATTTCAAATTACTTGGTAAATTTTTTTGCTCTGTGCCTCTGTCGACTTGAGTGACCTCGACTTCTAAACGCATGCGTCAACAAACACATCTGAACGTGAATGCAGAAAAATAGAGTCATGACTGTCAATTTTTTTATACCAAAGTCATGGATGTAATTCTTATTTTTTTGGGTCAAACAAAGAAATTCCAACTAGTCTCCTATTGAGATTCGAATTCGATCATATTGATTACTTAACTAATGTTTTAAACGTATTGCCAGCCATTGAGAGTAACTCTAGAGTAAAAATGCCTTTTCAGATGTAAATAATTTGAAGCTAGAGTAATTCTACCCTTTTCATTTAAGCTACAAGAGATTCCTACTTGTAGTTATCTTTTCCGAGTTTTCTCTTTTCATTTTTGGATCGATGTGCCAAGAAAAAGGTGTTGCTGTAATTTACTAATTGCAGAATAGATGAATTTGGAGCCTTTTGTTGGAATTTACCTTAATCAATTGTTGTGCTTACATCAGGAAAACCCCAAGCTTCTTGTACAAAAAATAATCGCAGAAAAGCTGCTTTCCATTCTTTGGAAATACAATAGACAGTGGTTATAATAGTGTACTCTTTTTTAAATTTTTTTATATAAATCAACATTGTTTTGTACGAGAAACGACCCTGATTTACAAATTGGTTTTTAGGCACTGACAATGCTTGAAGATCCATTGCAACAAGCAGATGTTATTTGCTACTGAATCTGTACCAAAATATAAGAGCATGTTTTGCCTCTATTTAGTACCATGCATTGACCTTTCTGGATCTGTCTGTCCTGATTCTAAGCCAAAACGAATGTTGCCACATCCTAGTTCGGTTCTAAAATTTTCTATCACAGGTAAGAAAAGCTGTTGCTTCATTCTATAGTAAGACTGGTTTCAATAACAATAAGTTCAATGTTTGCCATTACCAGTTGGCTTCATTTAATTATTGTCTTTTTTGATACAATTTTGATTGGGCTCAATCTTTGGAAAATGCAAGGTGATGGGTAATATCAAGTAAATTTGATGAGTACAACAGTACACCCTTAATTTATGACCGAAGTTTGTCGTTTTTGTCCAAGATTAAGTTTGGTGATTAATTGATGGCTGCTACAATTTTTTTTGTAATTTCTGGGAGAGTGAAATTAAACAAATATACAAGAGAAAAAATTTATGAGGAAGCTTAATTGCAGTGCTTTACATAGATCTCAATGTTCAATTGTAGGTGAGCTCTAGAAGCCACTTTTTGCAAGCAAGCACATTGTGGATCTACCTTGGGACCATCATTGCAGAAGTGCATCATCGAGGTCAGTCTTCCATTGTGGCGTCAACAGAATGTGCAGCACTTGTAAGCACTCTAATAAAGAGATGGCTTTTCAGCAGATTCGAACTTTTCATCGTTAAGAATAACTTTTGCTGCTTGCAGTTGTGAGACAAAATCACGAGCAAGTTTTTTTTTGTCTTGTGTCAGCCATGTCTCTATATCCTTCCAAAATATTCATTGCAATGAAATGGTCAAGAAGATTGAAATGAATGCCGTGCAAGAAATGTTGCTGATAAAGAGGCAAAAACATTTGTTCATGATTTCATGCATCAGTGCAAGGTGGCTATCAAATAGCTTGTTGATGGTCACAATGTATCCGTTGCCCTTTGATGCTGAGAAAATTCATTTACACCCATCAGTGCTATGCCCATAATGATGATCCAGAATTGAATTGCTGTCCTGCACAAAAAGGGCCAAAAGTTCAACATAACCATCTCTGTGAAGAGCGCAATTATAGACTTGGCATCTGGTAAGTAAAGTTCGATACATGAATCAGTCTTTTTATATATATAGTACTTTAGGCTTCTATCGAGCCAGACGTTGCTTGTTACACTTTAGGATTATACTGAGTTGATTTTTGTTTATCAGTCTCTTCAAGTAAGTACATCGGAAATCTATTAGGCTATTTATCTTCATGGAATGAAGGTTCTGTGTTGCCTAATAATAACATTGTGTGTGCTAGCTAGTCTAGTATTGTCAAGGTGGTACTCAAATGTGCTGAATGTTAGTTCCTTTTAGGGAAATATTGGGGGAGCCCATATTTCCTTAATATTACTTGTTTCTCTCAAGAATATGTGTTACAACTCTAGTGCCCATAGAGGTGAATGTGTGGAGCTTGCTACAACAAACTCCAATATGCAACTTAAGAACCCGACTTTAACAGTCAACACAGTCTGCACCAAGTCTTAGATGATATCAGCATACGAGATCAACCAAGATACAGCTATGAGGGGTAAATTTCATTTGCACATATTGGCTGATCTGGAAACAGAGGAATTCAAAGATTTCCGCAGGAACACACTGCACTGCAGCTGTTCAGCATGCAATAGACTGCACCACAACACACTACACAGCATCACAACATTCAATTAGGAATTTGTGTGTTTGTAGGGAGGCATATATATATTCTGACAATCTCAATTTTCATGGATATGCTGTAACTTGGAATCTGAATTTTATCCAACTTTACTCATTGCTTAGATGAAAATCCAATTTATTACCTTAAGTTTATTCAATCCATTTTATTTCCAATTCAATTCGTGTTGTATCAGATATTTTATATGTACAAATGCCTGGTGGATGTTAGGTATGGTAACGAGCGGTACGGATACATACTTCTAGTGTTTAATCTCTGAACTTGTTCTTTCCATTAATACAAGAAATTGGCAGGCACTGTGAATCTTATAAGAAGTGAGATAAAGAGAGAAGGCTGCAAAGAAGATGATTAAAGTGACCAAAGGAATGGCTGTCATCAACATCACCTAAGAGTCGAGAGAAGAATTGCAAGATGGTATCTGCAAGATACTGCCATTGAACTAGAGGTAGAACACAGAGTAGGCTGCAGAAAACAGCTTAACATTTTTTTCTTCCCGTCTTTGTTCACTAATACTAATAGCTCAACCTTTTGTGTATAATTAGTATATGTTTAACACAAATATAACTTATTATTTTTTTTCAAATGTATAATGCATAAATAAATAAATTAACAGAAAGTAGAAACATACGGAGTTTTAGTATGCCTATAACAGATACATCCTACATATGAACATATTATGAATTAGAAGGATAAAGAATACTGTTTTATAATGCGGTGCTTGATAAATTGCTTGAAATTTCTTAATATATCCAGTTAAACAAAGTGGATTTCCAAATGAAATATAAAAAAAATAGACTTATGGAGTTGAGTACTGCAGATTTCATTTCACGTTATTGTGTGAAGCTCCAAGAATTTGCTATACAATTTCCAGGGGCAAGTAGCACAAACTTAGATCCAAGCAAGAAGAATTCCAAAGTGATCGAATATGTCTAGGCAACATAAAAGAAAATTGGAAAAACAACTCCTTATGATATCAACATTCTATGGGTCATTCTTATCCCTTAAATGACGTCATTAATTGATTTGCAGTAGCAATTAATCAAATTAAACAAAGTCCAGATCTTTTGTGAACGTGACATGGGCTTAATTATTTAAAATATAAGTGGTGTATATTTTGCTTTAGTAAGAACAAATAACAGACCAATAAAATTGCTAGACTGACTGACAACATAATGCTGCACAAATGGTAGCACCTCAAAGGATTAAAAGTATAATAGCATGAACTTCATGTGAAGGAGGCTTCCCACTCAAGAGTTGCCTTTAATTTTTGTCTCATATTGACTCTTAATTTTATCTCCTATTTCTTCCCTTCTTTGGTACTTTTGGTTAATCTCCGGTGCTTTCGTCCCAACTTGAACTTCATAGTAAGTCTTCAACTAAAACCTACTGTTGTTACCATTTCTTTTATTCAAATTCGCCTGAAGTTTTTTCTTACAACTGAGGCCAAGGATTTTCAATCAATATGCATGTGATCTATAATCATCAAAGGTAATTGTGTCATAACCTTTAGATCTAGTGATTCAAGTTTCACCTCAGTTTGGTAATTTGTGGTTTACAATATTCCATCAGGATGTCATGTTCATGTTCTTCTTTGTGTGTGTGTGTGTGTGTGTATGTGTGTGTGTGTGTGTGTTTTGTTTTTAAAAGAGAGGAATTGCACCTATTTTGGTTCTAGCTATGGAGGATCTTGGCAAAAGAGGAATTGCACCTATTTCTAAAAAATTCAATCTAGTAAATTCTTTTTTTGTGTTATTTTTTTTGTATTTGCACTCAAATAATTAAATCTAGATTGTTCTTCATTTTTTCCTTTTGAAAAAGAGGAACTGCACCTATTTTGTTTCTATGGAGACTGTATTAAAAAAATTAAATCGATCTACTCGGTGATTGGAGCATTTTAATGGTTAGAGTGACTTCACACACATTTGCTATCAAATGCACGTGAAACACGCTAGACAACAAGGTCGAAGGAGAGGAACTTTATACTTCCACTAAATTGCATTCATTCTTCGGAAGACTGTCGTTACATTTGGCGTCTTCTGAATTAATGATTTGATTATCTAAAAAATCTTTGATTATGATCAGATCTGGAAGGTAACTATGTCTGAGAAAACCTTCACTCTAAACATGAATGAGCTGAGGAAATTGCTTGCTTCTGTCTCGATCATTAAATCACCAGCAGATGACGGGCACATGAAAGAAGAGATTTGCAAATATGACTCACCATGGGTGTCGATATTTAGCAAAGCTGCTTATTCGCCTCCAATGTTGTCAGCTGAAGAGCGTGAAAACCTCCAATTGCTAACTAATCGGGCAGCAGAGAGTCTCAAAAGCCGCAATCCTCTTATGGAAAATTGTGTTGTGGATGTTATTGCACCTCAACTCGCATTCTTATTAGCCATGCCTGTGCCGCCTGGTCGACCTGAGACTATAATCACACAAGAATTAATTAGATCTCCTTTGGACAGGTGTAAGAGTGGTGACAGTTCTCTTGCACTATGTGAGATAATTGGTGATGCAAAGAAGTTCAGGTAATATAAATCGTTGGCCTTCTTTGTTTTCCGAGTTAGGCTAACTTTTTTTTCAATTTGACACAGCAGGAGAAACTTTGGTTCCATTAATATGCATGTGGTAGTATTTTAATCATTAGTTTGTATGTACTTGGTGTTAATCAATTATTACAGCTTCGATCACCAAGGGAGCCGATTCCTACAGGAGAAGCTTGAGACGGCAACAAATGAGGAGAGGGACACCATTTTTCAGGAGATTCTGCCAATTGCTAAGAACCTCATGATGGACATATTTGGCAACTATGTGATCCAGAAGGTCATTGATATTTCTTTTGTTTGTTTTTATTTGTGAAATTTGTTTAGAACCAAACCAACAAGTGTTTGAACTTCCAAATTGGATCAGAAAAAAGAGAGCCACCTGGCCAATTGTATGTTATGTATAGCTTTTTCAGCCCAAATTATTTCATTCCTATTTAAAAAATGTGAGTTCATTGTCATAATTGATTTGTTCAATTTCTTTATCCTTCATTATATAGTACTTTGACTATGGTAGTCTGGCGCAAATAAGGGAACTTGCTAACGTCATTCTTGGAAATGTAGTCAAACTCTCACTTCACAAGCACGGTTGCCGTGTGCTTCAAACGGTACTCAGCCTTTTCTCTTAAATAATCATAAGTAAAAAAAAAAGAACTTCCTTTAGTTTGCTCAAACTTGTATTTTATTTCATGAAACTAAATGTATATATATGTATGTGTGTGCCTGTACATAGGCCCTAGAGGTTGTCGATATGGATAAAAGGGTGAGCATGGCAAAAGAGATAGATGGTCACGTTATTCGATGTTCATGTGATCAATATGGAAGCCATGTCGTTGCAAAAATTATAGAATGTGTGCCTGAAGAACTGATCGGATTTCTCATCTCAACTCTCTCTGACAAGATAGCACTTCTATCTGCTCATCCATGTGCCAACCAAGTCATTCAGGTCACCAATTTATTTTCCTAAATTTTCCTTTTCCAATTCAAATGTGACAAGCTTAAATGAGGAAATAAAAGCCAATAATATAATGTATAATTTCCAATACAGACGCTGCTCGAATGCTGTGATGAAGAAAGTGACCGAATAGAGATGCTGAGTAATATATTGCAAGATGTGTATAACCTCTCTCATGATCAGTATGGAAATTATGTTATCCAGGTACTTCTTTAAACTCTGTACAGCAACCTTATTTAACAAATCTAAAAATAATGACAGACCAGTCATAAAATAAATTCTGCTACATGGAAAACTGATCAACAAATATAATTTGGCATGGCAGCTTATATCCAAAAGCGGCTGAACACGCAATACATCTTTTTTAATTATTAATACTGTGGTTCTGATTTGACACACAGTACATCCTAGAGAAAGGCAGGCCGCAAGAGCGTTCTGCGGTCATTCGAACATTGTCTGGAAAAATACTTGAGATGAGCAGGAACAAATTTGCAACGAATGTGATTGACAAGGGCTTACGATTCGGTGGACCCCAGGACCAACACCTTATTGTTGATGAGATTCTGACATTAGCTAATGGACGCGATACTCTCCAGGTATCTCTAGTAGTTTACTGAGTTACAAATTTCATCCCAACTGACTATTACAATTTTAATTTTGCAGATGATGGTGAAAAACCTGCATGGAAATTATTTGGTCCAGACAGCGCTTGAGGTGTCGAACACCGAGCAATTAGCTGACATGATATCCAGGATAAATCACTATCGAATTATTGCTAAGAGATATAAATACGAGCCACAAATTATCACAATGATTGAGAAGCTCATCCAGAAAGGGGGTTAGTATTCAACCTTTTAAGCACCAATATATACTTGTAGTCAGTACACTGGTTTCTTTAACTAACTATTTCTGAGATTACTACAACAACTATTGCACTGGCCAAATGAAAATATTATATCATTGAAACTATCTGGTAATCGAGAGCCATGCATGCATACAAGCTCTTTATTCACTTTATAACTGTTTAATTTATATATCATATTACAGAGAAGATTGTTAATGTGAGGATCTCACAAGCATCCCAAAAGGACATCACAAGAGACTAAGGCAGGATGGAAAAAGGCATGTACTTTAAGAGAAAAAGCATATGGATTGCAATTTATCTGACTGTGTATTTTGAGTATATGTTGAATATTTTTCGAATTTAGACTGCTACTGAACCAATCAACTGCAGTGTTACTGTTACCCATGCATAAACTTAATTTAAAGATGGTGCATTGAATGGTACAAATATATCAGAATTGGAATATGTTCTAACAGTTTTGTTCATTCTTCCATAAACGTACGTACCATAATATATTAATGATTAATAAAAGAAGAAAGTACCAAAATCAACCAAACTTAAACTTATGTTTAGCAGCTACATAGTACGAAAACCAATTTTAAAATTCAGACTCTACCACTGTTGAAGATTTGAATCTATCAGCTGTAGAATCGCTAGCTGGAATGTACACTAGGAAACATTGTATTTCTTTCTTTGTATTATCTATTTACCAATTATTAAATATTTGTTGCTATGTTTAGTCTCATTGTTAGAAATGAAACCCTGATCACTATGTCTATAAATCAGGCTACCATCTATCTTGTAAAACATAACATCAATTTATATGAAATATAATGGGTGGGAGGGAGTTTCATGGGAGTGTTGTGTCAATTTTCTAATCTTTGTTAATTTCTTCATGGTATCAGAGCGGATCACGAATCCTGCCGAAACCCACTCGTTACTCTCTGCAGCAACTCTTTCTTTCTTCTCACCAATTACATTCCTCGTCTAACAATCTACTCTTATTTCGATTTCTTGATCATAACTTGTTCTTGTTTGACCCCTGCCTCCACAAGATTTAAATTCCACCAACATGGCTTCTGACTCAAACTTCAATACAAATACCAACAAAATTATCAACCTCATGCTCAACGGAGACAACTACCTCCCATGGTCTCGAGCAATTTGCATCTCACTAGGAGGCAAAGAGAAATTAAATCACATAACAGATGCTCTTATGGCGGAAGCCAAGACACCCGAATACAACAAATGGCGTGCCAGTGACCTAACAGTCATGTCCAGCATACTGAATTGCATGGAACCTCAGATCTACGGGATCCATGCCTATGCAAACACGGCAAAGGAACTCTGGGACTCACTGTACCAAATGTATGGGCAAGCCAACAATGCTTCCCGTATTTTCGAACTACAACAGAACATTGCCAACTCAAAACAAGAAGCCAACCAGTCTTTCACCGAATACTTTGGAATCATGAAGAGACAATGGGAGGAACTGCGACAGTTACGACCTGTTGCATCTACAGTTGATGAATACCTTCAAAGGGAAGAACATGACAGAATTTTCCAATTACTGGCAAACTTATCCCCAGCCTTCGAAGAAACTAAGAGAGACATACTGCTTAGAGCCGAGCTGCCCTCTCTCAACTCAGTGTGCTCCATAATTCAAGGAGAAGAGACAAGAAAACGAGTCATGAGTACTAATCTCAAAAGTACATTCACAACCGAAAACAGTGCCCACTATGTTGCCCCTGGTACCAGACTAGGGGATAATCGCTGGGCCAAAGGGAAGATGAAAAAATCGAAGTTCTTCTGTGATCACTGTAAAAGAGAGGGACATTCTAGAGATCACTGCTACATTCTCCATCCACATCTTAGACCAGCAAGAAGCAGACCACCAGAAGCACATGCTGTAGTGTCTGACAGCCACACAAACATGCAATCCCAGCTGGACCTACTTGCACAACAGGTACAAAAACTGCTTGAAATACAAAGGTCGATACCAGACCAGCAAGGAGCTGGAGGACAACCAACTGAATCGGTTAATTTGGTGAAATTTGGTAATGTTCTAGCTCTCTCTAGCTTTTTTAATTCCAACATTATAGTTGATTCGAGGGCTACTGATCATATGTGTAGCTCTTCACAACTAATAAATGATATTCATGCTAGACCCGATTGCCCAACTGTGACAGTAGCAAATGGAGTACAAATTCCAACTAAAGGAACAGGATCAGTGAACTTATTCTCTAGGAAAACTGATGTCTTAATTGTACCCAACCTAAAGACTAATCTGTTGTCAGTGAGTAAATGTGTAAAAGAATGGAATTGTGATATTATCTTTACTCTTGATAAGGTGATTTTTCAGGATAGGATCACCAAGAAGATGATTGGTGAAGGGAAATTGAGAAATGGGTTGTATACTCTTGAGCTTAATAAGTTTGCTTTTTCAGCCGCCAGCAAAGTGTCTTCTCTTTGGCATTTACGCATGGGGCATCCATCTGATAGGGTGTTACATGCTTTAGATTTATCACTTAATCATAATTCAAATAACTGTGACACATGTCATTTTGCCAAACAGCATAGGCTGCCGTTTCCACAACACTGCAATAAATCAGTGAATTTATTTGATTTGGTTCATTCCGATGTTTGGGGATATGCCCCGATTGATTCTAGAGAAGGATTTAAGTATTTTGTAACTTTCATTGAAGATAAATCCCGTGCTACATGGGTTTACCTGTTAAAATCAAAGAGGGAAGTCTGTGACCATTTTCGTGTATTCTGTAATATGGAAAAAAACATATTTAATACCACTGTTAAAATTCTACGAACTGACAATGGAACAGAGTATACAAACCACAACTTCCAAGAGTTATTGAATAATTTGGGTATTACTCACCAAACCTCATGTGTCGGTACACCTCAGCAAAACGGTGTGTCTGAACGAAAAAACAGACATTTATTGGATGTTACTAGAGCCTTGTTGATCTCGGCTAACTTACCAAAGCTTTTTTGGGCTGATGCAATCCTCACAAGTTGTTACCTTATCAATCGCTTACCCAGTAGAATCTTGAATAGCAAAAGTCCAATGGAAGTTATGTATAACCGAAAATTTAACTTGTCTCGTCTACGTGTATTTGGATGTGTATGCTATACACATATACAAGATAATGGCAAACTAGACCCACGAGCTCGAAAATGCATATTTATCGGATATTCAACAACAAAAAAGGGGTATAAATGCCTTGATCCAAACACTAATCGCCTTTACATTTCAAGAGACGTTGTATTTAATGAAAATCTGATGTTTTATAGTTGTCAGGGGGAGAAAGAGCATCACAGTGACTGGACTTTACCGTTTCCTTTAAACAGTGAAGAAACTCTTGCAGACCAAGAACCCATCTCCAGCCACACAGATCAAGTGCCAGCATTCAATTCGGGTGAGCCCGAAATCTCTAGTGAGCCCAGTGAAGTTAATGAGCCTAATAATCAATCCAGTGAAGCTGATGGATTAAATCAAACAGAACCAAGAGAAGAACATCATCAACTGAGAAGATCAAGTCGTGTGACCAAAACACCTACATATCTGAATGAATTTGTAACTTATTGCTCCACTCGACACCCTATACAGCAACACCTCAGGTATGACATTATTACACCAAAATTTAGTTGTTTCTTATCTGCCATTGATAAAGAAATCGAACCAACCAACTATGAAGAGGCCTGCAAGCATGCAATCTGGGTTAAAGCCATGCAAGAAGAAATAAATGCTTTAGAACGTAATCAAACTTGGCAATTAGTTCTCTTACCAAAAGGAAAACAAACAGTAGGTTGTAAATGGATTTATAAAACCAAATATTGTAGTGATGGATCGATAGAAAGACACAAGGCTAGATTGGTCGCTAAAGGCTTTACTCAAACCTACGGAATAGATTACAAAGAAACGTTTGCTCCGGTAGTCAAAATGAACACAGTAAGAGTAATACTATCTATTGCTGCTAACTGTGAATGGCCGTTATTTCAAATGGACGTGAAAAATGCGTTCTTGCAAGGAGACCTCGATGAAGAAGTTTACATGAATCCACCCCCTGGATACCACACTCAAGGTAACAAAGTGTGTTTGTTAAAAAAGGCTATTTATGGCCTAAAACAGTCCCCTAGAGCTTGGTACGAGAAGTTAAGTACTGCTTTAATTCGGTTTGGGTTCAAGCATAGTGTAACTGACTCTTCTATGTTTATCAAAAGGTCTGATAACGGATTAGTTGTGGTTTTAGTGTATGTTGACGACCTGGTAATTACTGGAAATGACAAACCAGGCATTTCAATTCTTAAACAACAATTGAAACAACAATTCGACATTAAAGACCTTGGTACTCTGAGATACTTCCTAGGCATCGAAGTAGCTCGATCCTACAAGGGACTGTTTATATCACAACGCAAATATGTCCTAGATTTGCTCAAAGAAACTGGCATGCTGGGTGTGAGGCCAGCAAGTACTCCTATGGAGTACAATGATAAAAGTAGCACTGATGACACACAATTAAAAAATTTGGAGCAATTTCAAAGATTAGTAGGCAAATTGATATACCTTACCATAACCCGACCTGACATATCATACGTTGTTAGTTATATAAGTCAATTCATGCAAAAGCCAACCAAGGGCCACATGGGACTCGTAAACCATTTACTCAGATATTTGAAAGCAACTCCAGGGAGAGGAATACACATGAAAAACAATGGACACACTAAACTCGAAGGCTATGTGGATGCAGATTAGACAGAAAATCAACGTCTGGATTTTGTATGTTTGTCGGAGGAAATCCAGTCACTTGGAAAAGCAAAAAACAGACAGTGGTTGCTAGATCGAGTGCCGAAGCTGAGTATAGAGCTATGGCTGCAGCTACAAGTGAAATAGTCTGGTTACGTGCATTACTTCATGAACTAAACTGCAACCAACTCAGTGATCCAACCGAACTATATTGTGACAACCAAGCAGCAGTTCATATCGCTTCAAACCTTGTATTTCACGAAAGAACCAAACACATTGAAGTCGATTGTCATTTCGTGCGAGAAAAGATACTTGATAACACTATCACAACTCCATATATTTGCAGCAAAAACCAGATTGCTGACATTCTTACTAAAGCTCTTCCTCCCGGCGTATTCCAAGGACTGAGAAGCAAGTTGACCTCAGATGAACTATTCGGTCCAACTTGAGGGGGAGTGTTGAAGATTTGAATCTATCAGCTGTAGAATCGCTAGCTGGAATGTACACTAGGAAACATTGTATTTCTTTCTTTGTATTATCTATTTACCAATTATTAAATATTTGTTGCTATGTTTAGTCTCATTGTTAGAAATGAAACCCTGATCACTATGTCTATAAATCAGGCTACCATCTATCCTGTAAAACATAACATCAATTTATATGAAATATAATGGGTGGGAGGGAGTTTCATGGGAGTGCTGTGTCAATTTTCTAATCTCTGTTAATTTCTTCAACCACTAAATTTCTTGCTAATTAATTAAATTAGAATAAAACAGCCATAATTATGCCCTATGTATACATATATTTTTCACCTCGTTGGTGGACAAAATGTGATCATATATCTAGTGTTAAACATGTTGAGACTTGTTTTGTCATCAAATGCAAAACTATATTCACGGGGGCAAATCGACTTGACAAAATAAAATAAATATACGAAGAAACAATAAAATAAATAATACAGAAGAAATAAAAGAAATTATAACTTAGTGTTAATAATAATAATATATAGAAACAATAAAAGAAATAAAAAATGGTTCTGTGATATATTAAAATAATAATAACCACAAATAGAGAAATAATAATAATAGTGAAATTAATAACAATAATTATTATAGTATAGAAATAATAATGAAAAGTACAAGTATTTTTTGTCTCGTATTTCACGAGAAATAAAATTGTCTTGTGGTAGAGGGTTTGAGTTAGAGACGCTAAGTTTGAGAGAGGGCATGAGTTCGAACCCTCATGTTAAACCATTTTTGTGAATTCTTGGGCGCTCCTGATGTGTGAAGTTGATCGAGAATTTTTACGAAACATGCACATTTGAGATCTTATCTGGACGCCTAATAAAGATTTTCACTTGTAACATATGAGCACATGTACCTCTTTTTTTGCACCATGGTACCTTCACAATTTTCTATTTTAATTAATAAAATTAAATGACTAGCTAAACCAAAAAAATGTTGATTTAATCCTACAATCAAACTTAATAAAAAGAATACATTAAGCTCCATAAAATAGTAGCATTTATCAAGAAGGTCCATAAAATAATGCATGAAAATAAAATGGTTCATTTCTTGCCTATCAGATTTGTAAATAATTGTCTAGACCAAAAAAATCACTGCCAAACGGTAGGAAACTCCCCGTTCCACAATTTTTTGTAAAAAATACGAACGGTCGAATTTCTACTGTTATGACAAATGCATCTAAAAACTCCGACCTTTGACTACTTTTCTCAAAAATATTTTGATAATTACGAAAAAAAATGATGTGTAATGTGAGATTGCTGACCATGCAAATCTACAGATGGGTTAGAACTATATTCAAATCTATACTCTATAAAGAAATTAAGTTGTAAAGCTTTGCACCTATGTCACGTCATCATCTTCTAAGCCGTTGATTTTGTATCGGAGGCTCATTTTTTCTTCCTCTCTTTTTATTTAAGAGAACATATATTTATACTCTACGAAAATTTTGCATTTGGTTAATCATGTTGATTTTAACTTTTTATGTTTGTAAGTTTCATAAAAAGAATATTTTTTAATGTACAAATTTAAAATCAACATTATTAACCAAATCCAACATAAATTATAAAATATATTTTTTTTTATAAAAAATATATATATTTTGATGTCCAAAATATATTTTATAAAAGATGCAATTTTCTTATAATATTTTATGAAAATATAAGTTTATAATAAAATTGTCCAAAATTTAATTTATATTAATATATTTTTTTATTAGAATTAAAAATATAAATAATTTACTTATATATAAATGCAAATTTTTTTCTGAAACAGTAATTCTAAATTTTATAGAACTTTGGAAAAATAGCATGAACGAGTGATGATCGAGCTTTCATTCTAGCCCGCAAGTTTTGTTACACGTGCAAACAAGACCCAGCCCATCATAAAACCTTAATGGGCCCAAGCCCAATAAGAACTAGTTCTTGGGAAACAATGTTAGAATTTATTCTTTCTCAACAATCAATCAAAATGCAATTCAATTGTAGCATCGAAATCCACAAGTATCCAATTGAATAAACTATAAACTATTTTTGACATCTTATGAAATGATACCGTCAATTGTCAAACGAAATAGCGACATCTGTTCCACGAATATTTCACCCTCCAACGGTACTTTTGTCTGATCCCATTGGATTTATCATGGTAATTTGGGATAAATTGATCTTAATTTATGGATAATTTTTAGAGCGAATGTGGATAATGATGGAGTGGTTTGGCGTCGATGTACAATTTTGATAAAATGTAAATGAGAGATAGGGGTCTTAGATGATAAACTTTTTGAGAGATAATTTGAAGATTGTAGTAATAAAGTAGAGAATAGAAAAAAGGAAAACAAATTGGAGAGAAATCAAGAATTGGAACTACTTTTTATTTTGGGACTTACTAACGATTTTTTTTAGCTGTCTCTTTTAGCAATCATTATTACAGGACAAAAAAATTAACGTTCTACTACACAACGCTAGTGTATCGCTCTCCCAACAAATCTTTATTCTAATTATGTTAGTCTTTATATTATATTTTTACTGTAATTTTTCTATTTGATTGCAAAATTAATGCATTTTTTACATTAATATAAACTTGCAATTTTTAATATAGAAACTTGCAGATTCTAATGTAGAGATTTATGTTCTCATATAGAGCCTTGCAAGTTTCAATATTAATACTAGCAGGTTTCATATATTTGAGACATGCAGATTTCAATATAGAGACTTTGCTTGTTATAATATGAAGACTCGTAGGTTTTAGTATAAAGACTTACAGATTTTAAAGAGACTTTCAAATTTCAATACTGAGATTTGAAGTTTCTAATATAGAGACTTATAGGCTCCAATATAAAGATTTTCTTGTTATAATATATAAATATTTTTGTTCTAATATAAAAACTTGCAAGTTATAATATAAACACTTGCTTGTTATAATTTAAAGACTTGCATGTTTCAATATAGAGACTTAATTGTTATAATATAAAGATTTGATTTTTTAATTTAAGAACTTGCAGGTTCGAGTGTAGAGACTTGATTGTTATAATATATAAATATTTTTAATTTGATATAAAGACTTGTTTGTTATAATATAGAGATTTGCTTGTATAATTTCATAAATGAAATTATACATAAAGACTAACAAGTCTCTATACTCGAAATAGAGAAAGACGCTGATAAATTCAAGATGAAGTTGCAATAGTTGGTTGGTACGATCACCGATGGAGGTCAGGGATTCGAGGAGGCAGAGACCTACGAGGAGGTGACCAAATTAGTTTTTAAAAAGAAAGAAAGGAGAAGCGACAAAAACGAGCGACGAAATGAGAAGCGAGAGAGACGAAGCGAAACGAGGCAGGATTGAGAAATATTTTTGTCCTTATATGAGAGCACTTAAGGGGACGAAGGAAACATTATATATATTTACTCTTTTATTTTCTGGTTCTTCATTTCTACTTTTAAAATATACTTGAATTTATATTGTAAGTTTGTAACTATGTAAATCAACAACTTGAACGTGTTTTCGAAATGAATAATTGTTCTAAACATATTCTTCTTCTTTTACTAATATCATTTTTGGTATAACATTATAACATATATGTCAACTCTGGCATTTATTTAGGTCATATTTCATATCAACTATTGATATAGATTTTATTATGCACTTTTATTTGAGTTATGATGCATGTTATATCATAATAACTATTTCAGTACAGACATGTATAACTATTTCATTATAAAAAATAACATGTATGATAACTCAATTAAAGATGCATAATAAAATCGACAACATGTATAATTATTTCATTACAAAAAATAGCATGCATAATAACTCAAATAATTAGTGGCGGAGCCACGTAGCTCCAAGGATGCAGCTAAACCCCCTGGAAAAAAATTTCAAAAATGACCATATATATTAAAAAAATCAAAATAACCATGTATTTGAAATTTTTTTGCATTAATTACCATGTAAAATAATTTTTTCTAGAAATAACCATCATTTCGAACCCCCTGAAAAAATTCGTAAATCTTGAACCCCCTGGCGAGAATTCTGGATCCGCCCCTACAAATAATGTGCAGTATAATTCAACTAAATATGCATAATAAAAATGATATCAATAGTCGGTATCAAATTTTCCTTTTTTCTTCTTACGCGAATATTTTTTAACTATTTTATTTATCTTCTAAACTAATAATAGTTCTCACTTTATTTCTTCGAAAAAACTATCATATAACTGAATTGGCATATTGTGCTTCTACCTTCATATAAAATTTATTTTTTTCCATCTTTTTGTAATTTCATCATGAAACTATTGTTTGATGATAAGCGATTAAACGAGAGCAACGGCTTGATAGTCTAATAATAGCTAATTAGAATGATCTCTATGAAACTATGTTGCACGAGTGCGGGTGCGGGTATAGTATCCGATTCGATACGGGTGTGGCGATACGGCAATTTAAACATATCTTAGATACGGCGCGGCTAAATATATGTTAAATTTTAATTAAAAAATAATTTAATACATTGAAAAATAATATGTAAGTGAATAATATAATAAAAACTATTATTATACACAAGAAAAAATAAGATGCAGGAATAATATGTCTTTTGATGAGAAGTGACTTCAACCTTACAACAACGTGAGAAAGTAACAACTAAAAAATGCACTTTGGTTATCACGCACGAGAATCGTATCGAATACGGATGCGATAAGTATGAAATACGGGTGCGGTAAGACATTTGAAGTATCTGAGTAACATAGCTATGAAGTCATGAATTCAAATTTTCATGAGCACAAAGTTTACATCACGTTAAGAATAGTAATATAGGTTGGGGGATTCGGAAACCCATGTATGTCCAAAAAAAAGCAAATAGACGAGAGCAAAAAATATTTATGTAAGAGAAATAAAAATATTAGAAAAGACTATTTTGTTTAGAGAAAAAAGTGTAAGAATGTGAATATAATTATATGGGAGTTGATACGTAGATACCATATTTAATATCGACTATTGATATCAATTTTATTATGCATCTTTAGTTGAATTATACTGCATATTATTTGAGTTGTTATGCATGTTATTTTTTGTAATGAAATAATTATACATGTTGTCGATTTTATTATGCACATTTAGTTGAGTTATCATGCACATTATTTGAGTTATCATGCATGTTATTTTTTATAATGAAATAGTTATACATGTTAATTTTTTGTACTGAAATTGTTATTATGGTATAACATGCATAATAACTCAAATAAATGTACATAATAAAATCAATATCAATAATTGATATCAATTGTGGTATCTACGAAACATTATCTTATTTATATTACAAAAAAACTGTAAAAAGTTTCAAGTATATATGTTAACTATAGTTAATATATGGACTTAATGTTATAGACAAGTTGTAGCAATTCAAAAGCTTGAAAAATATAGTATATAACGCACATTCCATGGATAAACATGAAATGATTTTAGATTTAAAGATTATACAATCAGATGTATCGAAGAATTGATGCAAACATATATGAAAGGATAAAAGAATTGACGAACATGTGTGATATATTAAAGAGTTCAAGAGCAAATTAAAAATAGAGAAAATAATTCAGAATACATATAATATTAATTCAGACATAAATATCTAGAAGTATTATTTGACGTTGATCTTCGAATCTTCCTTATTAGTTTTATTTCTCTTTTATACCTATCATATTTGATTATTTTCGGAACATGACAACCTAATTCAACATATATATATATATATGTCAGCATAAATTCATAATTGTCAAATGTTTACAACCCTTATTTAAGTAATATGCAGATTTAACTTAGCATTAACCTTGTTTAATATAACTCAAAATCCGTGAGAATATAACTCAAAATCAACTTTTTTAATTTATATAGAAAAAAAATATTGGCTCTATTATTTGTCACATTTTTATTTTAAAGACAAAATTATTTCTGAATACACTAAACCACGTGAAATATTTTGAGAATATAAGATAGCCGCGAAGTGTCATTCCAACAATCTTTTTTTTTTATTTGAAACCCGTAGGCATCATTCCAACAATCTCTCAATACTCTAAACCACGTGAAATATTTTGAGAATATAAGATAGCGGCTAATAGGAGCTACTTCGAGAAAGAGCGAAAAAGGCGAGAAAGAAGGCGATTTTGATCTGGCGGGGGAGGTCGCCTCTGGCCTCCCCCCGCCACCCCCTCCTCCCTTCTCCCCTCCCCCCTCTCTCTCCTTTCTCTCTTCTTCTCCCCCCTCCCTTGTTCCGATTGCGAGATTTGTCGCCAAGGACGATTGAGCGTGAGTAGGGATGAGATTCGTCGAACAGCTGATAGTTAGGAGCTCGCCAGAGCCGTGGCGACGAGATGGCTGATAACGATCTATGCTTGATCGAGTAAGCTTTTGGACCGTCCCCTGCCACTCAGATCTGATCGAGGAAATCAGTATCGTGCCCTGCTCAAGATAAAGGCAAGGCATCGACGAGGCGTTAGCGCTCTGAGAGCAGATAGGAGATGTGGAGGAAGGTGCGACAGCAGATCGATGAGGCTGGATTGTCACCAGCTGTTAAGGTGCCAGACCAAGGAGAGAGACGTATCAGGTATGTTCTGAGTCGATATATGCTGTGTAATGGTGATTCACAGTGAAACTTTTGCTGCGATGATGAGGTAAGAAGGATAAGAGTGCTGAGATGATCGATGCTCCGATGAGCCGTCGGGACAAGCAAATTAACGATTGAGCTAAAAAGGATGCAAATCTCAGAGAGAACTTGGAGCTCGATCAAATCAGACGATTGATCAAAGCTTCTGGTGTTGAGGTGATCGAGGCTACCGGTGAGTTAACGAGACAAGCAACATGTTAGATGTGGCGCTTCGAAGGATGCGAGTCTCTGAGACAAGCTGGTAGCTCCGAGCAGTTCAACTCTGACGGGGCAAAAGATCACTGATCTTCATCTGTAATAGGGGATAGAAGTTACTCACGGGATACAAGGATGCCTGCCATAGGGCATCGACTGGCACAGCTGTGGTCGATACAGAGGGATGGGTATCAGAGATGTCTGATTCAGCTGTTGCTAGTCCGACCATGGATAACTGATACCAGCTGGATGAGATACCAACTGTGACTGGTACAAGGATGAGGTGATCAGTACAGATGGTACATGGAAGCATAGTTGGTACAAGGATTTTTATAGAGTTGCTTGCAATTTATCGATTCTTATGCAGATGTAAGGGGTAATCGATTCATATGCATAGCTGGTACAGGGATTTTTAGAAATGAGTAAGGAACCATGGGGTTGGCTTTGGTTTGGTTTGCTTTGATTTTCTTCTCTGTTGGGTTAGATAAATGTATAGGATAAGGGTGATGTCTAGTTAAGATATATTAATTTTCATGGGTATTAGATAGCTAAGACATAGATAGAGATAATTTTAGATTTTTTTTTGTGTCACTAAGTTTGTATACTTCGTTTTTGTTAAGAAAATAAAATGATGAACGCTTCCTACTTATTTAAAAAAAAAAAAGAGAATATAAGATAAATGCAAAGTGTCATTCCAACAAATTTTTTTTTTTTTTATTTGAAGCCTGTAGGCATCATTCCAACAATATCTCAATACACTAAACCACGTGAAATATTCTGATTCGATAGCCCATTTAACTTAGCATTAACCTTGTTTTAAAAAAAATAAATAAAACGAATCTAGATTTGTCAATCTAGTTAACCCTATATAAGTAGACAGTGAACTACATGTAGACCGTACCAATTTAATGGAGACATGACAATCTATAACCGCATCGCATGATTGTCTACAGTAGACTTAATTCAACCAATAAAACTACCTAGAAAATGTATTTATATATAAATAATGCCATGTGGGCCCATACCCATGAAGTGATTTAAACTTCTGTGTGCATTAAGATGGGGACGCTTATCAACCCCTCAAAGAGGGATCAAGAAAATAAAAAAGCTCAATGATTGGTGCATAAGTGTATCATTAGCAGAGCTGGGCTAACTTAAATATTAGGTAATATAACATCCACAAAAAATAATAAAAAATGTTGACATTTCAACATATGGATCCAAGAAGAACATCCACTTAGTGTATTGACAAAATCCGATCGAGTTCAATCCGGCTCGAAAATCTGAGGCTGCTATTCGGATCGATTCGATTCAAGGATAAATCCATGTGCACCCATAAAAAACAGAAGCCTAAGAGGGATATCAGTCATGATTGTTAAAAAAATCGTGTTAAATTCACCACGCAATCGTTGGCACTTCCATTTCAGTGAGTTTCTCGATGAAATCTCTAGTCAACTTGATTCGTTCAAATTTGAGCCGTCCAATTCATTAGACCGGCCAACTCGTTGATCCAAATGAGTTTGGATCGATCCGACCTAGACCGTACCAATTTCAATACACTACATCAACTTACTTTTAATGCCTAGAGATGTGTGTTGGGTTACGAACAGTTCAAAACCCGTCAATTGGCCTAAGCAGCGGAAAGACCGTAAAACAAAAATTTTATGTCTGACTTAAGCCGAGGATTAAGCGGGGTATGTCGGATAAACCACAGAGGGTGTCCACCTCCCATTTATCCCTAACATCAAAACCCTACTTAATCCCTAAACAGATCTACTCCTTAACTGAATTCTAAAACTTTAATCTACTTACAAATTAAATAGATTAATATAACATTAATACCTTGATCCAAATTCGAATTGGACCGCATAAGACTCGGAAGACCGAATCACAGACGCTCTTCTCCCCAGAGTATCAGACGTCTGATACCTCTACCAGATGTCCACCAGGACGACCAGAGACCGGCTTACTTCTTCTGCCAGAAATATCGAAAGCCGCGATATCCCGCAAAACACTATTCACCGAGATACGGACTAAATAAAATATCTTCGTGAATCACAGTTATCCAAAATATGGAATACCGCTCTAACACAAAAATACTATTTTCCGAATCCCGTAAACAACCGTATACGAGAAAGAGAGAAAGTATATTTATCGATACGAATCCGAGTTAACGAGTCCGAGTCGATTTTGGTGCTTTTTTCTCTCTCCCCCTACCCCTCTATTTATAGGAAAATGAGGAAGTTACATTTTTACAAATAAACCCTTGGAAAAAGTGAATTTCCAAAAATACCCTTAAGGATAAGCATGATGACATGAAATTTTTTTTTATTAAAAATTCCTTTATCCAAACATGCTGACCTTAATAATTTTTTTCATTTTTTTATATTTATTTATTTATTTTTAATTAATTTTTAATTAAGGTTTTAATTTGATAATGACTTTCATCCCAAATTCAAAACCATAATCTATAATTAAAATCTAAATTAAATATATATAAATATACATAAACATATAATTGTTCTCAACAATTATATTTCTCAGGGTTTGGTATTTATTTGGTTGCGGTATGATTTTATACAACGTATCGTATATGTCTATAAATTCAACCGTTGTTTTTGCTTGTCATCTTATATGACATATATAATTTAATCATATCATATATAATTAATTATAATCATCTTAATATTAATTATAACTATTTATAATTAATCATTAAGATTCTCTGATTTAGCTCCTATGCGGTGTGACCCAATAGGATCTGTGTTATGTTGGTAAATAGAATTAAAACCATTTTAATTTCTATAATCATAGGAGGCATCTGACATCTGCGCTATGACCATCCAATTACACAGACGATGTTGTACAAATGCAATATCACGATCCACTAAACATTTTAGTCGTGTTAATTCTTTCGTCTCACAGTATCAGATTAGTTTCAAAGTAGGTGTGTGTCATTCTTGCAAACTTAATCTTTTCTCGATCTTGAGCAGACTTATCAAATATAATTACTCTTGTAATTATACCGCATGCAGATAATCTTACTCTATCAAGGGGCCCAGCGATACTGTAACTCGTATCAATATACGAGGGACAATAGTACTTTCTGTAAACCATCACTACCTCAACTAAGCTATGTATACCGAAAAGCTATCGTTATGACTGCGTTTTACCGACAGCGTTAGATAACAATCACACATACACATCTCTTAGTAGGAAAGATGAATACCTCATACTTTAGAACTTAACACTGAATTAAAACATTAATGACACGTACACAATTCAATTAAATGTTTCATTCGAGGTCTGTCAAATACCATGTTCCTCTAACATGTATTCATGTGATTAAAACGACATCTCATGTCTATGGTTTGTAAAACTTAACCATATTTTAATCCACATTCTAACCTTGTAACGGTAAATTAGTGTTCCTGCTAATTACCTTGGTTAGAGACTTTTAGAGTATATATCATCTGTATTATGAAGTTTCACAATTCCAGTTATTGACTCAAGTAAGATAAAGGAATGATTCATAAATTCAATAATACTCAAGGTAACAAAATGATAGTTTATTAATCACTCAATTCATGAACAAAGCTTTATGATAATTTATCGTATTATTGACTTCTAGATTATTACAAACTAACACTGTGAACCGAAAATAAACAAAATATTAATAATACAACACTCCAAAATTGTTAACACATTAATTTTAACTCAAAATATGCTTGAATTATGGAATAAAGAATTATGTTTAATTTACCGTGGAATAATGTGATAGAACCCAGGGGGCTAATGAAAACAATTCAAAAACTATCTAGGCCAATTGATAAATTTGATAATTTTGAGCAATTCAAGTACAAATAATTTCTAAATTAAATTAGCAAATAGAGTAAAGAGATCGAGTTTAGAAAATACAAATAAGGCAAGGCACAAAGACACCGAGATTTTAACGAAATTTGCATATTGACACTGTGATTTAAGTCGAGATAGCCGGGAAAAAAATGTGGTAACATCGCTTAAGTCTTTTGTTGGTACAACTGTTGGACTGAGTTGTTTAAGAAATACAAAAAGAAAAACAAAAAAAGTTAAGTAATCTGTAGATTCAGATATATATAATCCAAAGGGTCACACCTGTCCATGTGAGAGATTGTTGGAATTTAGACATCAATTTCAGTAAATAAAGTGTGAACTACGTGTTATATGATTAATATATCAAATATTGTCACTAATATTATGAGGAATAATATAAGATATTCCATAAATGTGATTAATTGATACAATGACATAATAAGTATTTTGCTAAGATTTTGGATACGAATACATATAAAATTACAAGTAAATTAATTATAATTATTGATGAACCAATTATGATTAATATAATTAATGCTAGTGTTAATGTAAAGTCAAAAATATTATTTGGTCTAAATGCAGTTGATTTGGATGAAATCCCAAACAAAACAGAAAAATGCAAAATTCATGCGACGCAAAGATGGGTCTTGCAGCCGCAAGGAAGGCTATCCAAGGCTTAATTATGTGCCTTATTTTGTCGATATCTTTCTGACTTTTGCTTCAAATAAAACCAAAATTTGTGTGTGTGTTAATAGTAGTAAATAACACAATTTGGAAAAGAATTGGAGATAATTTGATATCAAATATTCCAAAGAATATTCGCTATTAATTACGGTATCTTCTCAAGATACATTTTCACTAGTATAAAAGACGTGGGGTATCCAAACATTACCGACATCTATTGTAGGGTTGTGTTCGTAACCCTGAAGAAAAGTGAGCACCGAAAATTGCTTAGAATGATCCGTTAGCGACATACCGAAGTACTGCTCAACCATCTTCACCAATTTTTGAGAGACTACAAAAGAAAAGACTAGAGATGGAAAATAAGTAAAGCTTCTGCTCGTATTTTATTTATCTTATTTATTGCACGAAATTTTATTGCAATTGTGTAAATTAAAATCTCGACAATTAATTGGCTCTTACATAATTTTGAATTGCACCAACACCGATATCGAGTGGGTTTGATTGACTGAGTGTGGTATCAGATGCGGCTGGGTGCATATAATTCTCTCAAAATTTACCCAAAATTTATTCTTTGGTGAGAATTGAACCCAAGACATGTTGCTTCCCAATAAATCAAAGGACCACTATATCAAATTTCACTTGTTATTTTATAAAGTTTGACATATATATGCATTAAAGTTGTGATGATTTTTTTTGTAATATATTTGTTTATAATATTATTTATTTTTTATTTTAAATTTATTATATATATATCACATCCGTATCTAAGATTTTTTTGAAGTTGACGTGTTACCGCATCCACACCGTATCCGTTCCGATACTCGCATTCGCACATGTGCAACACAGCTAGAAATATGCATCGAATCATTACAGCCTCATTAGTCATGTTTTGATAAAACTGCGCATGTTAAGTTCAAATATCATAAATTGTGTCAAGTGTGATATAGGACTTTTTAAGTAATTAAAACATATTTCCAAAGATATTAGTCAAATCTGAATATGTATTGAATTGGTTCTTCCACTTTTTGTGCACAAGTTCGTTGTCAATATAATTATCCCATATAAAATAAAATAGTTTTCATAAAGCAATCATAAGAATATTTATTATTATAAATGGATATTATTGATGATATTGAGAGCAAAAACCCTCTTCGATTATTCAAATAAAAAATATAAATAATATTAAAGGTGTATTTTTCATAGTACTTTTTAAAATAAAGCCTATTATATAGCATATAATTTTTTCTGCAGCCAAAAGATCCGTAGCATAAAATTGTAAAATATAAATTTACAACTCTGGGACAATTATGGACCACTTTTATTATCACATATTCTTTTATCAAGTACCAAGTCACAGTGTTTGGTACTGAATTATGGCTATAAGGTCATATATACCGCCAAATTTAAGCCCCTTCAATTTTTTTTAGAAAATTGATTCATATAATAATTATTGTAGAGTATTCAATGATCTATGTTAGAAAACTATTCACTTTTTTCCGATCTCGTTTTTGTATTGGAAAATAAGTGAAAATAAATTATTCGAAATTAAGTAACTCAAAACTAGAAAAATAAAATGAGCTAGACTACGACACTTCAAAAAGCGTCATTCATGCGGTACTTTATTTTTTGTATCTTCAATTTTGAAATCTAAACAAACTATCTAAACCGTTGAATTTGATCTCTATATTAAACTCTTCTTGAAGATCGTAATTTTTCATTTTTTATAATTTTTACTATTTTTAGAGGTAGAAAATCACTAATATTAGATGATTCAAAAATCACTTGATTAATTAATCAACTTTTCATCCCATTAAAAATAGTAAAAAATTTGTAAAATTTTATCTCCAAGAATATTTTAATATGTAGATCAAGTTCAATGATTTAGATTAATTAACCAACTTTGAAGTATCGTAGTCTAGCTCTAAACATATTCGTAAATGATACAGTCCAATTCTACACTTGAGCCTTTGTTTTGTTGGCTCATGGCCCAAACGTGTATTTACTAGTCTACTAGCTATATATATAAAGTACTTTTGAGCTGTAAGAGAATTCATTCTTTCACTAATCAATACATTTTTCTTCTTGTTTTGTCTCTTTCTTGCTTTGTCTCTTGAATTATGACATCTCAGGAGTTTCTCTCTCTCGGACCGAGCTGCTCAATGTCGAGATACTGACTCTCGATCAGTAAATTTTCATATTGAAAAGAAAAAAAAATCATTCTAAGAATTCCCGTTGTGATTATGTTTAAATTAAATAGGGTGATTAAAATTGCATTCCTAAAATTCACAGCTTGCTCAACATGGATCTAAACTTTAGCTACACAAAGTCTCTCAAAAATCGCCTGCAATCCTATATATTGTTTGATTAAAATAAAATAAAATTTAAACTATGAAAAGTACATTAACTTGTACTGGTGCCTAGTATAGATTGCTAAGCGTGTTTTAATTGATCTGCAACTGATATGTATATCATGGATGTCATAACTGTCTGGAATTAAAAAAAAAAATCTGATACAGACATTAGAGTCAATTTTCAGGCTTGGTTGTGGAAATAAAAAAATATATTATTGAAGAAATAATATATGTAACTTCACGTTGTCAAAAGAATGCAACATAAAATGATAATACAATTTTAACAAAAAAAAAATCTCACAAAAAAAATTAATTTCATGTTTTGAATTAAGTAGTCCACCGCAAAATGATAATATTTATAGCAAAAGATCCTAAATAATTTTTAGCAATTCATTAAATAATAAATATACATTTTTTATTGAAGGCCCTCTTTATATTCTGAAAACAATTAATTGTTCCGTTTAATGATAAAAAATGCCTGTCTTAGAAGTTTTCAAGTTTAATCATTTTATGGATTATCAATTCATATCAATTTTATGCTCAAAACTATATATAAAGAGAGTGCGGTTCTTATCATCCTATGTAAAAAGAAACTAAATATCATGTTGACTTAATAATTCAAATTAATTATGGCCTTTTGAAATAAAAAGTTACGCATCAGAAAATTTGAAATTACATTTACAAAAATGATTAAATTAATGGGAGCTGATAGACATATACGCTTCATTGAATGCAATCGATACGCGCGTCAATGTGCATCATTATGCATGTTAAACGCGTTGCTATTCGAATTTGATTGCATGCTAATTTGTACTGATTAATATGCATAACAAAGCGCTTAACATGCATACTTATTTTTTCAGTATAAAATAACATGCAATCGAACTCGTATAACATGCATAACAATGCGTTTAACATACATAATGATTTGATCCAAGTCAATTTTGCACTTGAGCACTCTAGCCAATAGCCATACCATGTGTTGTAACTTGTAACGGGAATAAACTGTGTCGATGCACTGCCTCTTCACAAATAAGAATAAACGGCTCTGATTGGATCTTAACTTATCCGCTGAGTTACAGATTTACAGTGCTCAACGGCTCAACCTGTGTATAATATAGTCATTGCAATCGAACGTTGAACCAGTACATGATGTATGAACTGGAGATGATTGAGAAGAAACGGTGGACATCTCTTGAGAAAATTTTCATAAAGGGCTACAGAATAAATATTTTAACAGATAGGGCCGAGAACATTTTAAAAATTTTCGTGCATTTCTTATGTTTCAGTATAAATTTTACATTTTAAGAACGCAAGTATTAGTTGCATCTTTGATTCTCTGTGATATTTTTAGAGAATAATTGATCCTATCTGTAAAAAATGTTGTTTCTCTGACTCTTTCTGCAAAAATTTCCATCACTTGGGAAAATTTTAATAAAGAGCTGAAATTTGACCCGGATTAATGTAATGATCTTATGCAGTTATGCCTATAGAAAATCTTTAAGAGGGTGTTATTGTTAATATCGCCTCTAAATTTTCTTCATTATTTAATTTTTTCGTCTGTTTTTTCTTGTTTGATGTTCAATTTAGGCGTCCCTAAGAAGTTGAATTGATATACAACTTTCAGAAGTTTCATTTTAAATTCATGCAAGGAAAAAATACAAAGAGAAAATAAATAAAAATAATAAAACAATCGAAGAAATTTAGAAGCGCTATTGTTAATAGCATTCCCGACTATTTATATATTTTTTAAAGAATATTAGACTATGCTATTTACCGATCCATATTTAGACCCTTTATAAAAAAATTCCATCACTTGAGCTCTGCACAGAGCACAATCTGTTCGTTCTTTTTTAGTCAATTAAACAAGATACTGATAATTTTCTCATTTGACTTCATGTCTATGTTGCACGTGTATGGATGCATTTATCGCATCCGATACGATGCAGGTGTGACGATACGTTATTAAAAAAGAAACTAAAATACGACAGAGTATATATAAAATAATAATAAAATCACATTATGTATTAAAAATATTATAATAAAATATCTTCATTAAAGTAATATTGAAATAAAATCACCATTGTATAAAAAAATAATATATGTATATAATTTGTAACACTTCGAGAACTTAAAAGCAAAATTGTCCATAATTATGCGAATTATACTTAAATTCAAAGTATCTTAACCAAATTCGTTAGTAAAAAAATATTCAAATAAAATAGATACGTCAACTGAAATATCGTACGTAAATCGATATTGAATAAGTATTCGATACGAGATACAGTACAATTTCAGAGAATCTGGGCAACCTAGCTTCATTTCAACTTCACATCACCGTTTCTCCATTTTATAATACTGAAATCATCCTTCAAGTATCCTTTGCTTTCAATACAAATATTATACCTGTTTTATCTTAATAATTTGTTATAAATTTTATTATAATATTTAATTTTTGGAAGTGAAAAGTGTATATAAAAGTAGTGGCGGAGCCACGTGAAACCAGAGGTCAGTTGCATCCTTGAATTATTTTTTCAAACATAATCATGTATTTGAAATTTTTACAGAAATGATCATGTATTATATATATATATATATATTTTAAGAATATGCATCATTTCAAATTCATGAAAAAGAATCGTAAATCTTAAACTGCTCTGACAAAAATTTTGAATTTACCCCTGTATAAAAGAGGTTCAGAGAATAAGAGAATATTAACAAAGATTTGATTTATATTAGGCTTAAAGAAAATGAAGATTTTAAGGAAAAAAAAGGTGGAAATAAAAATAAAAGTGTGGGCTTCAACCGGACACTCTGGCTTTTGGGGGCTACTTCTGACAGCTTTCCACATGAAATGCCATTCAAAGCCGAAATAGAAGGCCCCGCACAAGTCCAAACTGCTCTTATTTATTTATTTATTAATTGTAATCTAATGGAATTCATACTATGAAAAGACCGAAATACCCTTTTCCCCTATGCAAATATAATTGCGGATTTTACTTTGATAACATTGCAGTTTTTAAATTTGAGTATTACTTCTCAACATTAAGAAATAAAAAAGATCAAATGGATATAGATATAAAATGGCTATGTGTAATTTTCGTGAAAAGTTTTCTGATGGCAACATTGAATATTTCATTGTAAAATATAAGAAAATACTATGCTAATACATTAGTTTAAATATATAATTATTTTTAGTAACTATATTATGTACTAGAGCGCTAGGTTTACTTATTCTCATTAAATTATGGATGAGTTCCATTAAAATTAAGAAAATTTGATAACTTTGATAAATTTAACAAACAAAGTTTTCAGAAATAAAAATGAATAATTAGCCATGTATTTTGATTGTTGATCAATTTTTTTTTTGTGAAAATGTGGGTGTTATTTTATTAAATTTCATTAAATAAGATAATACTGAAAATCCAACTCATTTGAAGAACAACAGTGTAGTGTAGCATCAAATTTGATTATTTCATATCTGTACATATGTATAGCATAGAACAAATCTTAAATATTGCATTCAAAATTATAAATTATATTGTTCTTCAAATTTCCAAATCAAAATATTATCAATAGATTCTCTATATTTTTAAATACTTTATTTTTTGGAAAATAGATAATATATTTTTGCTATAATGCATATACATAAATTTTTTAAGGAATATTATTTTAGGTAGAAATAACGACACTAACAAAGATAATCAAGTTACTAAACCTATAATAGAGAAACAAGTCATAGCGTGACGAATGAGTTTTCACCAATTATGATAAATATTTATATTATATTTATGTCCAATCTAAATTGTTTTTTTGTTGCATGTCTAATAAAAATAGCATGTCTTATTGTCTTGTAAGACAAAAATTAATAATGTGACAATTACACATTAAATAATGTCGAAATATTTATGATAGTAAATTAATTGAACAACGTGTAAGTAGTTTGAGTTCCTTCTAAGTAAATCTCTTTTTTTTTTTTAAACAACGACACATATTAAATAGAAAACAAGCCGATCATCGTCATTAAAGAGATGTAAAACTAAATATAGGAAAACACCAAATATTTTGTTAACTACTCCAACAAATTTTCTTAATTCGAACAAATTCTTTATATTGGTTTTGAGTGACCGTATTGTTTTGACTGTTATTTCATTTAAGAGTAAATATAACCGTCTCCATATTAGCGTCTCCCTTACGCACCCACACTCAAATGCAATGATAAATTATTTTTAATTCTTTGTATAAATATTTTATTGAACAAATGCAATGATAATATTTTTTGAGTATAAAGACTTATACTAAAAAATATAAAGACTACTACATTTGGGTATAAAAACTTATATGGAGAGCGTGTAAGGAGAGCTTGTAAGGGGGACAGTTAGTCGCTTCCAATATAATATCTTCCTCTTAACTGTTTCTTTATATGTCTTCCACTAGAATATAAAGATAATTAATGCTCTGCTTTTTTTGCTTCACTACATGTCTTTATATTTAGATTTAAAGTCTTTATATTTAAATTCGCAACAAAACATCTGCAAAATTTCTAATATTAAGGCTTGCAGTATAATCGTTGCAAGTTTTTATATTAGAACAATAAAGTCTATATATTGTTATATGGAAGTTTTTATATTTAAATTTGCTGAAAAACTGCTGTAAATTTTTCTAATATAAAGAACTGCAACAAAAAAAAAATCAAGACTTACAATAATATAAATATTTCAATCCTAAATATAAAGACATGCAAGAAAGCAGACATAGCAGAGCAAAACAGAAGCGGATGCAAAATTTGCAAGTATATATATTAGAATAATAAAGTCTATATATTGTTGCATCCAAGTCTTTATATTTAAATTTTTGAAAAATAACTGCAAAATTTCTAATATAAAGACTGCACCAAAAAATAAAGACTTGCAGTGATATAAATACTTGGAAGTGATAGGGCAAACATAACACTTTTGTTGCAAATTTAAATATAAAGACTAAAAGACGTGCAGAGAGCGGACATAGCGAACAGAGCAGAGCGAACAGAACAGAACATTAATTGCTTTTGTCTTCTAACGAAGAACGCGAGAGGGAACGGTTAAAAGAGTTGTTAGCATCACCCTTCATTTAAACACTCTTAGTACAGATCAGTAATTACGTGTTTCAAATGTCTTACCCTTAATTATTAACAGAATTCTGAAACACTCGGATTTCATTATCATTCCACGTAATCGCCAAATTTAGTTTCTTTTTATGTGATAGTATTAACTATTATTATTATTTTATCATAACCAATGATTTTAATATTAAGACAAGTTAGAGAATTAAAGACGGGGCGGGTCGGGTATCCGTGGATTCGACCCGTCCGGATTCACGGATCCACGGGTACACGGGTCCAACGGGGCGGGTCTCTACGGGTCCGAACCCAAAACCTCCAATTCGACCCGTGATAAACTCGGGTTGGTCGGGTTCGGATTCGTCCATTTTTTCGATTTTTTTTTCAAATTTTTGAATTAAAAAAAATTCTGCACATTATTTTAATATATATATATATATATTTCGAATTTTTCTGAATTATTTTGAATTTTTTTTAATTTTTTTGAATTTCTGCACGGATCCACGGGTCCACGGGTCGGGCACGGATCTAGACGGGCACGAGTATACACGGGTTTGGAAGATTTGGGGCCAACCCAACCCGTGCTAGATCCGTGGATCCGGGATCCACGGGTCGGGTCGAATTTGGGCACGAGCACGGGTCGGACACGGTCCGGGCACGGACAGGTCCACGGGCGGATAGACCTGCCCGGATTTTTTTCAAACTCTAAGACAAGTAATGGTGTAAAATTGGAGTCCGAATCTGGTGCTCGTAAAAACCGTGCTTGTTTTCCTGCTTGTGTCGATCTGACTGTCCGACCGCCACGGACAACTGTGATTTGATTCAGGGAGCAGATGCTTTGGCCGTTAGATGAGTTTTGAACAATCCACATTGAAAAATTGTAACTACATTCAGTTTTAAGTTGCACAAAATATCCTATAAACAAACATAACATCTTAGAATAAAAATGCACAAAGGACACTTTAGTCATTTCACTAGCATGTCCCACCCAAATAATTTTTTTAATAGATAGAACTAAATCTCCTAAAAATATTAGGAAAGAATCAAGTATTACTTTAAAGTATAAAATTTGTTCTGAATAAATGCACGGAAGTTAAATAAATGAAAAAAAATTAAAAACGCTAGTAACAATTATGTTCTTGACTTTTTATGAAATTTTTAGAATGATTATAACCCTATATATTGAAAACATTTGTGACTTAGAGCATCTCCATTTCTGAAATTTTTGGAGTTTCTAATATGACTTGACAGTTTCTAAATGAGTTTCAGGGATGTATATGAGTTTTCTGTTTAGAAATTCTGCTCAAGAGTTTCTTATTTAGCAACTATGCTTTAGAGTTTATAAACTGTGACGTGGTTTACTCATTTGCTAAAATTGATCCATCTCTCATGATATTGGTAATATTTGCTGATGTGGCAATTTAGAACTCTAACTTTTCAATTTTAGGGATGGAGAGTTTAGAAACTAAAAAAAATTAAATTTCTAAAATTGATGTGACAATAATTTAGAAACTCCAAAAATTTCACGAATGGAGATGCTCTTAGACCTTCTATTAAAATTTTCTTCTCTCGAATGCCATTTCAAATGCTCTCCTTTCTCCCTCTTACCTCATTCCATTTCGATCCCATTGGCCTCTTTTCTCTCTCTTTTTTCTCTGTTAAAACCTCTCTTCTCTTCTCCACTTGACAGCTTCTGTCAAGGTTTCGAAAAAAAAACCCTCTCTACTCTCTAGTATCTACTAGCCAACAAAAAACCCATAAAAAATAAAAGAAAAAGAAATAAAAAATGGTAGAAAGAATTCGCCATCTCTCTCTACTCTTGCTCCTACTGGTGGCCTCCGTCACCTCCTCCTCTGCAACCAAGAGCCCAACAATCCATGACATTCTACGAGCCCACGGCTTGCCCGGCGGCCTCGTCCCCAAATCCAACTACATCTCATCCTTCTCTCTTGATACCGATACCGGTTTTCTATCCGTTAACCTGACTCAGCCGTGCTATGCCCGTTATGCCGATACCAGTCTCGCCCACTTCGACAATTACATAGAAGGGAACCTTAGCTTCGGCGCTTTGTGTGAGGTGGAGGGATTGAAGCAAGAGGAGCTCTTTGTATGGCTACCCGTCAAGGGAATCATCGAAGAGAATGGATCCGGTGTGATCTTGTTCGATATTGGGTTGGCGCACAAACGTTTGTCCCGGTCGCTTTTCGAGGATCCACCAGATTGCCAAGCATCTGAGGTTCTCATACAGCCCGTTCAAGGTGAGAATTGTTTCAGATTTTGATTAAAGTTCTTTATTTCTTTTGCTGATTTAACTGCATGTTTTATTGGGGTTTTGTTTTAATTTGTTACTAGTAGAGAACATGACTATTTTTATGTTGTTATGGTTATCTTTTCTGGTTTCTATCATGGGTTACGTACGAACAAAGAACAAGGTACCTTAGTTACCTCTATTTGAGGTAATGGCAAATAATTTATTTTTTTATTTATTACATGCTATTTTCTATTATAAGAATTTTTTCTCTTTTTCTCCATATATCAAACAATGTCAGAATTAAAAAGAAATTCAATTCAGAAAATCCGCTGATTCGAGTTCAATCCATTTGAAATATATCATTGAAGACGAAAATTTAAAAAAATAGTTTTTCATATTATTTCTTTTCACCTTCTTTTTTCTTTCTTGTTATTTAGCATTAATTACGACGGTTTGGGAACTTAGAAGTTCATATCTTTAGGGACCTCTATATAATTTCATTCCCAACTTTACAAACCTTGGAATTTTTCTATATACGCATGATCGATCATGATTCATGCATGTCAATGTAGATTACAAATAGGTATATCTGAAATTAGATGATTCAGATTCAGAATTTAAATGGCTTCATACTTTCATGTCAAAATTGTATTTTTGGGTTTAGAAGGGAAGCAAGCATGACATTTGTTTCTAATTATTCCTTGATCCTATTCTGTATAGAATTACAGTTCTGGCACTATGTTCAGAATTTAAATTGATAGGATGTATTATTCTTTTGCGGCGCTGAAGAAGTTAGAAAAGATCAAAAGACTGGAATTTAACTATTTTAGGGTTTTGAATTTCAGCTGAAATGGAGGCATTTAATGCGTTTTAATTAATACACTAGTGGTGCCTTTTCTTTTGTTCTTGTCATTTATTATTGGCATTCCCTCTTTTAAAATATGAAAACGAAACCGTCATGGAGGAAATTTGTACTTGTGTCCTTGTAAAATCATTATATATCAGGGAAATATGATAATAGGATATTAGGATATATGAAATGGTGTTGCCAATTGTATATATGCAACATATTTCATTTATTATTTACTTTAAAATAAAAATAAATAATAAAGGATTTCAAATCTTATTATATTAGAATTTTCCTTCTGCTTAGTAAAGATTGAATACTTGTAGTAAAAGGTTTTGAAAAATATGATCTAGAGATTTTGTAGCATCTCTCAATAATTTGGATCATCCTCAAAGAAAATTAAGCAAATTCTCAATTTTCCTTCTGTTACTTAAATGTGCCAATTCTCAAATGTTTGCTCAATTTTGATTTTAAGCAAATTATAATAAAATGAGTTACATGGATGGAAAAAAGGTTTGCTCTTAAATGTATCTAATATATGCCGTTGTTATTTTCTTTTCAGGCGTTTTTGGTAGAAGGGGAGGCCTTCAAGAGGAGAGATAGAACAAACAATAAAGTGTATGTACTTGCAAAAAGGTCCAATTTGCAAAACTAAATTATAAAAGTACCCCTGAAGGCCTGAACTAGTTTTGTGGGTTGAAAATCTCTTCAACTTTTTTATTATTGTAATATTGGAATTTTTGTTTCAGTGGGTGGTTTGATGGAGTTGATGTGGAGTTTGCATGGTAATTAGAAATATGGAATAGTGTAGTTTTACATCTTTATCTATTGGCTTATAAAATTTTGCATTTTTTTATGATGAAAATTTTGCATTTTTTTATGATGAAAATTTTGATTCCTGGGATGATAGAGAGAAAAGTGTTCTATATATATCCCAATACTAGGAATTTTTCCCAAGATAATCCGGTGCACCAAATTCAAGAAGACATAATAATAAAATAAAATTCAATCTTTATAGTAGGTTGGAATAACAAAGCCAAGGGACGACCAAATTTGAGAAATGAGCTTCTTTTGATAATTCTTAATGAATAAATTAAAGCCACCAATATTACATGTTTACATAATGAATTATGCAACCAAAAATCCAAAATACAGCTTTCTCTTTTTAAAAAAAAATATAAACGGTAAAGCACTTTTCTTAAAATACCGCTTTCTCTTGAATTACTTCTGATAAAAGAAAATAAAAAATAAAAAAAGAAATGAGTAAAAGGGAAAAGAAGAAAAATGCTTATATGCGTGTATTGCATCTTTTTTTTACTGTTAAATGTGAATTTGACAAAATAATTATGAACAGGAGGATATTGAAAGTCATATTTGTCTAAATAAAAAATGCGCTTTTTGCCAAATTAAAAAAAATGATGCACAGTAATTATGTACTGGTGCACTTGTTAAAACCGATCATGCATGCTCACCTTGTTAAAACACGGTCTAGTTGAACGATAACCATGGCAACTGCCAGACAATGTGATCTTAGGAAGGAAGGAATAACAATTAAATAGTTGCTTCCAAAATAAAAATAAAGATATCGTGGCGCTTATATATCAGGGAGTCATAATATTATATAGAAAAAAAAATCAAGATTTTATAATATGTGTACTAAATTAACAATATCTCGAAAAACAGTTGGCGGTTTGTAGCAGAAAGGTCTTAGTTGAGATTATATAAAAACGAGTAAATATAACTGTCTCCCATATTAGCGTCCCCCTTACGCGTCCCGCTCAAATGCAATGATAAATTATTTTTAATTCTTTGTATAAATATTTTATTGAACAAATGCAATGATAATATTTTTTGAGTATAAAGACTTATACTAAAAAATATAAAGACTACTACATTTGAGTATAAAGACTTATATAAGTGGCTTGTAAGGAGGGACAGTTAGTCGCTTCCTATAATAACTGTGTCATACAGTTTACATTAGAAGATAAAATTGGAATAGTATTTCTATCGTTAGTTATAACGTTTTTTATTTTGACATATAGAGTTTCCAAACCCCCGGTCTTTATTACTAAATACTTCTTAGTCATCAGCGGATTCAGAATTTTCATTAGAGATGGTTCAAGATTTAGAAATTTTTTTCATGGGATTCAAAATGATGCAATATTTTCCAAAAAAAAAAAGATTATAAGCATATTTTTTCAAAAAAAAAAATCAATTGTATGATCAATTTTGATTTTTTTTTTAGAAAGATTCAACTGACTCCGGACTAAATGTGGCTCCACCACTGTTCAACGGGATCGTTAGTTATAATGTATAATATAAAATTCAAGAAGAGGATAATATGATTTAGATTCTTCTTTATCCCTACTACTATTTGACAGCATAGAACATAATCAATCAGGAAGAATTGCCATGATTACAAAAATAGAATACCTCTGCATTAAACGTATTAATAAGATTATTTATCATTTTAAATGTTTAGAAATAGATAGTCAGAAGTTATTAAAATAAATCCATTGCCGTTCTATCCTACTTCAGGGGAGGGAGATAGGCACAAGTAATAAAACTGCAAATATAGGTGTGTATATATCATGCCAGCTCGGCAAAGAAATGGGCTCAATAGAAAAGAGACAAGAAATCACATGTTACATGTATAGATGGGATGCTCTCACATGTGCTGCTGTTCTCTCTTTGTTCCTTGGGTTTTGGTTTGTTGACGGCTCATTTATTGCTTATCGTTGCTTCCTTTTTGTTCTCTATTGGATTGTTAAATTTATTATAATTAGGTAGATAGTCCAAAGAAGCAAACATTTTTGTCTTTATTTATGGGTAATAATAATATAAAGTTAGAGAGATCAGATAAATATTAATTGCATTTGTGCTAATCATGGTCACAGTGTACATTATAATACTTGTATTTCTTGGGAAAAAAACAGAAAGACCTAAACAGAGAATAGGATCTGTACTTGTATATACTATTCACATTGGATCCGTGCACAAATTAACAGTAAAAAGAATAATATACAGAAATTAACTAAACTCTTGAAATATCATACAGAAAGTTTTCAACTACATCACAAATCACAAGGAGCTGATAACAATACTAAACTTTGATATAACATAAACCATCAGTACACATTAGTAACTGCTCAAAGTCAAACTCACATCATCATCATTTTTAAGAAACATTTTCTACTCATATGACAATAATAAACATTCTCTCTATTTTCTTTTAAAAAAGGTATCTCCTGAGAAAAGAAGATGGAATTAAGCAGTAAAGCAGAACACCACTGTTTATCTAATTACATAAAGTCTGAGTCACCACGTCGGAAGAATTCTAAGTCTGGATTTGTGTTCCCCCCTGGATGCTGAGGCCTCCTGTTATAAAAATTCAAAATTTTATTATTATAAAGTAAAACTAGTCCCCAGTTTATAATTTCCTTCTTTGGATTGCTTTGCACAATTGCTTCATAGCACGTCATATTTATTAAACCTATCACTGTGATAATATTAGATTAAAAGAACTGTCTATTTCAAAGTATCTCTCAACATAAATAAAAAATCAAAATTTCAACATACTGAAGTGATAGATATAAAAACAACACGATCAAGTAAATCACATGGAATTGGCTCTATCACATCATAACATTAAATTATCCCACCTCAAGTTTTCTTTAAGCAAACAATATAATGAGATCAACAACAATGTTGCTTTTATGACAAAGGTGCTTTTAATTCCAAAATTTATATAAGCAATGAAGAAAGAAAAAAACACACCTGAAACGTGAAGGTTCAAAACCAGGTACATCAGGAGGACCAATAGGATCAAACCGTGACCCAGGGATTCTGCCCCTATTTGTTTGTCAACAAACATTATTCGATTAGTAAGCTTCTAATTGTGCAACTGGTATATATATAAACTATAGTTTAATTATCTTTTAATTAACTTGCCCAATAAAAATAGTAAGCATGCAATGAAAACATCATCGTTTTTGTGTATTTGTATTGGAAAACCAATTTTTTTATTTTTATTATTTTGTCAAAGCAATCAAAACCACAACAAAAATATCATAAATGCTGAAAGAGCCCTCATACCTCGCGTTGTCTTTGCTTAGAAAACAAAGAATAAAGGACTCATTTGAACAGGAACATGGGCAGATTAAGAACCAATATTCTTGTCCCTCACATTTTTTTCCCATCAAACACCTTCGCATATTTTTATTATATTACATTAGTCAATTTTCTTCAGAAACTTCTATTTGACAGCTTGATGCCCATAAAAGTGCGACTGCATTGGTGACCACCATAATTAAACTTGCTGATATATTAATTATACTGATACTTGGTGCAATGTTAAAATTAATTATCAAATATCTACTTTCTTTGTTGACCCAAAATATTTTCTGGCCTGCCAGTGAGCATGAGCAAGTTATAGAGGAAAATAGAAGAGGAAAGGTGACAGCTCAACAGTGGTTTCTCGTACTAAAAATACAATGAGAAAAAAATATACTCACGGCATACCACCCGGAAATCCAGGACCACCTGGTAAACCACCAGACGGAAAGAAGCGCGGATCATGAGGCCCTGTAACATTGAGTTATTAATTAACATGCACCCCATTTGACAAAAGTCTTATAGCTATTCCTTTTCTTAAATACAGCTCATCAACATAGCTATAAGACTAATATCATCCTGTTCAGTTTTTCTAATCACAAATTAACAAGGTTGATTTCAGCCAAAGACTGTGTGGAAGATGTTCAGTTAGATTACATCAGTATCTCGGTCATCTTTGATGGATGAAAACCATATAAACCAACCAAAAAAGCCTAGTATTGGTTAAATACATATACCATAAATATGCTCTGTTAAAACTTCACCAAAAGTATTTGGTCCAGTTCATAACTTTTCTTTTATCCGATTCAGTTCATACTTCACAGCTTCATAAACCAATTCTAAAATAAACGATTGCCTGATTTTAATCTAGTCCTTAAGTTACATGCAAAAGAAGGTTGAGATGGAATGATACTAATAGTAGTGTCAAGAATAGTTACCTATTAGCATGCTACCTTCACCTCCGGTGCCTCTGAAGAGTGAATTCAATTAATTGTTTACAATCATTTCAAAAGGTATTTCAGTACTTGTGGATCTAATAATTATCGAACTACAAAAAAGAAATAAACACAGAGGGTTTAGATGGAAAACCTGTTGGGATAGAAACCAGCACCAGGCCCAGGGAAGAGATCACTATAACCATATGGAGGTACAATTGGAGGATATGCCACACTGGACAAACAAAAACTATATTTAAATAAAAGAAAATTCACTCATATACTACCTCCAGAAAATACACTGTATTTTGCATAATAAAAACAGCCAATGCATGCTAAAATCTATATGATCTCTTTTTCATTTGCTTGCTTGGTAAATGATTGGCGTTTCCTAGCTAGGCAAGACAAGGTCAACCACTGTATTTCCACAGTTATCCCTTTAATTAAATTTGTCTACTTTAAGATTATCTTAGTATAGTAATAAAAGAAAACATAATATAAGCATTACTAACTATTTTGGCTTCGCCTGCACTAGAATAAATACTTGGCATGCTTATATTACTCCACTACACTAAACGAAAACACAATATAAGCATAATAACAATTTGCCTTCACCTGGACTAGATTAAACTAAAGACTTGGATAACTGACAACAACTGTAATTAGCTAAGGACCATTTTGCATTGTAATGTTGTTTTAGACCTTTTCTTAATCAATGTGGCTCGCAAATCTAGTTTGCGAAAAAAAAAACAGTGAAACAAATGTTAATTACAACAAAGAAAAAAGGATGTGAAAGAAAATTCCAACAATGCAGACCAGTACCTCTTGGCTGCTTTAATGTGGGAACAAATTAAAAAACAGGCTGACATAACCTTGCCACCAACAACCGATAAAAATATAACATGATATTGGGAAATAATGTATACCCTTCAGATGTAGGGGGATAATCAACGCCTCCTGGATAATCATAACTAAAAAAAGAAAAAGAAAAGAAAACAAGTTAATAAAAAAATGACACAATTTAAACTTGTGTCAATGGTAAATTAAAAAGGTCCGGTACCAAAAATGCCAAATGATAATCAACTAATCAAGTTTTAGAATATTGAGAGATCATTGCAAAATCAAATGCAAATATGAACCTTATTAATTACTCAATGTGGAGACAGCAATTCATGTTCTAATCAATCAATGTCTCACTTTAAAGTTAATATTGTTTCTCACTTCAGGTCAGGGATCAACGAAAGCACTTTTTCCCTTTGTGTACCAAACCCAACAAAATTACTAAATTTAAAAATCCATACCCTTCAGGATGGAAACTGCCACCAGGCCTTCTATGGCTACAACATCATAAGATAAAACAAAATTTTAAAACATAAATGAATGCATGAAGAGTATCTAAGAGTTCCATATATAGTAAGTGCAACAAATTGATACTCACTAACAAACTGAAAACAAACAAGCTGACTGAACTTAAACTTAACACAAACAATTTAAATTTTACAATCCAGTACCTAGACAAAATTGATATTAACTGTTGCATATCTCAAGAGAAAATTAATATTAACAATACTTGTGCAAATCACAAGGAGTATCTCCTATACCCCTATATCCACGGTATTTGTCATCACAAATATCAACTGCAACTTCTCATTACATCCTACTTCCACAAATACAAGGAAAAAAGAAAAAAGAAAACGAAAAACTGCAAAACCTATCCTCGCTTATTCAAGTTAAAGAGACAGGAAAGTACACTGTAGACACAATTGGAAACTAGAAGAGGATAATTTCATAGTCTTTAAGGATATGTATCTCATACTAGAGAAATTACCTCTCAGAAGATGAAGCATCCACCTCCTTTACACCTTTATTACCCAAACCTGGCTTTGGGCCCTCCAGTTTTTCTAGAATTTCAGAATTAACATAGTCAACAAGCCCTTTGAAGTTTCTGTAGATGTCCCCAAAATTCTTTGGCTGAGCATTGCCTTCTGTCACATGATCATTCACACTGCAACCACCGAAAAGGGTGAATTGTATTCCATTTTTTCACCCACAATGTTTAGTTACAATCTATTTATTATTTATTTCACACTGTCCATGATGCGAACAGAACTTACAATGATCACTGGTTAGTTATCTAATAACTACAAATAGTACAAATATATGATTTGTTTATAATTTTATACTGAATGGTTCCTCATCAAAATATTCAAGATAACACGAAAGAAATAATAACTGGAAAAAGCTAAAAGAGAAGGGATTACTTGACTTCAAGGTGCAAGAGCTCCTTTTGCTCCTCCAGATCAACAACATCTATAGGAAGCTTATCACCAATTACCAATGCCTTGACCAGTACGCGCATTTTTTTACCTTTCTCCTCTTTAATATACAAAAATCCATATCTGTCCTCCATCTCGTTCCACCCATCAGTACCTACTTCTTCCACAACTGTGCCCAATTTTACAAGAAAACATAATTCGCTCATTACTCAACTAAAATTGAACATAAGTCAACGCAATTGACGAAAACCAGTGTACCAGGGGTATCAGAACAAATATACGAAATTTTTAAGGCATTGAAGACCAGAGGAAAAAAAAGAGAATAATACACGAAGAGAGGTCCTCGGAGTTGGTGGCAGGACCTACGGCGAGGAGAGAGAAACCAGCAGCTAAAAAGGCGGAGTGCACGGCGAAAGCGACCTTGTCGTGCGCGTTACGAAAGGTTGGCCGCGATGCCTTCAACACCGCCATGGCAGCTTGCTCCGTCGCCATCGCTAGTTCTTGTTCTCCGAGGTTAAAATTCGATCGATTAACTACGGTTTTTTTTTTGTGCTAGGGTTTGTCAAATAGAGAACTTCAGTAGCAGCAGAGTTTTGAGGCTTTGAGCCCTTTGAAAGAGATGTGAATTCCTTTGAAAGGGTTTTGGTTTGGGAAAAGAAAGGTCGCGTCGACCGACTAAACAAAGGATCTTTTTTATTTTATTTTTCTTGGTGGCTTTTTTTTTTTCCGTTTTGTTTGGAGTTAAACTTAAAAGCAATCTATCCACGTCAGTGGGTATTTTTCTGATCGTTCGATCTGAGGGTTCGCCGTTGGATTTCCGTATTACTTTTTTGTCGGGGTCCATGCAAGCCTTGGTGGACCAGTGTGCCTTTTCGGGGTTTACAGCCTTACAGGTACATCATGCACCGGCCTCCGTCTCCGTCTATATACTCGCGATCCTGTCGCCTGACCATTGTTCGCTCTTTTCTTCGACAGTCCGATCCCTACTTATCCGTCTCTCTCTCTAAGCACCGCCGCTAATCTCTCCTCTACCTACTTCTTCGCTAACTAAGGTACTCTCTTTCTCTCTGTCTAACCATTGTTTTGTTTGGATTTGAGTGTGTAGAGTCTGATTTTCCTTTTACTACCGTCCTGGCCTGTAAGCTGTCGATCCAAATTTGAATCTTGAAAGAGAGTACGTCGTGGCTGTCTGTTATTGTTTTACAATTCAAGTCGTAGCTGGTACTACCTCAAGGGTAAACGTGAGAGCTATGGAAGCTGGTTTCATCTGTACCTTACATTACTTCCTTGTTACGAATGTTGATTAGAAAGCTGCAATATACATCTTTTGAAAGCATCAATTTTACAAAATGGTAGATGAATAGTTGATCCTTATTCTTCATTTTTGTTTTCTCAAGGTCAATATGTTTTATCTCAGTCAAATAGAGCACAATTTGCCGATGCCACCTCACCTACTTAGACCTCCTTTACTTGATGCAGTAAGAGGCGAACTTGAAAAGCTTTTCTTAGATAAGGTACGATCATAGTTAATTATTCTTTCTTTTGTTGATTTGAAGTTTAGTCTACTATTATAGATACCCGAAGTCAATTTTTTTATAACCTAGATAAACCCAAATTAACTTTGACTTGTATCGTAAGTGTATCAGACTAGCCTGGTATGGCCTGGTATTACTGATCCATGCTTGTCATTCTAAATAATTAGGCATAGCTTTTAACAGTTTACTGGCACCTGTCCAGGTTATTGCAAATCTGGGGCTTTGTATTTCAGTATATGATATTCAATCAGTTGAAGGTGGCTTTATTTTCCCCGGCGATCGTTGTGCAACTTATAAGGTGTTTATACTTCTTTTTTAGAACTTCAAATTATTGTTGTTTTGTTTGATAATAAGTTAATAACTATATATGTTCCATTTACTTTTTTTTGAACTCGTGTAGGTTCAATGTAGGTTGGTGATGTTTCGGCCATTTGTTGAAGAAGTTATAGTAGGAAAGATAGAGAGCTGTGATGAGTTTGGTTTGCAAGGTTTTGTTTTTGTAATAACTATTCATTGGACATTTGATTATATATTTTCATTATTTGCCAATAATATACTTTTTCTTATACATGTATGCTTTTGCTGCTTCCAGTGTCCCTAGGGTTCTTCAATGATATTAAGATACCTAAGAGCCTTTTGATGCAACCCTACCATAGGTTATATTCCTTCTTACTTGACTTCCCCACAAGGATGACTAACTTATTTTTGCTGAATACTTAATACTTATAGTTGCATCTTGTTTGATTCACACGTGGTTAAGTGAAGGGAGATGAAGAGAATGGAATAGAAAAGAGTTACTCCATTATATACTCTTATTTGATTGGTTGTTTCTTTTCAGTACACTCCAATTTAGGGAGTAGCACAGTATAAACTTTAAGAATTATCATGAGGTTAAAAGAGTTGTCCGTTAACCTTGTCTCAAGTATCCAACCAAATAAGATTAATTATGTCATTTTCTTTCTTCCCTTTCAATTTGTTCCTCCTGATGCAATTGTTATTTTTAGAGGAGAAGATGGGATATGGGTGTGGAACTATGACAATGATAAACAGAAGTTCCCTCTTGATATAGATGAGGAGGTATTCTTTTGTAATTAGTATATTTTTCTCTTTCATGTTCAGTAAAATACTAAAATGATAATAATAGGATAAAAGAGTATATTTTTATTAACAGATAAGATTTCGAGTCGCAAATGTGAAATTCCCTGCTATTCCTGTCGAGCAATGTGATGATTCAAAGCCCTTCTCGCCAATGGAAATTACTGTAAGTTTATCTTTTCTTAAAAGAAAATGTAATATTCACTAAAAATTGAAGGCTCGGAAATTGCCGTCTAACTTCAGTGCATCAAGCATTTACAAAAAACTTGAACAGATTGCTTTTCCTTTTATGTTTTGCATGTAAATCAAATGCATTGACAAAAATGGAGCACAAACTTGATTATGTTGTCCCATTATATACCAAACAATAGGTCCCTAAATTATATTCCTAAATTTTGTTTCCTTTGTTGTTGTTGTAGCTGCTGATTGAATCTACTATTTTGTTTGGCAGGGAAATATAAGTGGTGATGGCTTGGGTCTTGTCTCTTGGTGGTAGAGATTACAATTATGCCTGTGTATAGCTGCTTACTTTCGAAGTTAAAACATTTAGGCAATTATTTTATTATTATAATTGTTATTGTTATTATTATTATTATTATTATTATTATTATTATTGTCGTGTAATTTTGAGTAGTTCTCAGGTGGTTCAGTGGTTGTAAAACAACACAATTATCAATTTTGTCTCAATGCTAATGAGAAATATGACATTCGTTATTGTTGTGATTCTGATTCCATCCATGTGATTTATTTTACTTGAGGCCCACATTGTTTTTTTCTGTGTTTTTTCTTTTTCTTTTTTTTTTGGGGTGGAATTTTCTAAAAAAATTTATGCAGATTTCATTCTCATCGCCATTAATTCTTGCAAAAAGTCCCCAAAAATCTGCCATCAGCTTGGATAACTTGACCACTGTTGGGTACACCTGTTATGGAATAGCACAATATTACAGTATTGTTTAGTGATTTACACAGATTGGTTTATTGGTTACTATGAGTGGATATGGTGCTAGTAAATTGTCATTTAGCTCAGCCACCACAGTAATGGTATGCCCCTGTCTGAGCTTTGTGGATCACAACAACATTTGTAACCATCTTGCTTAATTGGTTTGGTCTAACAATATTTGAGATGCGGCAAGTCTAGTGCCACCAGTCTCAGTATTAAGCACAAACTGTAATGTTCCTTCCTTCTGATTGTAATCATGAAATTAGATAAGATAATCTTGGCAGGTACTAAGGCAGTGTTGCACTGCATTTCCATACAAGCAAACCAAGTATTGCCATAAACTTGCTTAAGTTATACCTTGATGCAGGGTCCACAGTGCTTGACATCTAACACGATCAACTTTCCATGTTTATTGTTGTTCTCAGTGACTGATTGCCTGGGCTTCCTGCTTGCAGTGAAGCTGTGCAACTCCTTGGTGGTTATCTCCATAGTACATCTCCTGCTGCCAACATCTCAGGCTCTACACTTCATGTATCTTCTCCATCCTTCTGAACTAATACTGGCTGAAATTTTACTGTGCTGAGCTATTAAACTGAACTGAATTGGACATGTTGAGAGGAGAGACGACAGGATTTGGAGAGAGATAGGGGTGAGGGGATTATCGTATTCTATGTTGAGAGGAGAGACTAGGGTGTGGAGAGAGATAGAGAGAGAGTTTTTGATCTGAACCTCTGACCAAATTTCAACGCTCTTGATTTAATGATACCAAATTTTTTCTTGCGTTCCATCAACGTCGATCAACCTTGAGATTTAATCCGACATTTCAGATAAAAATCTCCACAGGATGTGAAGTTAGAAACTCCGCAGAGTATAGTCAGGTTGGGTATTTATAGGATTTTTCTTGCTTAGGTTCTAAACTATGCTAGGATTTGCTAGTTTGGGCTGAAAAATCTTACTTTTGTTTGGATTGGATAGTTCAAATTTTGAAAAGACTCAAAATGTGAAAATTGTCCATCTCGGCGTCTTCTTTCTGTAAAATTTTGGATCACTTGATTTGAATTCCGTATGAAAACGGTTGTCAAACTCATGCTCCTTTGGACCTTCTGTATCTTTTTCTGTTGATAATAGTACAGTCTCATCACTTTAATAGATATGTTGTTTATAATGAAGGGTCCAAACGCCTCGTGGAATCAGGCCATGGAAATTTCAACTTATCAGAAAGTCAGATGGCTCCTATGGACATGGGTGGTTCAGAAAGACAACAGAAGTTGTTTCAAAAAAAGATGCTGCAGCAGTTCAAGAGGATGGGACGATGGATTTCAACTTTTAGCAACAACAGATGGCGAGGAACATCATGATGCAACGATCATTCAGTTGTGATCGTCTTTATCTTTAATTTTAAAATATTATACTTCTCGGTGGTTGTAACTGTTTTCTTTTTTTCCTATTTTTTCTTCTCTCTTATAAAACTCTTTTTATTGGTTAATAAAAAATTATGTAAGTAAAAAAAAAAAGAAAACGGTTGTCAAGGACGTTGGTTAGATATTTCAACAAAGGACATTTATTTTGATGAAATATTTTAGATACGATATTTTAAGATCTAAGAAAATCATTCAACATAAAAAATTATGTATATTTTCTATTTTTTTTATAACAAATATAATTCATCAAAATTGAGGTTTCTGTGAATATGATAATGAAACTATACTAATGTGTCAATTGCTTCTTTTTGTTTAAAAGTGTCACTATACGAGGATATATTAATTTCATTAAATCAATATGAAACTTTATATATTTGGAAACCATCACGCCTGAGGAATGTCACAACTAACAATGATGTTTCCTACGTCCATTATCATCAGATCTTTTATATCTAAAATTTGTATCATTGATTGGCAAAAGACAAAATAACTAATATAACAATCAATGCTATTTTTTAATTGGTTAAGAACAGCAACATCATATAAAAACACTTTTAAATAGTTTAATGTAATGCGTGCATTGCAACTAAAACCTGTCTGTGTGGGACACTAGACGGAATGGTACAGCCCCTGTTCCAGGAATGATTGTGTGGGTTTGGGGTTGTTAATTTTCAGTTGATAGGGGCAAATTGATCGGTACAGATATTCAGGGGTAGATACAAGATTTTTGTCAGGGTGATTCAAAATTTATAAATTTTTTCAGAATAGTTCAAAATAATGCATATGTTTTAAAAGTTTCTAAATGATAATCATATTTTCTAATTTTTTTCCGAATATATAGTTAATTTTTAATTTTTTTTCAGAGTGTGTCAGCTGAAACATCCTGTTTGGATGTAGCTCCGCCCCTACAGATACTGGTATCATGATAGGTGGTGTTCACAGAGTCAAGGCCGCTGAGTAGATTTAGTTTTTGTTCCCTTGTAATTTTATATTTTAGATTTCTTTCTATTTTCTTTTGTTTTCGCATATGTAAGTACAACAATCTTTGTACCACGAACATTATGATACTTGTTTTTTTCTTTTTCTTTTTGTAAGAAAAAAGAACGAGAACCTGCCTTAAACACTATCTTAAAGAACAAAAAAAATGATATCTCACAACAAAATACCGAGTAATGATGCTTAAATAATGTCATGACACAAGTGGTCGAGAAATAAGAGCAAAGTTATGGTGCTTGTGCAAGTAAAGTTCGATGCTTGCGACCGTATATTTTGAATTTCAAAATGTAAACAAGCAATCCGAATAGTTGAAAATGTTGTTCATACTAAAATTTATTTAGGAATAAACAAATCATTTTAGCTTTTTTACTATTTCATCGGATGAATGCAAAATGTATTAAATTAGAGAGGTCTGTAATCGTTAGATCAATGCATTTTTCATCAATATGATAAAATAGTAAAAAAATGAAAGAAATTTGATCAATCTCTAAGTAGATTTTAGTATGAATAATATTTTTAATGATTCAAATCGGCCGTTTGTATTTTGAAATTCGAGATATGTGATCGCAAACACCATAGCTTTGACTTCCTATTGAATGCTATTTGATATCTTCACCATCTAAAATTCTAAATAATCAAAACCGAAAACATATAGCGAGCCTCCTCCCAGCCCCCCATCATTAAATTTCATACAAATTATATTTTAATTTGTAATAGTGCTCGAGGTTTGATATAGTCTAGCACAATTAATCTTTAAAAAAACAACATGCTTATAATTTTTAATTAAATTAAAAAATCATTGTCAAGGCATAAAGAATAAGTGGTACATAAAGAATCAATTCATAGAACTTCTTTTCCATTGAACATCCTAAGTTATTACAACTAACAAGTTTCTATATCAAGAAACCAAAAAGACAACAAAGAAAAAGAAAAGAAAAAAATAATAACAACGAAAGGCTATGATTTTACTTCCAAGTTTCTGTGCCGTGTAATCCGAATATAACAAAAAACTGCAACCAAAATAGCAAGTGCAAGCCCACCTACAATTATCTTTCCTCCGGCGAAGGTTTTGTCGAAGGGTTTGCGTCGAATATGCGGATATTCGGCAGGTGAATGTGCATATTTTGGGTCCATGGTTGTCAAAGAAACTGCTCTGAGGGGTGGATTTGCAAAATCAGGCTTAACTAACATTTCTATGTCATTGGTTGTGAAAGAAGATGTTAAATGCCTACACATTGCAACATTTATGAAAATGTTAGTTGCTATTAAGACTGAGAGAAAGAAACAAGCCATTAATTTGCTTGAGAACTACAGAGAAAGAGAAGGGTTTTGGTCTTTTGGAGAGAGAGAAATAAGACTAAGATACTTGGCAATGTGAGTGAGTGAGAGAGAGAAAGCTGGTAGCTTTTAAAGATGGGTGCCTCAGAATTGTACATTTTTAAAATTCTTCTTGTTTTTGGGGTCGTGGGACATTTGCATTGTTCATGTCTTGATTCATGTTGGATGAATGATTAATTAATAATTAAAGGGAGGGGACAGGAACACAATTCGGTAAGGTGGCCAATTTGGTTCGGAGTTGAATCCAAAATCCAAACCCGTTAAATTTATAAAATCTTCAGCTTATTTTTAATGCAGTTAATTGTATGCTGTAACTATTTCGTTGTTGCAAATGCAAAATGATCATCGGCAAGATTTTTTTTATTGTTATTTTTTATCGTTCAAATATAGGGTTGTCATGAATATGATGCTGTTATTTTTTATCGTTAATTGTATGCTGTAACTATTTTTTTTATTGCCAATTCGGGAAGGTATTTTCGTATTCGCATTATTTGAAATTGTTCTTATTATTATTCTATTTTTATTTGTTAAATTTTGACTTATCCGTCTCATATTATATCCGTTAAAATTTTAGGATAACGAATAAATAACGGACGAAAATTGCAATATTTGTATAATTATTATTTTTTATAAATAAACTATCAAAACTTATTTGTTTAATACAAATGTGTCTCTACATAAATATAAAAATATAAATATAAATATACAATCGATTTCAAATCAAATCATTTTTTTTTTCAAAACAATCAAATTAAAATACAAATATTTCATCTCTTATCTAATTTTTCTACTAGTATTTTTTTTAGTAGGGCTACGGTGCTTGACCAAGCACAACGCCTTCTGTGCTTGGGCGTCGAATCTCACAAATAAACGGCTAAAATTTCGATTTATCATGCTCAATAATTTCTTTGTATCAAAATCTCCTCGGATACAAAAAATTTCTATTTTTAAAGTTTTTAAATATGTGTTTCAGATTTTTGAAAGTTTCATATTTTTATGCATAAATATTGATTATTTTATTACTATTTTGAGGTCATCTTAAAAAATCCGAAACATATACTTAAAAAACTCTAAAAAAAAATTTTTTTGTATCCAAGGAGGTTTTGACATAAAGAAATTATTGAGCATGATAAATCGAAATTTTAGTCGTCCATTTGTGAGATTCGATGCCCAAACACGAAATGCGCTGTGCTTGACCAAGCACCGTAATCCAACTCATTTTTTTTATAATTTACTCTATAGAATAATAGTTTACCCTATTGGATAATAGATATGAAATATATTAACGAAAAAATTAACGAAAATTAAATCTTATCCATACTCATATCTAATTATCTAACAAAAAAATTTCTTACTTATATTTTTTTTTATTTTACTCTTTCGAATAACACATGCATTCTTTTCTTCTTTTTTTGAGTTTTTTTGTTTTATTTTTCCACTAATAAAAAATAAGGTATTTTCTTTGGATTCATATGCATTGTCATAATTTCTTTGCTATAGAAGTTACGGAGTAAAACTATAATGCTTCTAAGAGCATCAAGTTCTTTCGTGTTCTTAACTCAAAATATCATTAGACACTTTTAAATATTAATTTATAATGCTCAATAAATTTTTTATATCAAAATTTAGTAGAAAACACAAATTTTCTATTTCTAAAGTTTTGTAAGTACTTGTTTTGAATTTTTTAAATTGACTCCAAAATAATAATAAAATAATCAATATTTATGTATGAAACTAGATCATTTTAAAAAAAATCTAAACATATATCTAAAAAATTCTATAAATAGAAAATTTTGTTTTTTTACTATATTTTATATAAAAAAATTTATTGAACATGATAAATCAAAATTTAAAGATGTCTAATGATGTTCTTGAGTTAATAGTACATAAAACCTTAGTATTTATGGGAGCACCATAATTTTACTGAAGTTTTGTGATACAATCGGTTACCAATATCATCAATTTGAAATTTGCACGAATTTTAAAATTTCCAAAATAGTCATATTGTTGTGGGCTCATCGTATTCAAATTGGACGGTTCAAATGTATGCTATAATTTTCACAATAGGAATTCTATGCAGCATACAAATCCATTTGACTTTACTGATATCTAGGAACGATTGTATTGATATCCTAATTGTTTGACAATGATGATTACCAAGTAAATGATTATACCCTCATAAAAAATATTTCTTTATGATTTGGATAGATTGTGTAAAAAGTATAGTTCAATACATTTTTAAATTATTAAGGGATTAAAAATAGACAATGAATAAATATCTCCAAATTATACCAAAATCAATGTTTTGACCTATCTAAAATTGTAGAAACCATATTATTTAATTTTTTTTACACTTGGAGTCACTTTGGCAATTATCAAGGTCATTAAATTATGTTTGTTGTATATGTATCTTGATTCTTGTCCAAACTAAAATTATGCCACAATACTATTTATAGCATTTTTTGTTTGAAGTCAATACTAAATATTATTTATTTGTCAATTTTTTAGAATACAATACCTTTCTCTCTGAATTATGAGATAAGAAAATAATAAGTGCTTATAAGACAATTCAATTAATCTCTAAAATGCTAGTATATCGTATATAAAGTGTTCTGCATTAAATCTCGTAGCATTAAAAAAAAAATCAGAGAATTATAACACTATTTTAGTTCTTATTGAACATGATGCTAAAATGCCAAAAAAAAGTTAGAGCCATAGCATTTTTTTTCTTTTCAAAATTCTATAGTAGCCACTACGAATGCTATTTGACACTTGACAAATATAGATGTAAATCAATAAATCAGTTCAATTACAAATAAATAATCAATAGTTCAAATCTTATAGGATATATATCCAATAAGTTTTCTTATGATCAAATAAGAAAACCTTTTCTTTTCTCTTGATATGCATTTTTTTTACCAATCACCTTAGAAGAATTTAATTAATCAAGAGGACATGGTTTTTTTATCACACAAATTTCAGGAATTAATGATCGATATTCGCAGTTCTGTCTCTCTCTTCCCTCGTATCAAGTACAACTAATGCAACATATCACATGCTCATAACTATAATCATGTGATATGCTAATATGCTATAGTGGTTATCATCAATATTCTAAAACAATTTGTAAAGAGATCCACAGACACAGCTAAAAGCGAATTAGTACTTTATGTTTTCTCATTTGCTGACTATTGGTTTGTTTTGCTGCCATTGGTTAAACAGACACTAAAGATTCTCTCATTTGTTGCATTAGCATGTGCTTTCCTACAAATAATCATGTAAGGTACACCAATTATGCTGGAATAAGATCAGATTCATGATCTGCTAATATTATTAGAAGCTTCCCTGACACACGGATGCAAGGTCTTACGCACTTATTTAGTATGACAAACGAATTTTACAAGTGGAAAAGATATATTAATTCGTGTTTATTTCAATGTCAAAATGTAGCATGACTTCTGAATTCTGAGTCATAAATAACTGGCAACTTGGTATTGTATCAGTCTGTCAGTCTAATAGATCTTGTACTGTAATTTCAAATACGGCCAATGTTGGATTAAATTTATTGATAGACACATGCAACTAACTGTAAATGTTTTCCAGTAGATGCTATTTGCATAAAACTCAAATGCAGTTTCTTTGGTTCAGTTGTTTTCAATATATGATCAAAATTTGACAGCTAAAATTCAAATTAACTAAATATTAGTCAATATTTTGTTAGTATTGTATTATCATACACATTATTACATTAACACATAAATTTTCATTGCTAAAATATATTCTATTTTCAGTTTATAAGTTAGAATTTGCATACTATTCGGTACAACGGAAATAACTGAACTAAATGTTCATTTATTTTGTTTGATCTGCACTTTGCTTGATCAGATTGATTATTCATTTGATTCAGAACAACTTTGTAATTTTTTTGTTGGTAATATTTCACAGAACAAAAACCCTAAACTCTAAATCCTAAACATGTTTTTAACAAAAACAAAAAGTGTACAATTTTTTTCTATTTGTAGCGCATGCCGAAAATTTCTTCTGATGGATCATAAAAATGTTTCTGCGGGAAAAGTTCCTCAAAGTCATGTTTAACCCTATTTCGCAGTAAGGGATGAGGTAATAATCCCTTAAGTAAAATCCTAAATGGTAATGCCTGAGGTGGATCGGGTGATTTCATCATATCTTCATATATGTTCATGGCATCAGCTGGAGACTCGTATTTCAGAAAACCGCGAATGACTTCACCATAGGTCTGGCTGTCAGGAAATAAGTTATCCTTTCGCATGCAATTCCACACATCCATTGCCTCCTCCATTTTCTTTGCTTTAGCCAAGGCAATTATCAGGTCCTTGTATAGGTACACATCTGGCTTGTACCAGTCTTCTTTTTGTATGATTTTAAGGATCTTAAAAGACAATAGAAAAAACATAAATAAATGGAAAGGACTCAGAGAAATTACTACGCCAGAAGGATAACTGCCATTAAGTAACCAATTGATTCCAATATATCATGCTCCATATCATATAGTGATATGGTAAATTTGGTAAAGAATTATAACATACCAGACCTCACAGCTCACGTAAAGATTGCAAGTCCAACTTAAACTGTATTTTGGTCTCTTCATCAATTAATTGGAAACAATCAAAATGAAGCTTTTACGAAAGCTCATATATAATTTCACACAAAACACTGTTTTTTCACCAATGAAACACTAATGCAATGTTCAATCTTTTAATTAAAAAAAAGAGGCATTTTGTTAGGGGAAATTTCCACAAACAGATGCACATTGTAGCTAAGGAACCACCAAAAGGATATCACATAAAACCAACAGTTGATAAAAAAAGAAGATAGTACATTTAGTGCCAAATCGACCTCTAGTTGCCTCTCTAGTTCATTGAGCATTGCGATTTTGTCTGATCTGAGTAGTCTCATAACATGCTTCTTCACAAAACCTTGCATGTTCTCTTCATCTTATTTAAACCTCTTCAAACCCATAATTACAAAAAGTGCCACCTTTCCGATCAATTTCTTATCACGCCACAGAGGCCCCCTTGGCCTCCCATCGTGATATCGGCATAGGAAGTTCAAATCAGAGAGAAAATCTGGTGAAAATTGAGTTAAGTTCTGAGGATTTGTTATGAATTTTGTCGGAGAGGAAATACATTTAGCAAGATTTGATCAGAGGACGAACCAGATTGCCATTGGAGATCCTTGAGCAGCATCAGAATGCCATTATTCTAATTCAATTACAAATCTACAACGTAAATCCTGCAAAATCAACATCAGATTGCTAATCAGTATAAGCATCAGATTATCAGCATCAGATTGCTAATCAGTACAGAATTAAAAATGTATAAGCATCATAAAAAGATCGAATATTCTTAGTAGGTTACCAATTCCAAAATGTACAAGCATCAGATATAATCAGATTAACAAAACCAAAGATTTATTTATTTTTTATTCATGCATGCAGGCTTACAACACACCACACACCTCAACCCCAACCCAAACCTGAAAATAAGCCTGAAAATAACTCACCACAGGAGCATGAACCCAGGCATGGAGGTTTTGATGCCTTCCCACTGCACTAGGCAGGGTTCAGCAACAAACAAAGATTACCATTACACTTCTGTAGTCTAATGATGATGCATTGAAATATTTTGGAACTAAATCAGATTATCAGATTGAATCAACCAAATTGAAATATTGAATTAAAGCATATATTTAACTCAACAAATGGCCACTGGAGTAACACAGATTGAAATAAAAAAAAAAAAATGAAACTGGAGTAACTAGCTACTGACAATTAAACCGAAGGCGGAGAGAGTATGGCGCAACTAACCTTATTGTAATTTGTAAAGTAAGGCGAAATTGGAGAGAGCAGAGAAGGGTGCAGTAGCACAGAGGCCAAGGGGAAATGGAGGGGAGAGCACTGAATGTTACTCGTAACCTCTTTTCTCCGATCAAAGAAAAAACAATTGGGCCTTACATTTGGCCCATGATAAATGGAGCTCTTCACTGGAGTTCATAGAGTAGCGTTTAGACAATTTTAAGCCCTTTTTGCCTTGACAGAAATTTGGACCTCTAAGTTAAATTTTGTTGCTATTTTTTATTTTTTTTTGCGGTTTTAAAGAAAAAATGTCACTTTCAGAATTGTGCGAAAAAAATATTTAAAAAATAGTAAAAAAAATTCTAAAAAATCACAAAATTAAATTTTCTACAATATTTTGATATGAAGAATTTATTGAGCAACTTAAATCTCAATTTATTGAACAATATATATATATGCAAAAGACGATATGAGATGTTTTACTTGTACATATTATATATATACGAAGCATTTTAAATTGGGTCCAATTGTCCAAAAATTATATCTAATAAAAGAGCTGGACTTCTCCATTTTTGTAAGGTACAGGTACTAAAGGAGGCAGGGAATATCAGTACAGTACAGTCAAGTAACAACTTTTAACTGTCCATGAGATCCGCGCGGCGCACACCATAATCTCTCTCTTCTTTTTCTCTGTATTGCTTTCTCTGGGACCAACTACATACCGGGTTAGACGGTACATCTTTTACATATAAAATTAACCATTACTGCCTGAACATAAGCCGGTCATATTTTCACTGGTAAACTTTTTTACAGTGTATTTGTATCTGAGCTGGTTAAGAAGCAAAATTGTTCATTTTTTAATGTGGTTCTTTACTGCACAGACAGAAACTTGCTACACAAATCAGTTGACAGAAAAAAAATGCCAAAATAGAGGATAAAAAAATTAACTGCTTGTATAGTACACACACAATACTTTTTATACTGCTAAAATGAGATTCTCTTCTTTGTTCTTTCTATCCATATAAGAGCCTCAACTAATACCATCTCTCAAGTCTCAAGCCAGATAGTTATAGCAATCCCTTTCTATTACAAGCTTTGAAACTCCATTTTCTTTTACACACAGAATATTTGCATTATTATTTCACAAATGGCTGCAGTAGTGGAGCAAAGAGACATTCTGATGGACAACGATACCATCGAATTTATGGACACCGTGTTCGACATGAGCGGCATAGACCAATGCAGTGAGACTGCTGTTAGTGGTGAGATGGGAGAAATCAGATTTAAGTCAAAAAATTTAGATGCAGAAAGGAGGAGAAGAGGGAAGCTAAATAGCAAGCTCTTGATCCTTAGGTCACTGGTACCTAAAATTACTAAGGTAATTAAACTACATACCAATTTCGTATAAAAAAAAATTCTTAATTAAATCAAACGTAAGTCTAAGTCTATTATAGGATAAGGTGGAGCTCCTTACAATTTAGTTTCTGTAATATAGCAAGTTTTGTTGTACTAATAAAAACAAAATATTATTTAAATTTTTTTATCTATATATTAAGTTTCACTTAATTTGATATCATTACCAATCTTTTAAGATAATGGTTGAGAAAAAAAAAATCACATTCATTTACCTGCATTTTATAACTTTTTTTCTCATTTTAGAATTGATCAAAGGAAAAAAATTAATCTTGAGCTTTTTTTAAGTAAAAAAAGAGATTGATTGTTGTTTTCTTGTGATGTTCTTGTAAATAGTTAGTAAGAAACCCCTTCTAATAAAAAATACAATTACTATTTTGGGTAAATCAAAAGTTTTTCTTAGTTCTTACAAAATACTTGCATTGGAATGGCATGTGTTGATTCAAAGTTGGACTAATTTGTAAGAAAGGTTTGTAAATAAAGTTAATTTTAATATAGAGGTTTTAAGTTGTATGCTTGCTTCTCTCTGTAATCACAAAAATATTATGTATCCTTTTTCTGGTATATTCATTAATTATCGGGGAAATAAATTGTAATTTAGATGAGCAAGGAGTCAACATTGTTAGATGCCATTGATCATATACAACAACTTCAAAAGCAAATATGTGATTTACATGTTGAGATCGCAAAAATACCTGATGAAAAGTTAGAGAAGAAGGAAAGCACAAATTCAAGCACCAAAATTGTTTTGGAACTCAAAAGCATTGAATGTCAGGTAACTAAAAAAATCCTATATGTTTGAAAATTCTATTTATGCATCTTGACTTTAGAAATTTAAAGATGGTACGTAGTACGTACCATTTCAGGATAACATTTGTAGGTATTTGCATCGAACTTCAAATTTTATTTAGTAACCATCAGAAACATGAACTGATTTATTTTGCCAAAATAGGAAATATGTCCTTTTCTGATTATTTTGAATGCATTAGGCACAGGTGGCATTTGCACCAATGGGTTCATGCAAGCACCAACTTAAAATGGTTTATGCAAAAAAGTTTGGTCTATTTACAAGAATACTTGAAGCATTGAATACATTCAATGCAGTTGTGGTCAATACAAATGTGGTATCTCAGTTTGGTTACACTGAAGCTGTCTTTTGTGTCGAGGTCTGTTAATCTTTTATTAATCTTTTTCTTTCTAATTTCAAACAACCTTCATTTATTCTACTTTTTTATATTTGGAACAATTTTTATGTGCAGTCCATATCATAGTGTATACTCACCACCAGCGGCAGATTCAGAGCCCAATTAAGTCCGGATACAACTAAGTTCGGACACTGAAATTGAGATCAATCTTGAGCATTTACCCACTAAAATATCATTAAAAGCTCATTTTTCACTAAAAAAATAATTAAAAATACATTAAATTTTGCATTTTTTTTTAAATCAAGCTCGAAAACTTGCCCGTGAATTGAATCGCCTTTGCTCATCACCACAATTTTGTAAAGTAAAAAAACAGTAAACAGTAAAAAAGAGAAGAGCTAATTTGTTTATTTTTTTTTTCTGCAGATGAAGGATGAAAAACAAGAGAAACTAACAGAACTCCTGGACCTTCTTTCAGCTATTGTGGGGGTGAAAAATGGTTGAGCATGCATT